>CM069444.1:1682807-1843834 GCA_035610835.1 Ophiura sarsii
GGATTTAAAGTCCATGTTCAGACTAACCATTGTTGTTGTGTGTACAATTGTGATAAAAAGATTGAACGTATCGTGTAAATTGGCGATAGTAAACGTCAATATTTAATCAAATCAAGTTTAAAATGTGATGAAAATTACCTTGAAAAACGTTTATGTGCAATTTCATGTTGAACTTTGTTAATAGCTGGCATATTATTTAGTTTAAATGAAAAATATATAACAAGAAAAACAAGTCATGACATAAATCGCCCGCTTAGGAGCGCTATTAATTCGGTCTGGTAAACCTATTGTTATACATTACTACGAGAGGATTGCCTGGTTGTATATTTAAATTCGGGGCGTGTACGAGTGGTACTTATTGCTAACTGCATGGGTGAGTTTCCATTATGTTGCAAATTACATCCACGCTCATGCGTTTAAACTACTCAATAGGCGTTGCAATACAACCGGTTGGTTGCACACGAGAATTATGTCATATAGCAACCAGCTTTGATGGAAGGCGAATATTTAAATTTGGTGCCGGTTTTTAGGGCAGCAATTTATAGCGCTGCTAAGCGGGCCTTGTAGCGTAATGCATGAATATTATCTTTGAGAGAAGTATTGATTGATTTCTTGTCTGTAGTGTCTGAATCACTTAATATAAGCACACTTGGATGGAAGTGTTATTTGACTACTTGTACGGGTGTTTTTTTAATGTACAGGCTGTCCCAAAATGATTAGTACCCATCGATGCCAACATTTCAATAATTTTTGTCATCATCAAAATCGATGGGATCAGTTCCGTTGTTTTTACATCATCTGTGTCATACTGTACTATTTCATTAGAATTTTAGATCATGAATATCGGATTATCAAACTCAAGATACACTCCATATGTAAAACATGGTGATTTCACCTTTTTGGTAAAGTGCTAAAAAATGTGTGTGCTATTACAGCTTCTTTGAAAGAAACTTGTGTATTCTCATAATCTCTTGTCTACTCAATATAATCTTGTGAGTCTTTCTGTTGTAACTGTTATAAGTTATGGGTGTTCAAATCATTAATAATTCTTCTCCTTAATTCAATTTAACGGGTAAAAGAAGTTTGTCACACTTGAGTGACACCATGCATTGTTTTATTTGACAAACGTTTAGGGACTTCTAAATGTATTTGGTTAATCACCAGTGGCTTAGATTTCATTTTCACATTTGATAATGGATTTCGTGAGGTTAAACACTAACATGACTAACATGACTAAGGGACTAAATCATTTTTACCAAGTTTGTAGGAAATTGCATCCCCAATATGAAAAAGAGGTCTAAGCCACTGCTAATTACCCATGACTACGTCTTTAGCTGTTTAAATGTCCCTCAAGTTTAGCCTCAAAACTAGCTCATTATAGAAACAAAGCGTGTGGTCGCTCATGCGTGACGATCCATTTTACTCTTCAAATTGAATCAAAATGAAGAAGTATTAGTGGTCTGAACAACAATGTGATACAACAGCAATTTAAAATAGAAAGGAACCAAAGATATTAGCAGACAAGAGATTAAGAGAATGTAATAGTTTCTTTCAAACAAGCTGTTTAAAAACACATTTTTTTGCACTTTTCCAAAAAGGTGAAATCACCATGTCTTACACAATGGATTGTAACTTCATTAAAATAAGTCCGATATTCATGATCTAAAATTCTAATGAAAGGGTACAGTATAGCAAATATGATAGAAAAACAACGGATCTATTCTCATTGATTTAGATGATGAAAACATGTATTGAACTTTGGGCATCGATGGGTACTAATCATTTTGGAACAGCCTGTATAGCCAACTAATTTGGCTTTCTTTTGAATTGAATTGTTCTACTCCGACACTTACCTAGGAAGTTATCCCCTAAAGGTGCGTTGTAAATGTTTTGAGACACCCTGTATTTGTAGCGAGTCTGGTTATTCCTGCCCATCTCTTTAGGTACTTTGCGCAGGTTGCTTCCAGTTTCTCAATGCAGGTGATTGGGAAGTTGTAAATTGTAAATTCTCATACAATTTTTGGGATGATCACATGATTGTCAGATTGTATATCCACATCTTCATGATTCCATTTAATTGGCTTGCATGTTATTTCTAACAAAGCAGACTTATATAATAGTTTACCACTACAGCGGCATTGGATAAAAAGATATGTGGGGTTCATCCACACTGAACTCCCATCATCCCTATGTTTAATATGTTTAAAGTAGTGTTACAATAATACGTTGGTTATACTATTTACTATATAAGGTTAAAGTAAACGTCTTAATGTATTCGACGGTTGGGGAATATCTCCAAAACGACATTTAAACATGGCTACAAATATTTCCTTAAAGTGTGGATGCGCCAGTGAGTAAATCAACGGGTTAATTGCACTATTCAATACAGTTAACAACGAAGTATATATAATAAATCGTTGCGGTACGCCCTCTATTGAGATCACTATGCAATATGGCGTAATACATATGAAAAAGGCGCAGACGATAAGAAAAAGTCTTCCTGTCACTTGCAACTGTTGTCTTTTCAGTTTCCGCTGTTTCCTCTTTCTGGTGTTGATAGTACTGGTGCTGTAATCCGAGTTAGCATGGTTAGTGCTGTTTAGTTCAGTTTCACTCTCAGACGCAATTCCGGACTCGGAATCCTGTTTACTGATGGTCGAATTTTCGCGGTATTTATTTTTAGCGGTATTTTCGCGATAAGTAGTTTTTCTGGCAGAATTTTCAAGATATATAGTTTTGGCGGGTATTTCACCACGAGGTTTAACCCGTTGCTGCTGTTGATGGTCAGCGCTATGGTCGGCGATGTCAATGGATCCGGCCGACAGATCCACACTCGCAGAAACCCCGATATTCTTCATGGTTCTTCGTTGTCGTTTAAAATGGCGTTTAACATGTATAAATATTAGACTGTAACAAACAACTATCGCAACCAGCGGAAGTGCGCTCGCTATTACTTGCGCATATTGATACAATTTCGATTTAGGATGTGAGTCGATATCAGTGCACCCATTTCCGCCATATTCATCGTATCCAAGTTGTCCTATTCCCGCAAGAGGCAGGATAAGAACCACTGAGAATGGTATGAACCAGGAGACACCCACCATAAGGTAGATGTTGAGATTGGAGAACGTCTTGGTGAATGTCTTAAAACTGTGACAGACTAGAATGTAGCGATTGAATCCAACAGCGGCTAGGTTATTCATACTGGTAATGACGCAAGCAAACACCATGAAGGCGGAGGCACTGCACAGCCATTCTGCTCTGGGTAAAGGCCATCCATTGGTTGACAGAAGAGCTACAGCACTCCATGGTAGAAAGACACAGGTCATCAGATCGCATACTGCAAGATTGGTGACGAAAACGTAAGTGGAATTCTGCAGTTTTCTCGAGAACGCAACGGCTAAGATGACGGCAACGTTGCCTATGCACCCAAACAACGCGACAAGAAGGACTACGATGGCAACGAAGACGCGCTCACCATATGTGTATACTTCTGCCGTCGAAGTTTCATCTGGAAATGTTGTATTATAGAAGACCTGATCCATCTCGAGATGCTAAATCAGATGAAAGACAACTACGTTTACTAGGTATTTATCCTTTCAAGGCCAAACTCACATTTTTGCATTTGACGTATGACCGTTTGAGCTCAAAACCTCCGCCTTACATTCTCAAAGTAACGTTACATTCTTAAAGAGCTTCACAGACAGACTAGCTCTTCAAAAATGAGCACGAAAAGAATAGTCCACTGGTAATAAATGTTCCCATTAAATCGGCTGCTTTTTATCCACGATCTACATGTATGTAGAACAGTAAACATGCCACTGTTACACTCCGGGTTAATCCACGTTAACCCAATATAGCGCCGCTTATCTGATCCTAATGGAATGGTACAAAACTATCCAACTTAATTCATCGACACACCATCGTCTACTGATACACAGCGACTGTCGGATGACTAATTATCCGGATTCACCAACTGATTCTAACGAGTTCATCGGTAGCTATGTACCAGTGCAGCGGGTTGGCTATTTCTAGTAACTCCTTGGTCCTTTCGACCACGTGAATTTCACTTTCGGCGAATGTTCTTCGGAATCAGCTCATATTTCTTTACAGATAGTCACTGATTGGTACTCATCAAACTTTCTGTCCGGATCTAATCCATCGGTGCATAATGTTCCTGTCCATAAAGCACAAAGTCCTACTCTTGCGGTAATTTGGTCCAAATTAACGATAATCTATAGTTGATTCTTTTGAACATACCCAATAATCACATCCTATGAAACCACGTTTATGAGATTTTATTGCGCTATATCTGCCAATTTTAGTGAAAGTTATATCTCATAAATCGTAAAATCTGATACATAAGAGGTGTAATTATTGGAAAACGAGTTTATCTGCCCAACTTGCTGATTGATAGTTCCAACTCTGACGTTAATCTGGAGGTGTATAGGATGAATTCGCTGAAACAATCCAATAAAAGCACATTTCAATCCCTTATATCCATTGATCGTATGTCAGCCATCGTATGTTAATATGTTTTGGCGCGATAATTTTCACAAACAACAATAATAATACCTCATACACCACCTGCACATACAACATAATCGCGTGCGGGGTGTTTGTAGGAGTGTGTTTTAGTTGAACCTCGCATTTGTTGTGTTTAAGTGAGTAACCTTATACAATTCTTTTTGTTGAGGTTTATGCGAGTGTTGTTGCTTATCCAAGCACCGTGATTTCCGTTGTATAGTTCAGTTCTCTCCCACACCAATTCTCAAGGTTTTAAGGTCACGTACGCAGGCATTAAAGCAACGGTTTCATACTTTTTGCTATTAAAAGCATTACAAGTTGCATAGGGATTTCTTGCTTTTTTCCTAGAATTGGCGGAGTCTAGCCAGCTAAGGTACTTTTAGTGTAAAACACGTATAAGTTTTTCATGTTAAGGGAATTATGCATCACTAAACCACACTTTTGTTGTCACAACCAAGTATAGTCATAAAATTAGAAATAATCTTGATTCATTTTATATATTTTATGGGCCTCTGTAATTTATAAATACGCATAAAATATTAAACAATCTATATTTTGCTTTAGGAGGATGAGAGCTAATCACCTCAAGCATTTACATTTATTGTGCTTGAAATTCACTTTGTGGTGGTTCAGGGTGGCGAAAAAGAGACGGAACTTCAGCTGCCTGTATACATTATACAGGCTGTCCCGAAATGATTAGTACCCATCGATGCCCAAAGTTCAATACATTTGTTCATCATGAAAATCAATGAGATTAGATTCGTTGTTTTTCTATCATATTTGCTATACTGTACCCTTTTATTAAAATTTTAGATCATGAATATCGGACTTATTTTAATGAAGTTATACTCCATGGTGTACGACATGGAAATTTCACCTTTTTGGCAAAGTGCAAAAAATGTGTTTTTAAACAGCTTGTTTAAAAGAAACTAATACATTCTTTTAATCTCTTGTCTGCTACTATCTTTGGTTCCTTTCTATTTTAAACTGCTGTTATATCATATTGTTGTTCAAACCATTAATAATTCTTCATTTTGATTCAATTTGAAGAGTAAAAATGGATTGTCATGCATAAGCGACCCCAACCCTTGAACCCTTGGTTTCTATAATGGGCTAGTTTGGAGGCTGAACTTGAGGGACATTTAAACAGGTAAAGACGTAGTCATGGGTAATTAGCAGTGGCTTAGACTTCTTTTTCATATTGGGGATGCAATTTCCTACAAACTTGGTAAAAATGATATACAGGGTGTCCCAAAAAAATGTTAACACTCCGGGCACATAAGATATCTTAAAAGGACAGGAACACACGGGTCATATCTTGATGTATTATGCAAGCTGAGTAAATAAGCTTTCATTTCCATTTTATTGCGTTCCAATTGGTTATTTAGAACGGGAGATATGCTTCAGCAAACATGAGGAAGCAAAATCGGCTTGGTCCAATCCTCTCAGTATGAAAGTAAAGCTTTTAAAATGCACGAAGCAAGAAGCAACATGATTAAGTCACACACACACATCAGTTAATCTCTTCTTTGTTCTTTTTAACGCATTCTTTCAATTCTTTTCAAGCTTAAATTGATTTATGGTTAATTTCAGTGCAATACTTGTTTTATTTCAGTGCAATATTAGTTAATTTATTTAATTGGATGGACCATTTCAACAAAGAACATGAAAAATGTTTCAATTTCAATTTTAAAGACTGCTTTACTGATAGCTACCCATTGCACATGGAAAGAGTATAGAACTTGAACTCATGACAAAATACCTATATAATTCATGTGGAATATATTTATTTATGTCTTTTAAGCTTGAAAAGAATCGAAAGAATGCGTTGAAAAGAACAAAGAAGAGATTAACTGATGTGTGTGTGTGACTTAATCATGTTGCTTCTTGCTTCGTGCATTTTAAAAGCTTTACTTTCATACTGAGAGGATTGGACCAAGCCGATTTTGCTTCCTCATGTTTGCTGAAGCGTATCTTCCGTTCTAAATAACCAATTGGAACGCAATGAAATGCAAATGAAAGCTTATTTACTCAGCTTTCATAATACATCAAGATTAGACCCGTGTGTTCTTGTCCTTCTAAGATATCTTATGTGCCCGGAGTGTTAACATTTTTTGGGGACACCCTGTAGTCCCTTAGTGTTTAACCTCATGAAATCCATTCTCCAACGTAAAAAATGAAATCTCAGCCACTGGGGATTCACCAAATACCACTTCATTTTAATAGAAGTCCCTAAACACTTGTCAAATAAATCAATGCATGGGATCACTCAAGTGTGACAAACTTCTTTTACCCGTTAAATTAAGGAGAAGATTTATTAATGATTTGAACACCCATAACTAATAACAGTTACAACAGAAAGACACACAAGATTATATTGAGTATGAGAGTTTATGAGAAACACAAGTTTCTTTCAAACAAGCTGTAATAGCACACACATTTTTTAGCACTTTGCCAAAAAGGTGAAATCACCATGTTTTACATAATGGAGTGTATCTTGAGTTTGATAAATCCGATTTTCATGATCTAAAATTCTAATGAAAAAGTACAGTATGCCAAAGATGAAAACAAAACAAAGGTCCTACTCCCATTGATTTCGATGATGACAAATATCATTGAACTTTGGGCATCGATGGGTACTAATCATTTTGGGACAGCCTGTACACTGTGTAAGAGATAGCTGCGAGATATATTCCCGCTAAAGGAGCTTTTCTGCAATATTGAAAACAATATAGGAGGCTGGAAATACAACATTTCGTCCAAATACATTTCGTTCAATAATCTTGTATTTAGGCCAAATGATTTTCGTCCAATTTGAGTTTTTTGTCGAAAGGATTTTCGTCCAATTGTTATTGGTCCAAAGGATTTTCGTTCAACTTGTTTTGATCCTAAGGATTTTCGTTCAACTTGTTTTGATCCAAAGGATTTTCGTTCAACTTGTTTTGATCCTAAGGATTTCGTTCAACTTGTTTTGATCCTAAGGATTTTCGTTCAACTTGTTTTGATCCAAAGGATTTTCGTTCAACTTGTTTTGATCCTACGGACTTTCGTTCAACTTGTTTTGATCCAAAGGATTTTCGTTCAACTTGTTTTGATCCTAAGGATTTTCGTTCAACTTGTTTTGATCCAAAGGATTTTCGTTCAACTTGTTTTGATCCTAAGGATTTTCGTTCAACTTGTTTTGATCCATATAGGATTTTCGTCCTATAAACCTGTCCCACGATAATGATCCGCTTTCGTTTTGGGGTTACGCAAGGTAAAATTATACACTAATCAATTGCATTCCCGGCCCGGGGGACCCGGGGGACCCGGGACATGGGGGAACTATGCAGTTGTTAGATGACATTTGTTCGATAACATCTACTCGATGAAATTAATCGATGAAATGTACTCGATGAAATTTACTCGATAACATTTATTCAATGACATTTATTCGATGAAATGTAGTTGATGATATGGATACGATGAAATATATTCGGTAACATTTCTTCGATGAATTTTCGTCGATTAAATTTCTTCGATGAAATTCATTCAGTAAAATGTTCTCGATGGAATTTTCAATATTAAAATGTTCGAAAAATGAAGCGAAAGATGATCGATGAAAGATGTTTGATCATTAATACGCGATTAAAAGACCAAATATGTTTTGGTTGTTATTTGTAATATTCGGGGAGACCATAAGATTATGCTTTCACTTTGAACATTACTGGTTGAAGTCATTTGCCTGTCACGACCAGGGGAAATTGTATCAATTTGGCACTAATTTTAGTACTAGCTAAGTTGTTAAAGGCCCTGTGCTCTTGACATGAACAAAGGTATATGATATTGCATGTGGGAATGCTTAGTACGCATACATGTATAAGGTTTTCCCCATTATGTTTTTTTTTAAATGACATTTTAGTTCCAAAGATAAAACATCTCAAAAGTGAAAGTTATTCATTTGTGGGACACCCTTGAGAATTTATGCGACACTACTCAGAATGTGAGAACGGAAATCAGCTATGACTTATAGTTTATACCTTAGACATTGTTGGAAACTTGCTTTAAATATTTTTGGGTACATTTCCGATGAATTCAAAAGTGAAATGCCTATGTGCCACGACAAAAGCGAAAGCACAGCAAGGAAAATCCGCCCTATATGCAAAAACTTAAAAACCAAAACTAAAAGTTCGTCTCCATCTGTCAATTCACCCTTGGAAAAATGCGTTGGTATTGGGAGAAGATTATCTTTTATCTTTGTCCAGATTCCTAAAAGTGGGTTTGCAGAGTGCTGTAAGAAAGTGATTATATGTTGTTGCTGTTCATGAATTTCTTGCTCCCGGCTGCGATACCCGGCGAGTTCTCCTACCTCTTCCTCTAGTGAAATGCTTATGGGAAACATTAGTAGCCTACTACCATACATTTATACACTGCAATAAAAGTGTTTAAATCGAAATAACGTTTAAAAACACTTAAACACTTTTTTGAAACTTGACTGCTCGGAATCCATGACATTAAACACTTCAGATCATAAAATTCATAAAATTCATAAAATATGTATTTCATACCATAGATACACATATAATAGATCCTCTAAAAGAAAATCTATGCTCAAACACAATCATTTGAATGGCCTTTTCAACAATAACATTAAAGAGTGCCATATAAAAGTTATTTTCTTTATCCGTTCTTTCTCCTTATATACTTTCTCCGTGTTTATGTAGACTTTATAACTACTACTAATAGTTCTATAATAGCAAACCCTTAGACAGCTCATAATGGCCCCTCACTACATGTAGGCCTAAGTGAGCTCGGCGGCCCCTTACCGTGTGAAAAATGGGTACGAACGGCGGCACACACGGTGGCCCGTTTCCCGTCCGTTGAACACGTTCAGGGGACTTTGCCGGCCACCGGAGTTTTGAGCATGTTCAAAACTCCTTGCGGGTGAGTAAAAGCGGCGGCGAACGATGAGAGTCCGGTATGACGACGGTATAAAGACGGCGCACCCGTTTCGCATCCGTTTCGCGCCCGTTCGCAGGGCGGTGATGGACGGTGGTGGACGTAGACAATCTCAGCGATGGGTTGCGAACGGGTGCATGCCGCCTGGTTAACCGTTCGCAGAACGGACTCTCACAAAAAGTGAATAAGGCAAAAAATAAAACCAAAAAACCAAAACATGTTTAGCGTCTGGACTATTTAAAAAAATTAAAAAAAGGAGGAGGCCATTCAAAGCGGTTCGGCCGGTACCCAGGCGTTCCGACCGGTGAGGATCCGGAATAGAGGTTGACATTTTTTTACTAATTGTTTGGACTCTGTTGTTTTTCTATACGGTAAGGAGGCTACCACCTCCGCCCTGCGAATTGGCGCAAAACGGGTGCACCGTCTTTATATACCGTCCTCAAACCGGGCTCTCACCGTTCGCCACCGCTTTTACTCACCCGGCAGGAGTTTTGAGCATGCTTACAATTCCTGCCGGGCGCGGATGGCCGGCAATGTCCCCGGCAACGTGTTCAACGGACAGGAAACGGCCCACCGTTTGTCCTCTACGTTTACCGCCGTCTGCACCAATTTGGCACACGGTAAGGGTTCGGCCAGGTTACACGGATACATGTGAGTAATACAGAGATTCCCGGAATTTAAGTAAAGCGGCGAGATTGAGCGAGGACCTAGTGATGCCGAGGTGATATGAGCCCAGCTCCAGGCCGATGAGGACCCGGTATAGAACGGTATGAACCCGGTTACAAAAAAAATCAATGCGTCCGTTGACATTTTTTGCTGATTGTTCACCGTGTTGGACTCTGTTATTTTTCTAAAAGACGGTAAGGGGTCTCCCAGCTCACACGGATACATGTGAGGGGCCCATAACGTACGCGTGCATGCATGCCAAAATAAACTCCTCAAAAAGCTCGGATTGTTTTTCAATCGCAGATTTTTCCAGTGTTTCGTGATATATTCATGTTATGTTACATATAAATGGAAAGCTGAATTTATCATGGTTATTGTAACAACTTGGTATCGTTGGAAATATGAACACATCAGTTTTCATTTGATGTGCAACATACTATAAATATAACAAAAGTATACGAAATGCTGGCGATTTAAAAAATAAAACAATTCCGAACATGTTTGAAAGGAGTTTATATAACTGATTCATCTAGAGATCGCCGGCACAGTTTGCGTTGAGTATAACGCGCACGTTGTGTTTCGTCATGCGGATATTAAACCAGACTATAATCGCAATAGACCATATTCACGCGGCAGCCATTTTCTAAAATTTGCCACCCAAACCTCGTTCCCGTTACGTATACCTGCGCCTGCGTGACGCCGCGCGCTTTGGTACCACGCTTCTCTCGCAGTTCTATCGAATGCGCCGAGGCGCAGCAGATAGACCAAACGGGAACGAGGCGTGGCATATTTTGGTAAATGGCTGCCGCGTGTATATATAGAGTATATACTACACCAATCACAAAATGTACTCGTATTCATAAAGTTTATCGATTTAATTGATACATAATTATACTTTTATTTTATCATATACATCACTTTTAACAACAATTTCGTATGTCAATATATACATAATGAATAGAATAGCGGAGTCGACACGGAAACATGTGGGTATATCAATCAACACAGAAAATTAACATAAAGATATAATACATTTTGTAATACACAAAATAAACATTACACTATATTTCCCGTTTATAACCAAAAAGTACATCGGGAATCATATCTTTAAGGTTTGGTATATCTTTAACGTGTATAACACAAGGCGGGTCGTCTTATAATACCGTACGTATGTACATAAATATACAAAATAGTAACACCAAGATAATGCCGAGATTCAGACACATTTGGCCGCGAAACGGCCCATATGAATGCTAAGCAAGCTAATATGAATGCTGAGCAATTAAACAAAACATTTGGATGACAAATTGATGACAACAATAATTATGTTGAAGTTGATGACGTGAACATTTCTTAGTCAAGTGAATATGAATACGTGAAATTCTTGCTAATTTGGTCGATTGTTTGCAAAATGAGCCCACACTTTTGTAATACGATAGTAGTATCACTGTTTTAGGACAGCGCACTTTTAAAAGTTCATGTCGTTCGTTTTGCATGCAGCAAAGTTTTAGTATGACTTATAGCACGAGGCAGCGTAGCTGCCGAGTGCTATAAGGAATTAATAGCACTCATCGACAGTGACCATTTTAGTGATGATTTATATGGCAGAGCTCTACCCTACACTCCAGATACACACCACGTTCACAGTAGGACACCTCTCACTCACCCAGACTTAGACAATCATCTACTATTAAACACACACACACCAAGTTGGGTAATAATTACAGCGCTGTAATTAATAAGGTTATTTACGATGTCAAATTTACAGCATTCTGAAGCTGTACAATAAGTGAAATTTGTGGAATTCTGGATTGGCTGTGTATGTGCTATTAGAGCTTATATTGGATATTATAGGGGGAAACTAGAGATAATTAAATAATCCAAAAACCATTTTCCAAAGTCCAAAAGCGGGGTTTTAGTTAAACACGTTTACGGTGTAAAATGATCGACTGTTTAATGTCCAAATGAAGATTAACGACGTATCAACAGAGCTGAGTGCGAATCATTAAATCGACCACTATTGAAATATTGATTGAAACCAGACCAGAGGTTGCTTCAATGTAATCCTAGCATGCAATAGAAAAGTACTGTGCACTGTGATGATGAAGACAGTTCAACACCTGATTTACATTTATATGTACAGAAACAACATAGTCCATTAGTGGATGTGAAGCATGGACAGTCAACCACCCCCCCCCCCCCCCCCCCACCCCAAAGCTTGGTAAACAACTGGATAGATGCTACACTAGGATGCTAAGATCTGTGTTCAACATCAACTGGAGTCAGCATGTGACAAATAAGGACGGGGACATGCCAAAAGTCTCAGACAAGATCAGAGAACGCAGAGCAAGCTGGTTCAGGGGATCCAAGGAACTTGTCTACAAACTTATACGGAGTAAGAAAGCGTGGTATACCAGCCCTGACCTACATTGACATACTAAAACGTGATACAGGACTGCAGGTGGAAGAAATCAAGACAGCTATGGAAAGGAAGATCTGGAGAGGCATTCTGGTTCGGAAAAATCATCCGCCCTGAGTCAAGTAAGTCAATTAGTGGAACTTATCATTGAGACTTTTGAACTTGTTTGGTATCATTGTATTAAAAAATAGAATACCAATTCGTATATTAATACAGATATGAAAAGTCTCCATTAGATGATATTTCTGTACATTTCAATGGAAATCATGTGTTGAATTATCTCAGTGCACAGTGCCTTTCTACTGCATGCTGAGATTACATTGAAGCAACTTCTGGTTTGAAACGTTAAAACGTCGACAAGTATAGGGCATGGTGCGATTTCACCCCGCCCCCCCCCCCCCCCTCACATTCTTGTACATGGTACAGAATGTGTACCCCCATATCACTCCAAAAACCAACGTCAAACACGTTTAGGCGTTTTACAGTTCATGATAACCATCGCTGAAATAACGCTTTAGAAATATAACTAGATGATGTCGGGCTAACATTACTACCAATTATAGCTCACTGTATGCAATCGAAATATTGTCATACACATGGCGTTGAATGGCGCTGACACAACACAACGACTTCAGTCGGAAAACAACACACTAAAACAATTGATCATATGTGCAAAAGCGCCCTTAATCATTGTGAGATTTGGTAGGCCAGGTGTTTCTCATGCAGTCCATTGTTATGAGTAGGAGTCTGGCGGTGTGCGGCACACAATACAAGTCTCATCAGGGGTGTCCTCTACGTTAGATGTCAAGTTTCAGTCTATAGTTAAATGTCACATTTCAGAGTTGGAGTTTAGCAACTCGCGCGCATATAATAGACTATTATAAGCTATTGTCAGATCATTGTTTTATCATAGAAAACTGCACGCCGTACGTCCGACGTCACGTCTCATTTCGTATCATCACATTTAAACCATTACACTACATACGACCTGGATCAAAGTTAGTGATGTGAGCCCTGTAAGCTTACAAATCACGTGCCAGCCAGCCAACCAAAACACGCTGTCCTACAGTCAGACCATATGTTAGTATTGTATACACAGGCGACGCAGAGTTTATATTTTTGTCTTGTTTAACCATTACTTTCTGTCGATGAACTTCATGTCCAGCTTAGCGTCTGGAGTCATAAATATCGTGCATTTGCTGCCGACTTCTTTCGTGCTCTTCACTATAAATTGTTGAAGAATCTGTGGATAGAATGAGAGAAATAAACAAATGTGACCCAACATGAGTAAATAAGGCGAAATGCGAGAGTACATGTAGCTATACATTTGGAACACAACTGTGTGACAAGGTCAAAATAAGTCAAATTTAGAACAAGTCTTATTTCTGATCTTTGATAAATCTTGTATTTAACCAAACACTCAAATTCATGAAAATAAAGAATTAAACTCCATTTTGAGGTATTTACTCCATTGATTTGTTAACAAAATCAAAACTTTAATTGCTCATAACTTGACAATTTGTATTTGATGTTTTGAGACAAGGTGATTTTCAATCATGGTTTGGAATGTTATATGACATTGACTTTGGTACCAAAATGTCCCTTAACATATACATATTATCATGATATCATCGATCTAACGCAACAGAATCATAAAATACTTCAGCAGTTGGAGAAGTGCAGGCTTACTTCCCTCATTGGTGTGAATAAGCTTACATATGGCGGGCCTTTAGAAGTCTGGGGTAATGCATTGGGACACATATCTAAGTTGACCGTATACAGGTTTAGTCTATAAAGAAGTCTAGAGAATAAACAGATATGATTTGGTGTTGTGTTAGTGGTCGCTAATGTAGTTGGCAACTCACAGGCGGCCTTGCGTCCCCTTCATCTCCCCAATTGCCGACCCAAGATACAGTACTGGAGACCACTATATGTTGAGAGTCTTATCCAATGTGAAGACTTGTCTAACTAAAGTAATACTTACCCTGGTGATAAGAAGATACAGCTCCTGCTCTGCAAAACGTCGTCCTGTGATCAAATGTACAACATTGAATTGAAGTTATACTAAATTCTCCATCATGCATTCTGTCTTTACAACTAACGTTGCGACATTGCAGCAGACCCGCGTCTTCCAGATGAATCCAGATTCTCCGGATCCCGTATATAATTGATACACAAATGGGAAAAGTGTACTCTAGGTCCCAGATTCTGGACTGTACTAGTATCGTCCGATACTGGAACACCCAGTATCGGACGATGGCCATATAAAAATGTACCAGTATCGGGCGATACTTGAACACTATTATATACTTTTATGTTCCAGTATTGAACGACACTTGTAAATATCTGGGACCTAAAGTACACTTTTCCCCATAAATGTAAGACATAGATTCAAGTTTAGTACTTATGGTGATTCCATGCCAATTATTAGAGATCTTTAAGACCCACTTCTAAAACGTATACATTTGTACGATGGTACCACGCAGCATCATCGAGCATTTCGAAATATCCAAGCTAGTCTAAAAATCATACATACAACCCAAAATGGACGTTGTAGCTTTCGCAATGTCCTTCAATATAGATCCAGAAAGAGATACTAGATAGCTACAAAATTATCAGAAGTAGTTTCAATTAAATCTTACCGATACACATTCTGATCCCGAATCCAAATGGGAGTGTTGCATACGGGTGCACATTTTTGTTGGCCACAGCCCACCTTTCGGGCTTGAATGATTCCGGGTCGTCGAAGTTGTTGGGATCACGACCTGATGCCACTGTTAGCATGTTGATGCATGTCTGCATTAAAGTAAACATATTGGTAAACAGTATTGTTACATTGTAACAAATCGGGATTTTTAAAAAAAAAAAGTGTGGAAAAAATGGGCCTTTTCTCGACAAGTGAAATACGTCGCCTTGAAAATTGAGGAACCAGATAAACATGATTAGGAGCAAGACAAAAATAAAAACAAGAACAAAGCAAAACCAGGTGAAGGTTGAAGGCAAGCCGGATGTGAACTTTGCACACAGGTGAAGGCAAGCCGGTTGTGAACTTTGCACATTTCTTTTTCGATTATAAATAAGCGAACCTTACCCCAGCTGGAATATTATAACCCTGAATAGTGATATCATGGTCCAGTACTCTTGCAACACCGGGAGCAACGGGATATATCCTATAAAGATGGAAAAGATTTGGTAAAGATATTATTATGTTGCTAAACATTCCCATAAACATCCATGGTGCTTCATAAACAATCCAAATGCTTGAATATCAATTCTCCACGGAGTTTGCGGTCTTGATGACTTTTAAAACTGTCACTTACTTGAGGTTCCAACATTCCCTTACGTAGTGACATGTGGTCAAAATGTCTTTGGTTGCTTTTGTTGGTTTTGCTACTTCTTAGATGACAAGGCCAGGTTCTGAATAATTGCTAATAGTTTGTTTCTATGTCTTTGTGACGATCTAACATAACTGCAATTGCATGCAGTGTTGGCCGAGTGATATTGCAACATTCCCACAATGTTAAGTGCAAATAAATTCAGATAATAGACGCAATATTTAACATCCTGCCGAATCGATACGCAAACCCTTTTTTACTAAAATCACAATTTATTATATAACGTTACTTCGTCGTCTTCAGAACGGGTGATTCCCTCTTTACTCTTTAAATGTATGTCATGTGGTCGATATTCTTGTTCGTTCAGTTGCGCTTGCGCTGCCTTTTTGGGCACTACCTTGATGATTTCATGATACATGGCCTATAGTCGTATATTACTGGCATAAATTAATGCGTTGTCAGTATGACGTCAAAATGTAAAAATATTATGTAAAAATATCATTAAAACATGTCGCTACAGATAGAGCAAGTATTTAAATCAATAACGGAACAGATAGAGCAAGTATTTAAATCAATAACGGAACTTTCAGCAACATCATCGTCACTACAAGAGCGCCTTTTTGCAGACCTATCGATGCCATAACGTCATGCCATTTCACAGCGTCGCTTCAACGTGTCCTATTGGTTCTGTTTTGTTTGACAGTTGGACTAAATTCTTTTACTTAATATCTACCTGAGTGATTCCCTGATGACTCCTTTAAGGTAGGGCATGTGGTCGATTTGCTCTTTGGTTGCCTGTTTTCCCTTTGGCACTACCCTCATGATCTCTTCATACAGAGCCTGTTGTTTGTCTGGATTGTGTCCCAATAGGTATAATGTCCACAGTGTTGTGTTGGATACCTGTAACATTAACAGCAAATAGTTATTAGGATGTGATAACAGTCGATAGTTTTTATTGGTTTGAATCGTTCGATTAGCTCGAGTATTGTCCTCGATTCATAATGACATCAGATTGAATCATAGTAGATGTGTATGATATGAGGATATGTAAAAGTTAGTAAATCCTTGGTATAAGACATTCTAAAGTATTAAGACCAAGTGTAAAGACTCCATTACGGAATAAAGCTGCATAATCCTTTAATCCGTCAATAGAGGATGTTGTGCTAGGTTAATTCCATGTCGTCATGCACCAAGGATAAACCCAAAGTTGACTTAGGTTGGGCCGGGAGGTTGGGTTTACGTTGACCTAGTGTTGACACTAAATCATGTTGGTTACATTAGCAATTTCCAATAAATTTGGAAATTTAAAAACATGAATAAGGTTACGGTATATCCATACACTGCAAAACCGCTCAACTGTTGAGTAAAATTTGCCCAACACCGTTGGATAACATGTTTTCGCCAACAGTTGAACAATTCTAGTTACTCAAAAAGTCGGGCAATTATATTCACTCAACAGTTGTTCAAGTATGCAACAGCTCAACTGTTAAACATTTGTTAACCATTTGTTGAGTGTTATTGGTTGTGGGCTTTTATTAAGTGATTTGTTGGGTATTTTAAACCTATACGAACATGACGAAATAAGCTTATTACATGGACGACCACAGAGATTTAGACCGATCTATCACATCATCTTCTTGACAGACCAAGCTTCAAACATTCAAAACCGGACTCACAAAACGCCTGTCAGATGTCGAAAATTCTGATGTTGATGCGGATTCACCGTTTTATTTACCAGATTATAATTTATCCAGATCCAGATATCTCAGCTCGTGCAAACAGTTGCTCGTGCACAAGACGCCAAATTATGATTGAATGACGCAATCACGAAATTCACACGTGCGTAACTTGCATCAACTGTTGCGTGATTTTCCTCAATACTCATGCAACAGTTGCCACAGTGGAATATTTTTACGCAATATATTTTAACAACAGAAACAGTTTCCACCAACATTTTAAGGACATTGTTTTCGACGTATTGCTCAACGCTGGGGATTTTTTACTTTTATGCAACGAGTAACTTTCTACATATATTGAATGAATTTTGATCAACACGTCAACCAACGGATGATAAAAATACTTTTAGCAACGTATTTTAAGCAACCTTTTGCAGTGTAATATTCGTAAGAGTACTGTAGGTCTAATAAAATGTAGACCTATAATAGGAGCGAGATATACTATAGAATGGACCCAGTATTTGGTATCCATACCACTGAAATGACAACTAGAAGATTTGGTAGCACGTCCTATTCCTAGGCGAACAATATAGTTGGTTTCATCTCGTGTAACCTAAAAACTCTGTCAATAGTTATTAATAACCCAGACCTATCAAATACACCACCACCTACCGTGTCTATAGCTGCAGAGAACAGATCAGTGAGACTAGAGATGATCTCTTCGCTGTTAAGTTTTCCTTCCCTAACGAGGTATGCCACAAAACTCTCTTCTGTTATTTCCTCTCCGGCAGCCACCATGGTCTCAAGATCTCGGATCTTTTCGCCCACATATTTCTCGGCTATAAAGGAACGTATTGTACAATGTTGATTAGTATACTTTTAAATACATCATGTGTACAGTACAGGGTGGTTCAATAAAACGTTGACAGTTTTTTGAAGCCATTTTTTTTAAAATTCTGTAGATTTAAAACAAATATTTTTCAATATTCATCATCTATATGATCTTGACCATCTATGCTGAAAATATCGTTACAAATAACCTTACGGTTGCAAATTAACAGCTATTTGAACAAAGTCTGTCCCATTTCACTCTGTCCACGGGTACTGATTTCGCGACGTTACATTGAATACTGAATGATGAATTGCATGCAAGTAATCTAAGATTTGAAGATCCCGCCAGGTGAAACCAGTGTAATTGTTAACATCTATTCAGGTGTGAAATCAATACGTAATAATAATTAGAATTATTGATTTTCATAGATTGGAAGTGTAATTGTCTATGCTCTATGCCTTAAAAGTGACGATGTGGCTATATTTGACAGGAAGATTTTAATAGTTTCTAGACATGAGTTATCTTTAGATGACAGTTCCAAAATTTCACAAAATGTTTCAATAATGTCGACATTGTTGAATCTCATCACCATATTTGGAATCGCCATTAGAGATGCATTCAAATAAATACAAGCATGCCTAGTATTATTTCAGTGATTCTTGAGATAAGACTGAAAGATTTGGAAACGGTTTCTGAAAAATCAGTTTTTGTATAATGGTAGGCCTAAAACTAATAGACGCGTGGAAAGTGTTGAATAGCTTGTGTATTATGAGATCATGTGAAAGTCGATGTGAATTAGTCTCATGAGATCATATGAACGTCAATATCAATTTCACCGGAGAATCTAAAGCTATAGACTACTCTATCCATTTTTTTCTCTTTTCTTGTTATTTAATAAACACTTCTTAATAACCTATATTATACTCCATCAATCAATATCTTAAATTTCAGGTTTGTTCCTCTCCGGGATTCCTCTTACGCTTAATACAAGATTTTTTATTTCAAATTATGGATAGTTTTTTCTCGCTAAAACAAATTCTTCAATATCATTAATGTAGATAAAAAGACATACTAACGATAAATTGAAGGTTAAAACTTACCAATTTCAAATACTGTGTCCCAAGCGCCAAGTACCGTCCTGTAAGGACCAGAATTAAGTCGCCTGTGCCATTCTATGGGCAATGTCATTGCATAAACGGTGTCTTCTGAGAGGTGGTGCACGCTTTTGATGAAGGCTTTACCCTCGGGTTGTAATTGGTTGGCAAGAAGATTGAGTTTACGGTCAAAGAAGACACGGCTTACAGCTGTATACGTGTGATCAATAGACGTTATTCTTAATTGGTGCATTTACGTCAAAAGAGGGAGTATAATCCAACTGGGCATGGCCCGAGCAATGTATAGTTAGTGCTAGACGTTATTCTTAATTGGCGCATTAATTTGCGATGCAGAGGGTTATGTGAATTGAAAACGAGGCTAGCGATTTAGCCAAGACGAGAGTGCTGTAGTTTTTCAATGGGGTGAACTTCGCACTAATCATAAAACATCTTACTTCTGAGCTGTTAAATATTTGACCTTATTACATTCGTGAAATAAACTTGAACGTATTAATTATTTCCACTAGATTGAAATGAAATGTTTACTGGTAACCAACACTATCTATGAAAATGTAGAAGTTCATAGTTCATTACATTGCAGTCAAAGGACGAGATTGTTATGTTTATCGGAGCACATTAAAACACGCAAAGCAGCTGCATGGAGAGCTAGCTAGTGGCAAACTTAGTCAGTTATGGAAGGCCAAATCACTGTCCAGAAAGCTCAAAGAAAGACTATTCATAGCTATTGTAGAATTAGTACTCCTCTATGGATGTGAGTCATGGACAGTCACCCCAAAGCTTAGTAATATCAACCGCCATAAGTCAAGTCAAGTAAGTCATCGGAGCACTAATTGCTGTGAGCATGCTCAGTTGGATCGCACTCCCTCTTTTGACGTAAATGCGCCAATTAAGAATAATTTCTATAGGATTGAAGAATGTGTAAACAGTGACTGATATTCGATACAACAAGTTGCAACAATAGGTTTAATCGATACATCATTAATTATACTTATTGTTCAATAAAACGACAAGGTTATGGGTTCAAATCACCTAGATTTCGAGAAAATGTAAGTCCGGCGGGCAATGCTTGTTTTTGAATTGAATTGAATTGATTTTATTAACATTTCACAGTCGTGGCCCTAAGGCCAAATTGCATGAAATTTACATGATAAAAACATTGAAAAACAAGACAAGGAACTTATTAATTAATATAAAAGAGAATATTGCACATTATAGATAAAAACATCAACAATATGATATGGTATAAAACATTGAAAAACGCCGAAGAACAAGGCATGGTAATTATGTGATTAATTAATATAGAAGAGAATATTGCACATTATAGATATTTTTTTTAAATTGCATTATGTACATAGCAAATACCATTATAAAAATAGAAGTGGGTGCAGAAGAAAAATCCTGGGCCTATTTATTTAAAATCATTAAAATGTTATCAAACCCGATGAAACCAACAAAGTTATAAGACGGACGTTTCCAAAAAAATGCTGTGCATGCATTGCATGGCCTGGATGACCGCTGGGGATATCGATCACACATGCTACACTACCCATGCATGACATTTTGAATTTGAATTAGCCCACGTAGAGGAAACGGTCTTTTCTCCCCTGCGTAGTGAATATGTGAACTTTGAGAAACGTCACGGATTTTCATTAACTGGTGCTAATCACGGCTAATCTTTGTTGTGGCAAATTCGGTATCAAATTGTGCCAAAACTCATACGTTTGGTGAACTGTGTGGAATACTTACATTCCATCGCCCATTTGAAGAGCTCGTCTTCCAGGTCAGGTACCACGTTGTCGTCATGCCTGATCATACGCATCTTGCCAACGAGGTTAGTTATGACGCCATTCATTTCAGTAACATATCGCGCGATCTCGGCAGGACGGGAAATCCTCTTGCCAAGTGCACTCCTGTGTTTATGCCATACTTCTGCTTCTCTAAAAAAATAAATATTATTTAGAATATACCCCGTTATAGTTTTAAAAAAACCAACCAACCCCTCGCTGTTGTATTTTTTCATCAAAATTCCCCGGACTTTATAGCCTCGTTTACACATTTAACTTTACAAGGCTACATACATAATCCGACAAATTTTCGACCCGGAGGGGGTGGGGTGGGGGGGGGGGGCAGTTATTGGATATGAGGCCACGGGGATGTGCCGCCAAATAGGGTCCCATTTTCACCCCTCTGATAAATGAATGACCCCTTTTCATAGCCATTTTTGGTAAATTTATGGGTCTAAAATCCTTAAATTTGCTGTTTTTCACCGACATTTTAGCAAAATCTGTCAAATATGTAGGAAAATTATGGTGTCTGATAAATATATGGGTTCATTTTCTCCAAAAACTGGTACATTTTTTTAGCCTCGTAACGTTATGTGTAAACGAGGCTATAAGTCTGTCTAACGTAGTCTGCTTTTCGTTTGCCGTATTAGTCAGTTGTAGAACGGGGCCCCGTTTCAATTGAGGGCGCTCTATTTAGTGACGCACTGTCGTCATTTTTTACACGGCGATTCATCAAGTGCGCCCGTCGGAATACGAACAAAAAACACTTTTCAATAGAGGGCGGGCTTGGGAACGGGACTGCGTTTCCAAGGGAACGGCCTCATGTCACAGTAATATTCAAAATTCATAAGAAGCCGATTTTGCCAATTTTAAACAACGAAATAACTCTCTTATCACAGAGATAACCGTTACAAAGGCATCACTTCTGAATACTATAGGGCTTATATTTAATGTAGAAATTATCACACTTGCCCTACAAATTCTATAAAATGGTTGTAATCTCGTCTAGAAAATGGTGGTCTCTTCGCAGCAAACCGGTCAAAAGAAATATAATTTTAGCTTGTGTCGTGTGATGTTGGGGTCAAAGGTTAAATTAAATCATCGAACTGGATGTCGCAAGGAGTTCTGGTACCTTATGATGCCCTCAACTCAATGGATAGTTACTTTTTAAGCAAATAATTGGGGTAAAAGGCGAAAATTCAATCATTGCGAAAATTGACGGGTGTGCGTTACCTTGGTTACGTACACCCGTCGTTTTAGAGCGCCCTCAATTGAAACGGGGCCCCGTTCTACAGCTGACTGATTATGGCGCGTTCATACCATCGTTGCGTATCGGCCGACGTCGGCGGATATCGGTCCGAGAGTTAACACGATTTACTTTTAGGCGCATTCATACTCCAGTCGTTGCGCGCCGACCGAAGTCGGCGGATAAAAGTTGACAGTGTTTCAACTCGCGCACCGATATCCGCCGACGTCGGCCGATTAGTGCGCAACGACAGGAGAACGTAATTTTAACTCATGCTACCGTTATCCAGTTATAACTATTTTGATAAAGTTACTGCATTTTTAAAACCGAACAACATAAAATAGAAGTATTGAACTCAATGACTCTGCATCACACATCTTACCCGAACACATGACAATCGAGACGCGACAAAATCAATGTTCGGTGTCCGAAATGATCGTAAACAAAATGTTCGAGTGTAGGTTTTAAAGCTGATGGGTTATCCAAACTAAGTTTATGATGCTGTCGTAAAAATCTAGAGTAAATCTCACTTTGAACTTGTCGCTCCGCCTAAATGACAAGTTAATCGGGGATTTCCCTTTGCCCGGAGTCAATTAACGTAACAACCGAGGACTTACCCTATCAGAATTCCTTTAGGCTTTCCACGTGTCTCTCTGTGCTCTGTCCATATATCGAGTTGTATGCGTTTGGGATATTTCCCTTGTTCGTGGAAGACCTTTCTGAAATCATCTGGATTGTCAAGACACACTATCCAACCAGGGTTCATTCTCTGTCTGGAAATACAAAGGAAAAGGTGGAAATTAAGCCATCTGGGGGTAAATGAACAGAGACGAACGGACCGACTGAGTCATTTATCTAATCTATATTCATCCATACGGGAGAATAACCCGGAAATGACCATGATAACGCCATTTTAATACAAAGTCATTTGACCTTAGTGAAGCTTTACTGATTTCAAAGTATCTTGGGAAGGAATAACAGATAACACATTTCTTTCTCAGGGTGCATCAGACGAAGAAGAATATGAAGTGGTGCCGATCCAAACGAGGACACGCCAACCTGTATACACACCGATATGAAGTGGTGCTATCCAAACGAAGACACACCAACCTGTATACACACCGATATGAAGTGGTGCTATCCAAACGAGGACACGCCAACCTGTATACACACCAATGAAGTGGTGCTATCCAAACGAGGACACGCCAACCTGTATACACACCGATATGAAGTGGTGCTATCCAAACGAGGACACGCCAACCTGTATACACACCAATGAAGTGGTGCTATCCAAACGAGGACACGTCAACCTGTATACACACCGATATGTATGAAGTGGTGCTATCCAAACGAGGACACGCCAACCTGTATACACACCAATGAAGTGGTGCTATCCAAACGAGGACACGCCAACCTGTATACACACCGATATGTATGAAGTGGTGCTATCCAAACGAGGACACGCCAACCTGTATACACACCGATATGAAGTGGTGCTATCCAAACGAGGACACGCCAACCTGTATACACACCAATGAAGTGGTGCTATCCAAACGAGGACACGCCAACCTGTATACACACCGATATGAAGTGGTGCTATCCAAACGAGGACACGCCAACCTGTATACACACCGATTAACCGTTGTACAAAATGAGGCTAGTTTTAGAGGTATACCGCCAACCAGCGAGTGCACTATCCAACTGAGGTATATAAGGGGGTATCACATGCGAGGACCTCATCTTAATATAGTTTTTACATTGCAACATTTTGCATGTATCAGGAAACCGAGGACCGTTCACAGGTGGAGGTGTGTCCACGGATGGAAAGTGTGTAAACTATATATGTCCACTTTACGGCGATTTAGAGAATAATGTCTGCGTAACAACTGTTTTCGTGAATTTGTTTTGAAATGAGAGATTGTTGTTCTGGTCTGAGGAATTATCCCGAAGGGGCGCAGTCCCTGAGGGACAATTCCGAATGACCAGAACATCAACCGAGGATTTCAAAACAAATTCACAAAAACAGTTGTTAAGCAGTCATTATTCTCATTCATTACTGAAAAGATGCATATTTATCCAAATCGTTGATTTGTACCGATATAATCGCGCTAATAATTAATTGTTTTCTGTTTATAATTTTGTCTACCCCTTGTTAGTTACTGAAATAGTCCAAATCGGGTCATCCCCTCATTAACATTTTTATCATTCAACCAATCAAAAATAAACTTTAATCGTGTTTCCTCTGAAACTGGGTTTATCGATAAACACAGTTTTTCAATTTGATAAACTGAGTTTATCGATAAACATCGTTTTTCGAGCGAAAAACAGTGTTTATCTGTTTATCGAAAAACAGGGTTTTTCAATTTGATAAACTGAGTTTATCGAGCGTAAAACAATGTTTATCGCTGTTTATCGATAAACTCGGTTTTCGAGCGAAAAACTGTTTTTCAATTATATAACCAGTGTTTATCGATAAACTCAATTTTCTTGCCAACCGCTCGATAAACACGGTTTATCGCCGATAAACTCAGTTTATCGGTCGAAAAACAGTGTTTTCGACCGCTAAACAGTGTTTATCAAACCGTGTTTATCGAATTATTTTACATTAAGCTTGCCATAGGCGTGCACGTTCTCATCTAACGATTAATTTTATTGGAACGCACTTGGTTGGCAACTATCGCGATTATTCATGAAGTAATGAATAGGCCTACCTACTAACTATACATGTAGGCCTATACGTGTTCGATTCGATCCATATTTACTAATGCACTGACACACTACACCAAATGTTTATCCATGATAGAGGTTATCCATGTAACGGATTAGCTGCAAGAAAGATTTAGCGGTTATCCATGTAGCCTAACGGATAAGCTGCAAGAAAGATTTTCAGAAAGAAAACAAGTCTGTTTCATGATATGTATAGGTCAATTGGTAACACGGTTCATGCAGTGAATTAGACGTCATGCACCGGTTCGATTGAATATAGAATAGGCCGGGTGCGATTCCCCTTTGTAGTCCGTTGCACATGGCAACATGGATAACTTCTATCGTCGAACCTGCAAACTCACTTGAATATGTGTCCAAATTTGTCGAAATATTGTTGATGTAGCACCGATGGTATATCAAACACACTCTTCCATCCCTTTGTCACGAATTTATACATCATCATCGGTAAACCGCCCGGAATAGTAACACTCGGGATTTCGTCGAAAGATTTGACCTTTTCCGTTGTCTCTTTAGCATCTTCTGTGGAGACGGCTGCTGCCACACCTGATGATTTACGGGTTTGTTTGGTTGTGTCTTGATCTTGAGGCGCAAACGGACATTGGTTGCTGGATAATACTCTACCTAAAAATATGAGAGAAAATTAAGTACAATTTAGCGGTTGATGAATATACCTAGTTTGTTGTCAATAAGGATATTGTTGATTTAATATTAAAAAAAAGAGTATAAATTACGCGGTTGGGTTTTATTACCGGTGTAGAAGGAGACATAGTCCCCTGGAGGCATAGTCCGCCCTGTACAGTAATTTAAAGTGTAGGGGTTGGTATAGGGCACTCATCTCTACACGCACCACTATCACTAACTATCTTCACGCCTCATTCCCTGCATGTCTATGGAGGCAAAAGATTTTCTATATACATTAGTACATACAGGGATGATAATCTCTATTAAAATATCGTTTTAAGAACTGATACATGTATGTTTCATAGCATGTTTGAAAAGCACGGACATTCATTGATGGAGGCCGGACTATGGCTCTAGAGGGATCATGGCTCCTTACACACCGGAA
Source organism: Ophiura sarsii (assembly GCA_035610835.1). NCBI lineage: Eukaryota > Metazoa > Echinodermata > Ophiuroidea > Amphilepidida > Ophiuridae > Ophiura > Ophiura sarsii. Next base: position 1,709,139 of record CM069444.1, read on the forward strand.
ACCGAGTTGTACCCGAAATGTCAATCCCTCTATAATTTCTACGCAAAGAGCATTTGCATGATTAAGGGCCCAAAGGTTAATTCACAGTCTTTGTTGTATGCAACGTTCATTGCGTCCATGGTCGGGAGACTGACATTTCAGAACAACTCGGCTTTCGGTTTCAGACGCGCGCCGAAACAGCGTTTATAGGTTCCATATTGGCATATTGCCATGCGCAACGGTCTATAAACTGGAATCACACCCGGCCTATTCAATTGAATCTGTGCATGACGTCCTATTCATTGCATGAACCGTGTTACCAACTTCGCCTACATAATTATCATGAAGGTGTCTTCTTTCTGAAGATCTTTAAACACAGTTCGTCGGCTGAGGGTCGTAAGTGTATTTTTACTGTTTTCAGGAGCAGCATTTTTCTTATTTACAATGAGTGTATATAATATAATTATACTAGGCCTATAGTTGTGAATATCATAAAATGGGACAGTATATGAAGGCGGAGCAGAATCTTTACTCAATATTTTGTGGACTACTTCAGTCGAGATATATTGAATGAATGGCAATACAATTTGGTGTGTATGTTTCCCGCAAATGTAATGAAGCTCGAATGAATAAAATAAGATCGTTTTGTTGACGAAAAATATAGATTATTTTAAAAATGCCTGGATTCAAGGAATGCGTGGGCTATTTCAGTTGAATTCCTTACACCCCCTGTGGAAGACATGTCTTTAAACTACTACACAGGCCGAATTAGATTTCACCCATTAGGTAACCTCGTTTCAAGTTAACACTCCCTGCTGTGAGCAGTGGCAGTGCCACGGGGGGGGGGGGGGGGGGGGGGGGGGGGGGAGCAACGGGGACACCCCCCCCCAAAAAAATAATAATAATAATAATTCTGCCCCACCCAAAACAAATATTATTCTGCCTCCCCCACCCCTAAAAAAATGTGCGCGCATCTTCTTTTCTAAATGCCTTCTCCCTAAACAAGATCTTACCCCTTCCCCTCCCAAAAAAATAAAATAAATGATGCTGTTGCCGCCACTGACTGTGTTTTGAATTCAGCTGGAATAGCCTATAGCATGTGATTGATAACATTGATTGCTACAGTTGGGTGTGGGAGGGTACAATTTAAAGTTTAAATTGTGCATCCTTGTATTTAATGTTACTGTTTCTTATATTATAGCACTACATGTAGCTTTGTAAGATACTTATAAAACACGCTACTTGTGTTCTGAACTACGATTCAACACGATCGCTACACAAACTCAGACCGTTTTCTTATAATCTGCTTAAGTGCAAATATTTTAACATTGGGCCTATCTCTTCATCAGCATAATCTCAGCTCATTAGTCCACCAACATAGTAATGATTTACTTCCTATCAAAAACTTGTTTGTCAACAAACAATTGATTTATAATTTGAAACATGAGTTCGGGCAATTGAAATAAATAATAGGTTTCTCGTTGACGATATAAAAAGAAAATTGACAAAGCATCTTTTTTATTATTATTCATTATTTGTATTCATTATTTGAGTAAAGTACTGCATTTAATGGTCGGGTTGGTCAAAGTGAAGCCAATACTCAAGAATTCCATTCTATACAATCCCTTGTGGGGAATATCACTGATTAATGTAATCATTAGTAATGTCTTACTCTTCCATAGTGGGGCCATAGTGGGTGTATTATTATGTCAAACGAAGTCACCCGTGCAGGCAACTCCTTTTGAAATCTACACTCCCTGTGTGGAGGATTAATCCACGCGGCTATTGGTTTTACCATAATATATACTAGGCATGTTTGTACTTATTTCAATGTATTTCTCATAGTGATTCCAAATATGGTAACATTTTTAAAACATTTGAAATGTTAGTATGTCGTCAGCAGACTCCTGCCGCGTTGAAAGTGATATGTCTTCCATAGTGAATGTATTTAATTAGAATAACCCATTGTAATAAGACGACTCTCCTGAGTAAAAGTGAACTTTTACTCTAGAAGTTTTGACGTCAGACTATTATAATTGCATGCTCATCTAACCTACAAATCCATACGGAAATTGAACTAGGAACAATTATCTTTCGGATTGGTTTTTATTGAAAAGATCCCCTGAGACCGATTTTCATGAATCTATATCGTCAGCCTGCTTCGATAATTGCCTAACTCCCATTTTTCAGCAAAATTGAGTTTTTTGCATAAATCATGACTTCAATACATTATGCACATGCTGTTATAATACCTAAGTCATTGACCAATCAAAAGTATGTTGATAAATGAAGAGCTTTGATGCAAAAGGGCCCACAGACCACTCCAACATGTTACTCATTTTGCATTATTGAATTTGCATTGACAAATCCATGGAATTAATCAAATTATTGTATGGCTGTGTTCATCTGTTTCTATATGACTTGGATTAGTGCATCCATGCACGCCAATTGAGGCATCAACAATACAAGTCACATTCCACATAATGAATATGAATGAGTAACAGGTTTCATACTTTTGTTGTTTTCTAAGAACTAGAAAAAATGAGTTAGGCAATTATCGAAGCAGGCTGACGATATAATGATTGGGGGATGTGAATTAAATATTATACTGTGGCACCATCGTTAAGTCTAGAGTAAAAGTCATTTTTACGCTCGAGACAAGCGTTTTGATTTCGCAGCTCCGCCACGTTGGTGATCACAATGGAAATTGTTCATCGAGTCTATTTCATTGGGCTATTCCTTTTGAAATCCATACCCCCCCCCCCCCCCCCCCCCATATGGAAGACATGATCGTCATACACCCTATGGAAGACATGATCGTCCCATGCACAGGGAGTTTAGATTTACACTCCTTGTGAGGAAGATTAAGGTAATGTCTCCATGGGTGTAAGAATTTCACATGGAATAGCCCATAAGGGCACATTGCTCCTACAGAATCAGACGAAGACAAAATATTATTTTAAAATGAAGACATTGTTTTTTTGAATTAATGAGCAATAACATTTCAGAAGAAAAAAAACATAACATATTATTATAGCACTGTAGGGGACTTTCTTTCAACCAAATTACATTTTCTGTTGCTTTTTAGCGTTTTGTTATGTTTTGATGTTATTGTTTTGGGATGTATCCTATGAATTATCCCGTATAATAATTCGGGCTGACAGGTAAAACGTGACTGAAGTTCCGTAAGTTATTGTGAAATAAAATAAAAAGATAGAAAAAAAGAACAATCATGCATATTGTTGACCTTCACTGATTCCCCTAATGTCTACATACACATTAAGCATATGAATACAACTATTGTGTGTGGTGCCTTGTATGAACCTAGGCCTATACACAACGAACGGGCGATGTTAATTAAAGCAATGAATTTCTAGTACAGGGATACTTATGTGCGCCAAATTGTTTGAAGCTATGTGTGTTTCGGACCAAGATAAAGAACGTGTAGTATTTAGCCCTGTCATGAAATAACTCAAGAACAAGTCATCAATAAATATTCACTCTCGTTCCCTGAACGATTGCATATATTAGTATCGATCTGAACGATATGCACACATTATCCATTGTGCGCGTGGGTTCGAGTTTAGTTCTATAAAAACACTGGGTGGAGAAGTTATGTACAATTATCACACATGTAGTAAAATCAATCGGACACGGTGAATGTATGTGGTAATTTAATATGTTGAAATTGTGAGAAGTATTTACACTTTCACCGTGCCATCTCGTTTTTAACGTTAGTTTTGTGTCACAACAGCCACTACAAGGGCCATGCTGTTGTCGCAAGAGACTATCAATGCTCATACTAATCACCGCTCTATTCAAACATGCCATGTTATACAGGTGCTATGAAACACACATAGTATCAGTTCGTATTCTACATTTCAATAGAGATCATAATCCCTGTGGTCACGCGTTATGAACTCGCCTCCCAATAGGGTTAGTCGGGTATCAACAGAGGGTTAGTGTGCACCCCCCCCAGGACTCCCCCAAACCAACTTTTTTTGCTTCCTATTATGATCCTAAGACATAATCAGGATGTTACCAAAAATATTTTCATATTGCTAAGGGGTTATGCAAGATGGCGTCCAAAATGGCCGCCATAACTGGTCAAATCTCATAAAATGACATATAGCAATCAAATTGTATAGAGAAAGTGAAGTTTTAATAGTGGGATGTATGTATTAGACCACTAGACACTCATATCCAGAACTTTTTCTTTGTTAACACACCTAAATCCAAGATGGCCGCCAAAATGGCCGCCAAAATTGGTAAAATTCCATATATTGGCATATATAAACTAACATGTATGATCAGAGTATAGTTTTAACAATGGGATGCATGTGTTAGACCACTAGAAACTCAAATCTAGTATTTGTACTTTGTTAACACACTTCAAAAACAAAATGGCCGCCAAATTAATGGTCAAAAGTGGTCAAAATTCCATAAAATAGCATAATATCAACCGAAATGTATGATAAAAATATAATTTTAATGATGTGATGTATGTATTAGACCACAAGTAACTCATATCCAGTATTTGTGCTCTGTTGAAATAGTTCAAAATCCAAAATGGCTGCCAAAATGGCCCCCAAAATGGTTCCTAAAGTGGCTGCAAAATTGTCAAATTCCAAAAAATGAGATAATATCAACCTAAATGTATGATGAAAATATAGTTTTAATAATGGGATGTATGTATTAGACCACTAGTAACTCACATCTAGTATTTTTACTTTGTTAACATACTTAGAAATCCAAAATGGCCCCCAAAATGGGTCCCAAAATGACTGAACAAATTGTCCAAATTCCATAAAATGGTATAATATCAACCAAAATGTATGATGAAAGTATAGTTTTAACATTGGAAGGTTTGTATTAGACCACTAGTAACTCATATCCAGTATTTGCATTGTAATAACATACTTTAAAACCAAGATGGCCACTAAAATGGCCGCTGTAAATGTAAAAATAGTCTACATGAGTGTATGATAATCCAAAATAGATATTGTAAGAGTGTATATTACATCAAATTCACCAAATAGTATTATTCTAAACTGCTATAAAGCTATTGCTTTTAGAAATAAGGCCCACCTCTGACAATTGTGATTCAGTTTCACTTTCCAAAATGGCTGCCAGAATGGATAAGTTGATGTTTAATGACCTAAAACAATGGTTTTGTACCATACTAAGTAATACTAATACCCCCAAATTTAATGGGACAGTATTCACTATATTGGCTTTATATCTTACTTTATATCTACAGCTTTTAATCCATACAGTAAACGTATTTGTATATGTGACAAGGTATGATTAAATGGTATAGACTCCATTTTGACAATGTGATGTTAATAAGATGGGCATTATAATGACCATTTCATTAAAATTACCCCCTAATGGTCAATAAAATTACCTCCAAATTGTCAAAATAATTACCACAGGTGGCCACCAATTGATCAAAATATGGAGTCTATACCATTCAATCATACCTTGTCACATACATACGTTTACTGGGTGGATTAAAATCTATTGATATAATCTTTTGTTCATATCTAATGTAACACTAACAATAAAACTAATACAGATTTCAGTTATTTTAACCGTTTGCAGCCATCTTATATATATATTTAAAAAAATCAAACTAGATCTACAGCCCTAGGCGTTATCATAGACATATATTGAATGCTGTCTTATTAGATTTGGAGGCATTGGTATTACATATAGTATGGTCATTTACAATACAAAACAATTGTTTTAGGTCATTTAACATCAACTTAACCACTCTGGAAGCCATTTTGGAAAGTGATACAGAGTCAAAATTGTCACAGAGGTGGGCCTTATATCTAAAAGCAATAGCTTAGTAGTTTCGAACATACTATTTGGTGAATGTGATGTAATATACACTCTTACAATTTCCATTGTGGATTATCATACACTCATGTAGACTATTGTACAGCGGCCATTTTGGTGGCCATCTTGGATGTAAAGTATGTTATTACAATGCAAATATACTGGATATGAGTTACTAGTGGTCTAATACATACATCCCAATGTTAAAACTATACTTTCATCATACATTTTGGTTGATATTATACCATTTTATGAAATTTCAACAATTTGTTCAGTCATTTTTTTTGGGACCCATTTTTGGGGGCCATTTTGGATTTCTAAGTATGTTAACAAAGCAAAAATACTAGATATGAGTTACTAGTGGTCTAATACATACATCCCATCATTAAAACTATATTTTCATCATACATTTAGGTTGATATTATCCCATTTTTTGGAATTTGACAATTTTGCAGCCACTTTAGGAACCATTTTGGGGGCCATTTTGGCAGCCATTTTGGATTTTGAACTATTTTAACAGAGCACAAATACTGGATATGAGTTACTTGTGGTCTAATACATACATCACATCATTAAAATTATATTTTTATCATACATTTCGGTTGATATTATGCTATTTTATGGAATTTTGACCACTTTTCACCATTAATTTGGCGGCCATTTTGTTTTTGAAGTGTGTTAACAAAGTACAAATACTAGATTTGAGTTTCTAGTGGTCTAACACATACATCCCATTGTTAAAACTATACTCTGATCATACATGTTAGTTTATATATGCCAATATATGGAATTTTACCAATTTTGGCGGCCATTTTGGCGGCCATCTTGGATTTAGGTGTGTTAACAAAGAAAAAGTTCTGGATATGAGTGTCTAGTGGTCTAATACATACATCCCACTATTAAAACTTCACTTTCTCTATACAATTTGATTGCTATATGTCATTTTATGAGATTTGACCAGTTATGGCGGCCATTTTGGACGCCATCTTGCATAACCCCTTAGCAATATGAAAATATTTTTGGTAACATCCTGATTATGTCTTAGGATCATAATAGGAAGCAAAAAAAGTTGGTTTGGGGGAGTCCTGGGGGGGGTGCACACTAACCCTCTGTTGATACCCGACTAGGTGGTGCCGTTACATTTTTTAGTTTCATGCTGTAATTTTCCTCAAATATTTTTAAAACCACAAAAGCTATCTCAACAAATTTGGTATCATTTTAAAGCCCTAATAACAAGCTATCTGCCTGCAAAATGGCATTGGTATAGCTAATACAGAATGGGAGATACAGCTGTTTGATGTTTGGGGACCAGGGGTGGTGCTGGAAGGGGTGTTTCTGGAAGGGGTGTCGCCTGTACAAACTCAATGGGGATAATCCCATGTTTTGTTCTTTTTACAATAACTAGTCATCTCCTAATGTTACAAACACCATTCTGGTCCCATTTTAAAGGATAATTAGTAGTCTTTAAGTATGTGGTTCAACAGACTTGTCAACTATTTGTAACAACTAATTAATTATGGATAAGACAATGAACATCAGCTTTCTTCCTATTCGCTACACAGTAAACATGAATAATCAGCCTCAATTTACCGGATTTATAAAAAGGACAATAACAGAAAAAGTTTTCAACCTATGATAGCAAAAGTATACATTTTTGGAAAGCTTGTAACTAGAGGAATTCAGAAATGCAGTTTATATCAGGGAAGGGTTCATCCTTAAACAAATATTTTTGAAAATTCTAAAAATATATAAAATAAAAATTGGAGATATTCACTAGCCGGTATAATTACCATACCGACGTAGTAACTTTAACAATTATATATCATCTAATGGGTAATTTCATGAGGAATTCAAATATGTAAAGTAAATAATGATAGGGGTAGGTATACAAAATATATGGATCTCGAATTAAAAATTAAAAACTCTGATATTTTTCCGAACATTTCCGATCATACCATTTTAGTTCTTAGTCGTACTAGAATTTTAATGGCATATTTGGTTTCCTCATGAAATTTCCCTTTAGAAAATATATACTTTTACTACCTCAGGGGGTATACAAGCAAATATAAATGTGTAAAGTTAAAATCATGTCGTGAAAGCCAAAATCCGTGTGTAACGCGAAAGGAGGCGAGCTTAAAACACATGACCCTGTACTAGAAAATCTTTGAGTAAAGGAGCAGGCCTATTGAAAGTATCTGTGTTTTTTTTCAAATCAACTTTAACATGAAGTTTTTTGTTGTTTTTGTGGGGATTCTTACTTCTTCTTATTTTTTGGTGGGGGAGGGGAGGGTGTTAACAAGGGTACTTTTTTATAACAAGGGCACTTCATTACTTTATAGAGTATCGGGAAAAAACTTTTTTTTATGATCTCCATTTATTTATCTCAGCCTATACCTATGGCACAGGTAAGTGGTGATAAGTTTTGGGATTTTCAACCGGGAAAAAATCAACGTGTGAAAATAGTGGTGAAACGTTTCAACAGACGATTAAACGATACTAATAATGGGATATTCCAGACAAATTCCTCTGCACCCCCCCCCCCCCCCCCCCCCCCCCCCCCCCCCCCCGCCATAGAGGAATTCAGAATTCCAAGCTTTTTTCAATAGTCGAGGCCTGGAATTCCAGACTTTTTCAAAGGATTTCGTCTTGGAATTAGTCAGCCACCCGATATAAGAGCCCGGGGTATAAGAGGAACTCGGAATTCCAGATAGTTTTCAAAGCAAGGTCTGGAATCCATTAATTTTTACGGAATTCCAAACAAAAGTTCATTACATTTCCAGGAATTTCTAACATATTTTCATTATCACTATTCCTATATACCCAATTCTCATACCCTTAACACTTTCCCAAATATATTTTGATTTAATATTTTGTTCCTCTATACATGCTATAGGGCCGTGCAAATTGTTTCTGTAATAGCCCAATAGACCAACAGGTGGTGATTATTATAGGCATAACATTATTCATTGCAGGTCAACTATCAATATATTATTATGCATTCTTGGTCGTTGTTTCAATTTAATTTAAGACCGCATGATTGAATGCTGAATGAATTTGAATAGAGTAAAACTCGCATTTGGGATATTTCATTTGAAATCCATACGCCCATAGAAGACACCTTACCCCCCCCCCCCCCCCCAGGGAGTGTGAATTTCAAATGGGGGTACATTCTAAGAAAAAAGGGTTCCACTTAGAACATTTTCTGTCCTGTATGTAGAACCCTTAAGAGCTCTTAAAGGCACATTAAGTGGTGTTGAACATTTTAAATGTTTAAAAATTTACTTCAGAATTCAAGATGAACATTAAAAATGGCCATTAGGCCAAAAAAAAATAATTGTTATATTGGCGTAACCCGCCCGACCCTAAAAATACGCCCGACCCTACACTTTTCTTCTTTTTTTTCAGTGAAAAAACAAACAAAAAACCAACCGACCGACCCTAAAAAATAAAAAAATGAAAAAAATAAATGTTTTTTCTCGAACGAAATACGACGGTGCTCCCCGAAAATATGGTTTATTGTGTTTTATTTGTATATAGACTTGTACTGAGGGTTACTTCTAACAAACAATAGGGAATGTTTAAACTCGGTTAACATTGTTCAAAAACAGCTGCTAAAAAAAAAAATAAAAAAAATAAAAAAAAAAAAAAAAATCCCTACCTACCTACCCTATTTTTGTTCAGCCCGTTACGCCAATATAACAATTTTTTTTTTTTGGCCTTACTGTTGTTTCTACTAGCAAAAACACAGCCGCGGGACGAGCATTTTTTGAATCAACGTTTTCTTGTACATAGGGGGCTGGTTTTTCTTAATACTTATAGGTGTAATTTCATACATGTAAGGCAACAAAAAAAAGGTTTGTCTCAGATGACCCGCGCGCATTCCCGAAACCGCCCGCGTAAGCTCTTTTTTTTTCAATTTTTTTTCAATTTTTTTTCCAATTTTTTTTTTCTTTTTCAATTTTCTCAAAATAATCTTGCAAAATCCAACTTTTTGACCAAACAAATGACGATCAGGTCTAAATTGAAAAAAAAAAAAAAAAAAAAAAAATCCGCAGACCGCATTAGATTTTCAGTCTCTCATGTCATCTGAGACAAACCTTCTTTTTTTTTTGGCCTAATACAATTATAAAAATATACTAATCCCAGTTTTTATCATAATTGAGGGCGCATCCTCCAACACATCTCTTAGTGCCCCTTTAAGGTTCTACAAATAACTTTAAACGGTTCTAGATAAAGAACCTTCAAATATTAGGTTATTAGGCCTAAGGACTTACTTCATGGGCTCATCACAAAGTTTAAAAGAGTGAAAAACAGTGTTAACAACATTAATCTTTTTTGGTTTTATAATTATTTTCTGGCTACAGAAACTTTTTCCAAGAACCTTAAAAGGTTCTTTACTAGGGTTCAAAAAAGGTTCTTCGCTGGTTAAAGAACCCTTTGTGTTCTTTCCTAATAACCCAGGGGTTTTTACATTTGTAGAACTAAAAAGGTTCTTAAGCCAAGAAAATGGTTCTTTGTAGAACCTGAAGTATTAGTGAAGAACCTTTTTGGGAAACTAGTAAAGAACCTTTTAAGGTTCTTGAAAAAAGGTTCTTTAGCCAAAAAATAATGAATAATTATGTAAAACCAAAAAAGATTAATGTTGTTACTGTTTTTCACTCTTTTAAACTTTGTGATGAGCCCATAAAGAAAGTCCCTAGGCCTACCTAAAGTTCTTTATAGAACCCCAAGAGCTCTTAAAAGAGCTCTTAGGGTTCTACATACAGGACAGAAAAAGGTTCTAAGTGGAACCCTTTTTTCTTAGAGTGTATAATACCTGCATGGGTGACTCGATTTGAAATCCCTGTGTGGAAGATTAAGGTCATGTCTTCCATAGGGGGTACATGGATCCACTGGAATAGCCCGATCTGGGCCTACATGTGTCATGTCTTCCATAGGGGGTACATGGATCCACTGGAATAGCCCGATCTGGGCCTACATGTGTCATGTCTTCCATAGGGGGTACATGGATCCACTGGAATAGCCCGATCTGGGCCTAGTACGCTTCCATAGGGGGTACATAGATCAACTGGAATAGCCCGATCTGGGCCTAGTACGCTTCAATTCGATTTGTAATCCGAGGAATTAGTAGTCCAAAGGGAACCGTATCGCGTTCTCCGGGGGTGTTCTCCGGGGGTGTTCAGAAATAAAACAAATAATATGCGGCTCCCTAAAGTGCGTCACACTAAAGGTACCCAGCCAGGTACCCTTTTTTAGATCGCTCGCGATCTAAACCCTTTTGGCCACACTAAATGGACATTCAGATTTCACTGCATCAATCAAGTACAACAGTACTCAAACCAATTTAGCATGCGTTTATAGATGAGATTCAAAGCTAAATTGTGGAATGTATATTAGCAAAGTTATGAGGTATACTAGGAGATAGAACGTATTGAATGGCCCTCGTACAGGTGGTAAAACCAAAATAATCCATGAACTAAATAAATATGAAGTTTTTACTCACAAGTTGTCAACTGACGTATGTGTTGTCTGGCAGTCATCTGCTGCATGTAATTACTAGTTGCCTTAATGCTGGAACAACTCCTTCCAACTAAACTCGTAACAAGAATCCTGGACGCCATCGCTTTAAGTTTCACAAAAAGCAGATTAAATTTCACATACACTTCAAATGTTTTTATCCGGGAGTTCTATACTCTCGTAAAATATATACACACGGTGTAATTCAAGTTGCAAAATTGTGTTCACTTATTGAGCTGCGTTTGTTGACCTCATGCAATTCCAGAAGTTATAACTCCTGTTGAAAACACAGCTGGTAACGGTGGGTATTCACATAGGACTTTAAATCACGGGTTTTCTGACTGTTTTATTAACTCCTCATACTCCTCCTGGAAAATAGTCGCGTCTTCTTTCGGAGTGGGTAAAAAATGGAGAATCTAAAAGCAGCGGACGATGCGAAGTGGCCGTGCGGTAACTATAGCTGAGCACACACAATAGAGCCCTTGATTGAATTAATGATAAATTACTAATTTTGAACGATTTCTGTGAACTTTGGAACTTGCAGTGATGGAGAATATTGATAAGTATTGCGCTGAACAAAAATATATGTATAGACGTAGACAGGGTATACAGGGTGACCCAAAAAAATGTTAACACTCCAGGCACATAAGATATCTTAAAAGGACAGAAACACACGGGTCTAATCTTGATGTATTATAAAAGCTGAGTAAATAAGCTTTCATTTGCATTTTATTGCGTTCCAATTGGTTATTTAGAACGGGAGATATGCTTCAGCAAACATGAGGAAGCAAAATCGGCTTGGTCCAATCCTCTCAGTATGAAAGTAGTGCTTTTAAAATATAATAATAATAATAATAATAAATAGGCTCTTATATAGCGCAGAAATACCAGCAAAGGCCTCTAGGCGCTTTACAATAATAAAAAAAAACAGATACAAGCAATAACAAGCAATAAAAAACAACTACTCATTAAAAAACCCGACATAATAATGCACATTGATAATTAAAACAAAGCATTAAAAATGAGTGGACCGGCACTCAACAAGATCTATACAAAAATAAAAATATGCAAAAGGTTTTATAAATACACAATAATAAGTAAAAGAGTTGGATAACATGAATAAAATGGAGTGATGCAGCAGAACACATATTATACAGATGGATAATTGAAAATATGAGTTTTTAAAAGTTTCTTGAATGTGGCTAGTGATTCGGCATTCCTAATCTGCTGCGGCAACCCGTTCCACAACTTTGGCGCAGAAACAGAGAAAGCTCGTTCACCGTAAGTTGCAGTTGATACAGTCCGCGGTGATTCAAGAAGACCTTTCGATGATGACCGGAGCGAGCGATTAGGTGTGTAGGGTTTGAGTAGTTCTTTTAAGTAAGGTGGAGCAAGTCCGTTTAGCGATTTGTAAAATGCACGAAGCAAGAAGCAACATAATGAAGTCACACACACACATCAGTTAATCTCTTCTTTGTTCTTTTCAACGCATTCTTTCGATTCTTTTCAAACTTAAATTGATTTATGGTTAATTTCAGTGCAATACTAGTTTTATTTCAGTGCAATATTAGTTAATTTATTTAATTGGATGGACCATTTCAATAAAGAACAAGAAATGTTTCAATTTCAATTTTAAAGACTGCTTTACTGACAGCTACCCATTGCACATGGAAAAAGAGTATAGAACTGGGAGGATTGGACCAAGCCGATTTTGCTTCCTCATGTTTGCTGAAGCATATCTCCCGTTCTAAATAACCAATTGGAACGCAATAAAATGCAAATGAACGCTTATTTACTCAGCTTTCATAATACATCAAGATAAGACCCGTGTGTTCCTGTACTTTTAAGATATCTTATGTGCCCGGAGTGTTAACATTTTTTTGGGTCACCCTGTATATGACGAGCAGTCGAAAAATATATACAGTGATAACGTAGGAGCGCGTGTGTTGACCTGTCACAAGCGGAGATGCGTATAATGAACATCTTTTTCCGCATCGTTTTATTGTCATGATTGTAGAGTGTCCACATGGTTTATCATTCACAAATTCTTGCGTCATGGTTTATCATTAACAAATGCTTGCATATTAACGCAAAAACACAAACAAATATATGATGGTGTTTGCCGTATGCAAACCAAATTAGCTCAAAGTGAACATCCTGTACACGAAAAGAAAATAGATAACGTCGTTCATCCGGGCATAGATCCTTGAGAAAGGCTCTATGATCCGGGGGAGGGGTCTATACCCTGGCTTTGAATTGATATATATACGGTGTGAGGCGTTAGAACGCCATTTATCGCCCTCTTCATCAGTAGCCTGTGTATTAAAAACCCCTGTTTTCAATGTTTCAGATATTGAGACAATTCAAGTTATTGGGCAACTCCAGTTATTGCCCCTAGCTTTGTTTCGTTTTATGAAGTATTTTTGTGGAATGTTCTTATTTATATTGTTTTTATTTCACTAGGTCACGAATCTTTGTTAATAATTTGTGTTCTCAAGATCTTGCTCTCAAATACCTATTCACGTTTTCTTGTTCACGTATTTTTGTTCCAATTCTTATTTACGAATTGCTTCACAAATTCCTCTTAATTTAATTCTTATCGACACAAATCGTTTTCACAAATTCCGATTACCAGTTCGTGTTCAATACTCCGAATTTGGGACCAAGAAATCTTGAACAAGAACTGGTAATCGGAATGGAGTAATTCTGTTTCCGATTACCTGTTCTTGTTCAAGATTTCTTGGTCACAAATTCTTGTTTCTGATCTTTTTCACAAATTTTCGTTCTCAAATTCCTTTTCACAATTTCTTATCAACAAGTTCTTGTTCCCAAAATGCTTATACATATATAAATTGTTTGTTAACAATTTCTCGTTCAAATATTTTTGATCAACCAATTCTCATCTTGTTTACATCCGTGTTCTCAAATACTTGTTCCCAAGTTCTTGTTCACGATCTATTGTTCTCATGTTTTGTTCCTATACTCACAATGTTCTTGTTCGTAAACATGTTAAATTGTGGTCTCTGTTCATGAATTCTATAGATTGAGAGGAAAAGTGACCGCGAGAGACTATAGCATGACTAGACGTATATCAGAATTTAAGACTTGGATACTACATGTACTTTGATACCAAGGTTTGTGGATACATCATCAATACCGATTGGACAGGAATCAGGATACAGTTTGGTTGAGATTTGTAAACATCTGACATAGAGATCCAAATAAAATCTAAAATATTTTGGGAGTAGATACAATCGTTGGGTCTATACATAGAAATTATGTAGTTCCTTTTCTCTCTGTATATGAAATAATTAGTATGTCAGCAATTCTGTTGTAAACACAGAGATAAATACATGTACATGGTTGATTGAAAGCCAGATAGAGTGCATTCTTCAAGGATAGGCTAATTAAAGATGGAGTAACGGGATGGATCCTTTTCTCTAGATTTGAAAGATGGACATAACCTTACTGCTCTTCCCCTTTGGAAAGTAAAAAAACCCGATAGCTGGCTATAGATATATGTCACAATTTATTCACGAAGGCTGGATACTACTTGCCGATTGAATTCCGATTGAACAGAAACCAATGTTTGTGGATACATCATTAATGCCGATTGAACAGAAATCAAGATCTTTGGTTGAGATGAGTAAACATCTTACGTAGAGATCCAAAGAAAATCTCTCAGATTTCGATTTCCCATAAATCCGAAATATTTTGTGAGTATTAAAGTGCTCAACAAAAGAAAGTCGTACACTTTGTTTTGGTTATTTAAAGTAACTTTCGATTAATTTGTTACCACACGGGCTAGATAGACATTTGGATGAATCTTTTCGGCACATTTTGATACCAAACATAACACCTAACAACAAAGATAAACATGATTTATAGAAAATTAATCACTTTTCAAAAGTCACATTTTCAATACACTACGCGGAAGAAAACACCAATTGTTAACAAGTACTACTGAGCTATATCAGTCGATCCCGTGTTGATCGCTAGGCATTTCCCCTCAATGCGCGGGCTAATTCAAATTCAAAGTGTCATGCATGGGTGAGGGATATGAATGTAAAGGGATTTTTATGGAAATGAGAAACGTCTGCACTGTGTGATCGATTGCCCGCCGGTTTATCCTGGCAGTGTCACACGGGGTAAACCTTACACAGACCCATTTTCCTCCCGCGTAGTCTATTGAAATTAATGTGACTTTTGAAAAGTGACTAATTTTCTTTAAATGGCGCTAATCATGGTTTATCTTTGTTGCTTAGGTGTTATGTTTGGTATCAAAATGTGCCTTAAGGATTCATCCACATGTCTATTTCGCCTGTTTGGTA
Organism: Ophiura sarsii; assembly: GCA_035610835.1. Classification (NCBI taxonomy): domain Eukaryota; kingdom Metazoa; phylum Echinodermata; class Ophiuroidea; order Amphilepidida; family Ophiuridae; genus Ophiura; species Ophiura sarsii. The sequence goes on from CM069444.1 coordinate 1,724,810, forward strand.
AAAACATAATCGAAAGTTACTTTAAATGACCTAAACAAAGTGTACGACTTTCTTTTGGTTGAGCACTTTATATACTATCTTTGGATCTATACATAGAATATAAACTGCTCACAAAAAGTATCGAAACACTTAGAAATGATCCAATATATAACGGCTCGAAAGGTTATGCATTAATAGAAGCAAATAACCAAGTGCATAATTTTGTTCTGCGTATTTTGACACCTCGATTGATGAGGTACGATGTTGCGGAGCGGAGTTATTGTCATTTCAATGGTCGTGGGTCAAGTTTCAAAAGTGACAATCATCCTATAGAAAGAGGTTTGCATTACTGTTTAGAATGATCAGATTCGTGCTTTTCAATAGGGACGAGTGTCACTTTTGAAACTGGATCCACGATCATTGAAATGACAATAACTCCGCTCCGCAACATCGTATCTCAACGATCGAGGTGTCAAAATACGCAGAACAAAATGATGCACTTGGTTATTTGCTTCGATTAATGCATACCCTTTCGAGCCGTTATATATTGGATCATTTCTAAGTGTTTCGATACTTTTTGTGAGCAGTATACAATGCACCGTGGTCTCTTTCATCATGTTCATAATTATTTAGTGAATATGCACTGCTTTATTGAAAACGTGGTCTCTTTCATCATGTTCATATATATTAATTAGTCAATATGCACTGCTTTATTGACAGAAATAACTTAATATAGATGTGGGTTCAGCCTGATTCTGGGTTGGAATAAAATGTCTGAATAGGAAACCGAAATACTTCATGAGAAGATACTTTCAGGGGATCCAAACATAGAAAATGTATTACTTTAGAATAATCATTTCAACTCGATATGACAGAATGGACGTGACTTTTAGTGTATAACGCATGGTTCTGCAAGGTTGACTGGTTGTCTTAACAGAAACAGACTGATTGGATTATTCAAGGATTTCGAAATAAGACCGTAGAGATACCAATTGCTATTTTTGAACCGTTAAATAAACACGTTCAACAAAAGGTCTATGTGTACAGAGTGATATGTAACTATTCTAGAACTGTTTGCATTATTTTTAGACCAAAATGCAAATCAAATAAGCTAATAAAACATTGATTGTTTTATCACGTACTTCATGGGCGTTATTGCGTACCTAATTCATTGGGCAAATAAAGGAGTCAAAAAAAGTAAGTCCCCCCTAAAATTAGATTACTTTTGTTTACATAACTTCACACATAATTAGACGTTTCGAAAAGTTGAAGCGATTATGAAAAGAGGAAACGTTGGGCTACCCAAAAAAAGTTTTTATTTTCGATATCATGTTAACTTTTCCCAATACAGTCACATTTCCCCAAAATGATGTTTTCAGAAAAAGTGGCACTTGGTTCATACCTGTAAATTTAAACACTCTCTTTCGGGTATTTTTGTACGAAAATTAGACCAAGTTTGTTTGCATAACTCCGCACAGGATTAATCGTTTTGAGAAATTTAAAAAATGTGTAAAAAGAAAAAGTACTTGGCTTCTCACAGAAAGTTTCTCCTGTTCAATATCATGTTTACTTTTCCCATAATTGTCTCATTTCCCCAAAACGATGTTCTCAGAAACAGTGGCAATTTTCAAAATCCTATATAATTTTGTTTGCGAAACACCCCCACACAATTAGACGTTTTAATGAAATTTTTCTGAAAAGGAAAAACGCTTAGCTATCCGTACAAAGTTTTCCATTTTCAATACCATGTTTACTTTTCCCCAAAAAGTCAAATATCCTCAAAATGATGTTTCTGTTAACATGAAATTTGCCAAAATACAATACAAGTAAGTGCCACTTTTTCTGAAAATTTTGAGGAAATGTGATTGATTTGGGAAAAGTAAACATGATATCGAAAATGTAAAACTTTCTGTTGGTAGCCAAGCGTTTTCTCTTTTTATAATAGTTTCAATTTTTCAAAACGTCTAATTGTGTGTGACGTTATGTGAACAAAAGTAATCTAATTTTAGGGGGATGGGGAACTTTCTTTTACCCCTTTACATTGTTAGTCAGCAGAGCTTTGATGGTTGCCTGAAATATCGATATGTCTAGTTCAAGTCTGTCGCCGTGGTACAGGAATAGTTGGTCCGTTGGGTGTGGGGTGCATGGTGGGGTGTGTGTTGGGTGGAATGGGGTGGGGGTGGGTGGGGTTTGGTCTCAATGCGCAATATTGTTTACATATTTTCTATAGGTTGTCAACATAGTTAGCCTATCACCTCGTTTATGTTTGCTATAAAGTTATAGGACTCAGTGTATCTAGAAAGTCATGTGGGTATTTCCATTGCTGCGTATACAGGGTGTCCCAAAAAAATGTTAACACTCCGGGCACAAAATATATCTTAAAGGACAGGAACACACGGGTCTAATCTTGATGTATTTTGAAAGCTGAGTAAATAAGCTTTCATTTGCATTTTATTGCGTTCCAATTGGTTATTTAGAACGGGAGATATGCTTCAGCAAACATGAGGATGCAAAATCGGCTTCGTCTGAGAAATGTTGAGGGAAAAATGAAATTTTGTTTTTAATCAGAACAATAAAAAATATAGGCCTAATTCAGTTTCTTATTATACTCAATTTGTTTCTCGGTCTATATAGGCCTACCCGAGTATCTTAGTTTTTTTAAATTTATCAGTAGCCACATCACCCCACTAACCTTGTTATCATACTGGTCATAACCATAATATTTACACGTTATTATTTGAGAATGTGAATGATAATCGTCCGCAAACATGCTAAACAATAGTATCTCTATCAGACAACCTGAACCTATCTATTTTGTCATATTTGGATTGTGATGCCCAAGATTAAACACAGGCTAGAAATCTAAAAAAATTGGAATATTTGTAAACTAAGGTGCTGAGACTTATTGACAAAAAGCCTCCCCTCATTTTACCGGAATTAGAAAGCCCAATTTTTATTCCCAAGATTATATCTTCCTATATACAATCGCTACACTTTGGGGGAAATAAAGCAAAGCAACCCAAAAACTCTTTACATTACTGCCTGCATTCGTTCTTGCGTCGGAATAAGTGGCCATATTGAACACATTATGAACACATTATAAACGCTTCTAATTTTGATGAAGCTGTAGTTTCACTTCACATGATATGCCCATGTTTATACGTTTGAAAATCTTATAATCTCAACATTTATTTATGAATTGGTGTCTAAAATCAGTGACAGTTAAAAATATATTTAACTGTCATCCTGCTAATATAGGCGTGTGTTATAACGAGAAGTTTTATATTGACCGATTTGACGTTAATCTGTGGTGAGACCGCATGTCTTCCATAAAATGTTGAGTGTTGAGGCTGCAAAGCAGCAACATAAATTTCCGTCAAATTGACGACAGATGTATCTCTCTTTATTAAATCACATACAAAATAAAACCCAATTTAACAATTTTGATTGTAACGAGTAAAATGTGTTGAATGCCAAGGTTTTAAGAATGGATATGACCATTATAATTACATGAATTATCACAATCCATGGTGTACATTAAGGAAAATAGAGGTCCGCTATTACTAGTAGTTGTAGGACCTACAGTTGAGTCGTGAATGTAGCAGGAGACATGGTTCCCTGGAGCCATAGTTCGCCCTGTCGGTAAATCTCTACACGCAACGCTAGTTTCATGTATGGCCCGGTCTATGGAAGCCGGACTATGTGCCAATATTGGCTACACACAGGGACTATAAATGGCTCCTTTCACATTTACGTCGAATCGGTTGGACTGGTTTTCCGATATACATGTACTCTTTAAGTCTCGTTATTCAATATAATACACACACCTTACACCTATAATTGTATCCTAAATATCCCTAGCTATAGGCCTAGATTTGTCAAAAGAATGTAAGTATTATAATTGATACAGCATCAGATTTGTCCTCACCTAGTGACCTTGTTTCCTTTGTTATCATACGTTATTATTATTTGCCGATATGAACGATCATAATTTGTCATATTTGTTTAACGATTCCATAGATTATGAACTCCGGTGAAATTGGTAATGGCCTTGAATATCTTCACCTGGGTTCTTCCCTTTGAAATGCATACTCCCCCTATGGAAGACATTCTAAATCCTAAATCTTCGACGCAGGGAGAGTGAATTTCAAATGGGGTTATCTGTATGGGGAATTGTGACTCCATTTGAAATCTACACACCCTGTGAAGAAGATACGGTGTCTTCCATAGGGTTTATCGATTTCAAATGGAATAGCCCATAACCGTTAACGTAAATTTGGCGCTACTGCTACTCTTAAGCCTGATGCTATGCACTTGGTTTTGGGCAACATTTATAAAACAATAATGAAAGGTTAGTCGGTTATCAATCACTTTGAAGAGGTCTTTTACAAAGGTCTTTTACCGACCAGAGGGCCCAAAAATGCATTGTTATTCATTCAACTGTGACAATGCTCCCGACAATGCTTTTATAGTCAGGGTGTCATTGGAAAGAGAACATACAGTTCATTCTTCAGACATATCATATACACTTTATCTAAAACTCTGCTATTTAACTGATGATTCAATTTGGGTTTTCTTTATTTTGATATACACCCGGTATATTTTAATCAAATGGTTTAGGCAGCTTCTATCTATGTCAAGGTAGGGGATAGCGGGGAATGTTCGCCCTATTTTTATTTGAAGAGTTCTTAGAGACACCAATTTTAAAGATTGAATGGACCTATTGATTGATATCTTGGCTACATATACGACGATCTCAGTACTCTAGGCCTTACTTTAAAAGCAAGAGTAAATGATAAAGACAGGTGTTACAAAAAGACGAACTTGCCCGACGCCGGGGTAGGTTCGGCCATAGGCCGGGCAAGTTCGCCCTTAGTCTACTCGTACGGCATTGTATAATTTCACTGTCACACAATCGAACAACACCCCCTGATACTTCCCATCCGAGAACCGACCAAATACAAGTCTACTCGTACGGCCCTGTATAATTTCACTGTCACACAATCGAACAACACTCCCTGATACTTCCCATCCGAGAACCGACCAAATACAAGTCTACTCGTACGGCCTTGTATAATTTCACTGTCACACAATCGAACAACACCCCCTGATACTTCCCATCCGAGAACCGACCAATACTAGTCTACTCGTACGGCCTTGTATAATTTCACTGTCACACAATCGAACAACACCCCCCTGATACTTCCCATCCGAGAACCGACGTCTACTCGTACGGCCTTGTATAATTTCAATGTCACACAATCGAACAGCACCCCCTGATACTTCCCATCCGAGAACCGACCAAATACAAGTCTACTCGTACGGCCTTGTATAATTTCACTGTCACACAATCGAACAACACCCCCTGATACTTCCCATCCGAGAACCGACCAAATACAAGTCTACTCGTACGGCCTTGTATAATTTCACTGTCACACAATCGAACAACACCCCCTGATACTTCCCATCCGAGAACCGACCAATACTAGTCACTCGTACGGCCTTGTATAATTTCACTGTCACATAATCGAACAACACCCCCTGATACTTCCCATCCGAGAACCGACCAAATACAAGTCTACTCGTACGGCCTTGTATAATTTCAATGTCACACAATCGAACAACACCCCCTGATACTTCCCATCCGAGAACCGACCAAATACAAGTCTACTCGTACGGCCTTGTATAATTTCACTGTCACACAATCGAACAACACTCCCTGATACTTCCCATCCGAGAACCGACCAAATACAAGTCTACTCGTACGGCCTTGTATAATTTCAATGTCACACAATCGAACAACACCCCCTGATACTTCCCATCCGAGAACCGACCAAATACAAGTCTACTCGTACGGCCTTGTATAATTTCACTGTCACACAATCGAACAACACCCCCTGATACTTCCCATCCGAGAACCAACCAAATACAAGGTCTACTGGCATTGGATTTACAAAAGAACTGTGCTTTAAGCACACTAGGGATTACTAGGGACGATGCTTTTTATGCGTCACGATAGTATCACACCCCTTCATAACGCGCTAATATTGAATTTGCTGTTTGTACATCTAGAAACGTGTGAAGGTGGTATATCTGTGACTGTGTAAGAGTTTCTAGTTATCGTAAACAATTATCAAATTATTTGTCTCTGTTTGGACGTTAAAAGGTTTTTTATTACACGATATTGAAAGATAGGAAATAGCATGGAAATAGTCACATGCGGAAATGTGACTATATCTCCGAGGAAGATATTTTGGGCGAGACCCAATGTCAAAGATAACCCCTAAAGTGTGATTTTAGACCGAAACGGCGGCTATACAGTGCCAGAAAATCGACATTTTGAATTTATCAAAGTGAACAAGATTCTTCTCTCTGCGAAGACGGTATATAAATATTCATATACTTCGTATTTATCGTGTCTGCTCTAGTAGACTTTTTTCCGGGGGTGAGATCAGAGGATGGGGAGCGGTCCATGGGGAGTGAGCCCTCTATCGGTACATGTTCATAGAGTGACAAAGAAAAGGAAAAAGGTATAGGCCTACTATAGTAGACTTTTTTTCCGGGGGTGAGATCAGAGGATGGGGAGCGGAGCCCTCTATCGGTACATGTTCATAGAGTGACAAAGAAAAGGAAAAAGGTATACTATAGTAGACTAGTTCGCCCTTGGCTCAGAATTTGGCTACACAAAGTACCATAATATCCAATACGTATAGATTCGTTACTCTTCATTATTGTATTCCAAAATGAAATTTCGGAGTCTAAAAATAGGGGTAACATAACTTTTGCGGAACATACTCGATCGTTCAGAATTTTAAAATAATAAGAAATACCACATTTTGAAATATTCTCCTCTAATTAGTGTTACTCCATTCTTGATCATTATTTTTATAATTAAAATTATCCTGTAAGAGGAAAATTGCAATTTTGAAATTGTGCAAAATCATATAAACTATATAAATCCCTATTGGCGAACCTGCCCCATCATCATAGGGCGTATATGTCCCATTAGCGCAAGTGCATTAACCTATACCACCGATGTCCCACATACATTGATCGGTTGTTAACTACATCAAATCCATAATCGATCCCATACCTACTTAATGATAAGTATTCCTTAAAACCTTCTCTACGAATATCTTCAGTGGAATAAAATCAGTATGAAAAATGGAAGAAAATTCCCCTTTGTAAGGCAAAACTGTTTTTTGGATGATAAGTCGACAAACATGTTACGGTGATCTGCCACGTTAATGTAGGAAGCATGCAACATACTACTTTATCTATTATGTGTTCGCCAAATTCAACCAGTGGCCCCAAAGATGAGAATCACGTGGTGGGCGAACCTGCCCATAAGGCGAACACTCCCCGCTCTCCCCTACATGAGATTATTTTATTCAAGATACTTTCTATACCAAGGTACACGATTATTGTAATCTAATAGGTATAGGTAAATACTTTCTATACAAGATTGTTTTGATGAAATAGTTAGGCAGATACTTGCTATACCAAGGGACAAGATTGTTTTGATGAAATAGTTAGGCATATACTTTTTATACCAGCAGGGTAAATCATATTGTAATCAAATAGTTAGGCAGATACTTGCTATACCAAGGTACAAGATTGTTTTGATCAAATAGTTAGACAGATACTTTATATACCGGCAGGGTAAACCATGTTTGTAATCAAATAGTTAGGCAGATACTTGCTATACCAAGGGACAAGATTGTTTTGTTCAAATAGTTAGACAGATACTTTATATACCAGCAGGGTAAACCATGTTTGTAACCAAATAGTTAGGCAGATAATTTCTATACCAAGGTACACGAGATCATCATGTTAATCATTTATACTTTTTATATCAAGGTACACGATTATTGTACTCAAGTAGGTAGGGAAATACTTTATCATAATTCAAAATACAACATAATGGTGGAAAACTTAAGAATTAGGCATAAGTGGCACATGAAGTGTAAAAATGAAATAAGACAGTCAAGATTTGCCAGAGGATAGATATTTATGCAATTGTAAAATAATATCAAAAATCCACTTTTTGCCTCACAATATTGGTAATCAATAATTGTCAGTTTGGTAAACTTCCATTTTTTTCATTGAAAAATCACAGGTAATGCATATACTATTGAGATGGTTTACTCTCAAATATGAAAGAACGCGTATTAGATGCAAACATGGTTTGGGTATAGAAAGAAATGTATATATTTCGAAGACAATCCTAAATTTTCAAATTTTCTCCCCAAAATGATATATATATACGGTATATAAATTCTGTTTCATACAAAATAATTGTTGTTATGTCTCATTTCATTTTTGGGCAATAGGAGGGCCTCATTTATTTTTACTGTAAAATAGAAAAATCCATAGGCCTTTAAAAATACCATCAAAATGCAGTTTTTGCCCCCAAAATTGACAAATCCTCTTGTACAATTACAGAGATAACATGTTCAGCAACAATGTCTGAAGAAATCTTTGACAATATTAAAAGTATTGAAATGATACGGCCAAACTTTTTTTTAAAATTATTTCAACACTGCAAATTAGATGCAAGTCAGAAATTTCTTTAAGACCACGACAAACTGGTAGATGCTTTACAAGTATAAACTCTGTAAAAAGTTGATTGGCTCAATTCATCCAAATTTGAATAATCAATCTTCAATGATGAAATCCTAAAAAGCTTTTCCAAGGATAACATCAATCGAACGTTTTAAACGTGTCCTGACATGCCTGATGATGGCCTAAAATATGAAAATATGTATTTTTGGAGGAATTTGTCTTTCAGCAGCTCCAAAGTTACCCCCTGCACTGCGCTGGTTTCTAATTTTGAATTCGATTTATTCCGTCAACATAAACAATCGGGTTCCAAAGCGTCGGCAAAACTATTTTCCTTTCATCTTCGAGCTCCCGAAAGTGAGATTCATTTTGGAGTGATGGCCTGTTGCGCTGTACAAGATTGTTTTAATCAAATACTAGTCGTTAGGCAGATATGTTCCATTACTAAGGCATAATACATTATTATTTCCAATTAGTTAGGCAAATGAGATACGAAACCAATGCACAAGAAAGACAAAACTTTCAGCGACTGAGAATGTAGTCTACAAATTTGTATCACATGATTGGTCATATGACCGATTTTATTCAGACCGCGCGGAATGTTAAAGTTCCGTCAATTACGGCGTTGATTGTTTTGATTGAAATTTAGCGCATATTCTTGTTAAAAGAGAGCATAAAATGGATGGAAAACTTGCCAAAACACTGGCTGGAAAACTTGGTATAACATCGACAAAAATCATCAGGTAACCTATGATACTAGACTATGCTATAGTAAAAATAGCTTAGGCCCCAGGCTTTTAGGCTTGGAAGAGTCTATTCGTACAACTGTTGTACGAATTAGCGCGGTATCGCTGTAATTCGCACAACTGTTGTACGAATAAGCGAGGTATCGCTGTAATTCGCACAACTGTTGTACGAATTAGACGAGAGTCTCTGTTATTCGTACAACTGTTGTACGAATTAGACGAGAGTCTCTGTTATTCGTACAACTGTTGTACGAATTAATAGACAAGAGTCTCTGTTATTCGTACAACTATTGTAAAAATAAGAGGGGAGTCCCTGTTATATGTTATTCATACAACTATTGTAAAAGTAAGAGGGGAGTCCCTGTTATTCGTACAACTTAAAGGGACATTAAGTGGTGTTGAAAATTTTAAATGTTTAAAAATTTACTTCAGAATTCAAGATGAACATTAAAAATTGCCATTATTGTTGTTTCTACTAACAAAAACACAGCAAAACTTGATTAAAACAATATCATCGCTATTTATTGAAAAACGCCCTCTATGCTAATATGGTTCGCGTTATGTATCACGCGTACTGCAGGGGGATACTGTCGGACGTAAAATGCTCGTCCCGCGGGACGAGCATTTTTGACTTGAATCCACGTTTTCTTGTTCAAAGAGAGCTGATTTTTCTTAATCCTTATCTAGGTGTAAGTTCGTACATGTAATATACAATTATAAAAATAAAGTAATCTCAGTTTTTATCATAATTGAGGGCGCTGCCTCCGACACATCTTTTAGTGTCCCTTTAACTACAACTATTGTAATATAAGACATGGGAGGCCCCGGGGGGAAAGGTAGTCCCGTTAGTACACTAGGCGGAAATCCCGGGGTGGGATGGGCGGGATTCCCCCCACCCCCCCCCCCACTTTAAGTTTGACCTGGGGTGGGGGGGGGGGGTGGTCAATGTAATCATCGCCCTGATTTTTCATATAGTGTATGTGCGATGGCCAAGGCGCAGGCAAAATGAAATAAAGTGATTGCTTTTCAATAAAATATTGTTCAAAAGTATGCACCAAATGGGTTCGAAAATTTAAACAAAATCCAATTCTGAGGGGGGGGGGGGGGGGGCACATCACACATGCATCAGACTCCCCTCTGTTCGAGCTTTTAAACAATATACGGTATACTTAAATCAAGAAAATATCAGTATAGTATGCTCAACTTTTTTCTTGCATTGATAAAATAAAAAAAATGTTGATTGGAAATGAAAAGGTGGCTTTTCGATAATGTTTTGTTGGTCAAAAGTATATATATACCAGATATACTAAATGAGTTCGAAAATTGGAAAAAAAATCAACTTCTGTGGGGGGCTCATCCCCCCTTAGACTACCCCCTGTTGGAGCTTTTGGGGACACATCCCCCCTCAGACGCCCCCTGTTCGAGCTCATTAAACCATCTATACTTTGATTGCTCGAACCTCATTGGTCCAGAGTCGTTGTGCGAATTAGAGAACTCTTCGTGCAATTCGTACAACAGTTGTACGAATAGCCATTTCCTTTAGGCTTAGCTTTTTTTTAAAAAAGCTTAAAACATTACTACTTTTATTTAGTATCATGCACCAGTGTTTTTTGTCTGTATGACATAGGGGGAGGGGGGGGGGATCAAAATAAATTTTGGACCTAAAAGGCCGGTGCAGGGGGGGGGGGGGGGGGGGATCAATACAAATAACACTTTCTCAAACGAAGGCCGAAGGGGGGGGGGGGGATCAATTTTTGTTTCGGGATGCCAATTTCCCCCCCCCCCCCAACCAAAGTATTTATAAACGCTCCCAGAAGGACTCTCAGTCTCGGGTTCTTTTTGAAGGTAGCCACAGTTAGTGCAGGCACAATCGACTCTGGTAGACGGTTCCATGGGTCGACAACTCTATTTGAGTAGAAGTGAGAGCTCCGTGTGCATCTTTTTGGAATGACCTCGTAAATTTGTGTGGGGAGTGAGAAGAACTTATCCACGTCCGTTTTGTTAAGTCCGTGAATAAATGTGTAGGTGTCAATAAGATCAATCTTGACTCTCGTCTCTTGAAGGGATTCCGTTTGAATGTTAGATTTAAAAAGACGTACATTTTTTGTCTGCACCTTCTCTTAGTCTTAGTTTCTCAAAATTCTTTGTTTTGTTTGGGGGCTCCAAGCCGTGGATGCATATTCCAGCCCTGGACGGATCATGGCACGATATAACAAAGTTAATTTGTCTTCGTTTAATCTGGAAAACACTAAAATTGTCATACATGTATGTTTGTCATTTTTGATCAAGCTCAAATTTCAGATTATTTTGGAGTTCAGAAAGTTCTATAAAATACCACCAAAAAAGAATAACCATAGGAACATCCTCCTTTAAAGTTAATTTTAGGTAGTTTTGACATTACATTAAAGGTAGATGACCCGATCACATTTTCATAGCACAGATTTTTCTCAAACATATGGAGATTTTCATATCATATGAAATATCATATTTTTCTGATTAACATACTAAAATTTGACGGTCCAAATCAGTATGATTACGAAGAAATCGGTGAAATAACATCGAATTACCGCGAAAAGTGGTAACCACCAATATAGTTTGTGTGCAACTCAATGGGCACATTTCACGGCATCTTGTGTGTCTAAAATAAGAACCATTAGAGTTATGCAACTCAAACTTTGGAATACGACTTTTTTGAGGATGACTTTTCATGTCGAATAGAAAACTTCAAGTTGAAAATCGGAACGTCAACATTTCCAATTGTTTGAGGCACAAAATTGTGTGGTGCTTGAGCTGACTGGCCAGGGCTTAGACCAGTTGCATTATATTTTACTGTAGCCTGAATGGGGTGATCCAATTGGCCAAATTTAAGTATTAAAGTTTTTCTCAGAAATTAAAAGAACTAAATTAGTAAATCAGATGCTATTAATATTTAAATGGTATTATTTGAAGACATAACATTTCTTTTGGTTTTTTTATGAGTGATAAAACTGTGATAAACAAATATGGCGTAGCAGGTAGAAGTGCTTTGTGTCAACTTAAGGCTACAATGGGCCGTATTCTCGTACTAAACACGGTTTTAGCTTAAAACCGTGTATAACTAACTAAACTCGTGTCTAACTAAAACGCAAGTTTATCTAAACCCACTACACCATACAAAATCATACAAAATAAAACTATCTCCACGCGCGTGCTGCTGCATTGGCACGAGAATTGCGTTTAGTTAAACGAAAACGATGTGTCTAAAAGTCAAAGTCAAAGTTAGACGCGCGTTTAGTTTAAAACCGTGTTTAACTACATACGAGAATACGGCCCAATATGTCCAGCGACCCTCTATGTAACCCAATAAACAATAATCGGCAATATCCTCATGGGTACACACCACCAAATAACATTTTGCATTTTGGCAATACCTGGCACTGGCAGTGTTATTTAAGATAGACCCCATCATAAGTCTAAATTTAACATCCTATAAAAGGTAAAAAGGGCTGTAAATGTACCTACATTTTTCATAATTTGGCATTTGTAGGTTATTTCCTCCACATTAGGACCAAAATCTCTAGCTTTTTCATGAATAGTATCATTTTACATGATTTCACTGTTTCCACCAATTTAGAGCTAAAAAACCACTGATCTTAGGGTATAGGCAGCCTGTCGTACCTATGATAGATATCATTGGCCAGTAGCGAAAAAATGCCGGTTACCCCCACAAAAGTGATTGTTTTTAAGCAGGAGACATCTAGATCTTCAATAAAAACAATGATTTGAATGAACCAGTTTCCTCTAAAGGTGAGAAAAATTCACACAAACTTGACCTCTTAACCATACAAAGCAATAGGGAACTGATTTGGTGGTGTGAAACCATATAGGTAACATGAATATAATCACAAGGCAGCTAATTGTTTTGCTGTTGATTTACATTGTAGAAATGAAAGCTTTAGTTAGGCATAACTATTTAATCTCGTGCATGTCAGTTGGGTGTGTTCCACTTCCCACATATGACACCACTGGGGACATTTCTTTTGGGTTCACATCACAAATGGTTAAACCAGAGAGGACATGTGCCCTGCAAACAGTGTAGGCCTTACCCATGAGACAACAAGCCTACCCTCCCTCGTTCCCACAAATATAATGAATGACTGATATTTTGTTGTTGAAATGTACAATATTGAAGATCCAAGTCATACTACTTCCATGTGGTTTCATGCAGCATACATGTAAGGCTAAGCTTGTGCAATAATTCAGTTTGGACACAGATTATAGATGGTGTTAACTATTTTATGGTTGAAATTCAAATATCTAGCCTACTCTTAGTAGTATACGCCAGTGGCTTTGGGGGGGGGGGGGGGGGGTTTCTGGTACAGTTCACTTTCGTTTTTCGACCCCCCCCCCCCCCCATATGAAAAACCTAGCTACACTGCTGGTATACACCAAGCAACAATGGATACAGGGTGAGTCAAAAAGAAGTTGTACAGGAATGATTATTTTTTGCCCCAAAATACCAAACAAATTTGACAAACCATTGAGTTAAGGATTCAAAGAGCACATTCTATAATCAAGGCAATATCTTTAGTCTACAATTAAAGGGACATTAAGTGGTGTTGAACATTTTAAATGTTTAAAAATTTACTTCAGAATTCAAGATGAACATTAAAAATTGCTGTTATTGTTGTTTCTACTAACAAAAACACAGCAAAACTTGATTAAAACAATATCATCGCTATTTATTGTAAAACGCCCTCTATGAAATATGGTTCGTGTTATGTATCACACGTACTGCAGTGGGATACTGTCAGACGTAAAATGCTCGTCCCGGCTGTACGAGCATTTTTGAATCGACGTTTACTTGTACAAAGAGAGCTGATTTGTCTTAATCCTTATAGGTGTAAGTTCATACCTGTAATACAATTATAAAAATATACTAATCTCAGTTTTTATCATAATTGAGGGCGCAGCCTCCAACATCTCTTAGTGCCCCTTTAAGGCAATACACTTTAGTCTACAATCAAGGCAATAACTGTAGTCTACAATCAAGGCAAATGTTGGCACACTTTGGTAATTTAGACCCAATATTGATTGATGGAGAAGGGAAGGTAAGGTCTCTGCTGTTCTTTAAATGTAGACTTGTAATTTTCCCACAACTTTTTTTCCTCGCAGGTTGTTGAACCAGAGCCATTGGTGGCACCAGCAGAAACCAAAATTGATGGGGAACAGGGGAAAGAAAAAATTTGGGGGGGGGGGGGGGGGGGGGGTGGGGGGCAAACATTTTGGCTTTTAATGTAAAGATTACCTGAAAAGGTGGGTGGACCGATTCAATTCCAGGCTGGCTACATTTTTGTACTTTAATTATCTATTAATACAATTGTTAAATATTCTTTATTGATTCAGGAAAGCTAGTGAATTGAACCGCCTATGTGAAATTCGAGGTGCATCCAGTAGTCTATCTAGTCTTGGGCTCAACCAAACCTGCTGCACTGTCATGTGTCTAGAGCTTGCAGCTACAGCTATGCGCCATCCAGTAGATAGAGTAAGTGTAGAGTCATGTGTCTAGAGTAATATACTGTAAAACCAGAAATATTCTCAAGTTTAACATTTCTTGAATCAGCATTACTGACCTAATTCACAGCATGAACATTTCATGAATGTAAACTTTAGAGTCTCTTTGCAATGCACTACAAGATAGTTTAGAAATATTTGTGTCATGAATTTGGTAGCAATATATGACACATCATATCAAAAAGTACATCTTGTCAACTTTAAAAAAAAAGAAGTTTTGACAACATGTGACCAGGGTGCGTGTTAACCGGTATTGCATCGCAGTTTGTGCCACAATCAAGCACAACTGCGACGCACATTTGTATGCATAGCAAACTTGCTACACAACATTTTTGACTCGGGACACTATTATTTCCTTCCGAAGTTCCGATTGATTTTAAAGGGACACTAAGAGTAAGAGATGTGTTGGAGGCTGCGCCCTCAATTATGATAAAAACTGGGATTAGTATATTTTGTATTACATGAACTTACACCTATAAGGATTAAGAAAAATCAGCCCTCTTTGTACAAGAAAACGTCGATTCAAAAATGCTCGTACTGACGCGACGAGCATTTTACGTCCGACAGTATCCCCCTGCAGTACGTGTGATACATAACGCGAACCATATTTGCATAGAGGGCATTTATCAATAAATAGCGATGATATTGTTTTAATCAAGTTTTGTTGTGTTTTTGTTAGTAGAAACAACAATAATGGCAATTTTTAATGTTCATCTTGAATTCTGAAGTAAGTTTTTAAACATTTAAAATTTTCAATACCACTTAATGTCCCTTTAACTTAATATTATTAGTGATGTAAATGGTCCATTTCACGACATTTAATCACGTAGTATTCCGTATTGGGATACGTTTAAATTGATAAAACTCCACTTCATTCGTCGAGTTTACTCGCCACATGGCACGTTCCAGACTGATTGTTTACAAATTACATCATACATTTACACTTCGTGTACGATACACACGGGAATTCCCATTACATGTACAGCTCGGATGAACATGTTTGCAATTAATTATGCCGTAAACTTCGACCTGACTCTCGACCCGGGCCTGACCATTTTCCAATATAGGGGTGAGAGAGAGGGGCGAGTAATCGTATAGTAAATAATGAATGGTTTTAATTATTGTTTGCTTCTGAACGGGTCAGCGGACAGCTAATTAGTGAAATTATCTGAAATATATACATGTATTGTAGATATTTGATTTCATCAGTCTTCTTCCTATTCTAGAAAACAAATTACTCGGAAATCGCAAATGTTTAAAATTGTACCAAGGCAGATTCACACTTCACAGTCTTATTATTGTTTGATTTTCTTTATTATTATTAACAATTACATAAGCAAGCAAGCAAGTGAGTACTCATTAGTTATATTTGCATTTTCATAAAACATCTGCTGCATTTATGCTGATTGCGCTTTGATGAAACATTTCAAAACTTATATCATTATTTGAAAACCTAACATTTTACTTGAAAATTGAAACTCATTTAATCAATCCTGCACCTTGCCTTACATAAACGTATATAAAATTGTTGTACTAATTGAAAATAGATTTAACGGATCAACAGCAAATTGGAATTTAAAAAGTTAAAAACAAAACTGCTATGCAAAATTTGTAAATTGCTATACAAAAATATAATTGCATAGCAGTTTTGCTACACACAAAAAAATCCTTAACACACAACACCCTGCATGTGACAGAATATTTTAATATTCTGTTTAAAAACACACATTCTCAATGAAAGGAGTAAATACTTTTAGAAATATGAGGAGAAGAGGTTAAACTTTTTCTTTTCTGTTTATCTTACAAACTAATTTTTTTTAACTCTATGTCTCAAAAATAAGCCAGGCCAACAAGATACATGAACCATACAGACCTTTGAAAAATATCAAAATCAAGTTCAGAGCCTGAAATGTCTCTTGTCCATATAATCTGTTTTACTTTTGTTTGTAACCTGACAGAAGGATGCTATCCGACTAGCTGGGGTCACTAAGAAGATCTATGTGACGTCTTACAAGACTTTGGAGAGTGTCTTAGATCTGCAGTCTACTTTGGGGATTAGAGACCTAGCCGTGCAGTTTGGGTGCATAGGAGCAGTGGAAAAAGCACAAGAAATACTTGCTAGGTTTGTGACGTGATAACCCGGGTGGGGGGAGGCATAGGAGCAGTGGAAAAAGCACAAGAAATACTTGCTAGGTTTGTGACGTGATAACCTAGGGGGGGGGGGGGGGGGCATAGGAGCAGTGGAAAAAGCACAAGAAATACTTGCTAGGTTTGTGACGGGATAACCCAGGGGGGGGGGGGGGCATAGGAGCAGTGGAAAAAGCACAAGAAATACTTGCTAGGTTTGTGACGGGATAACCCAGGGGGGGGGGCATAGGAGCAGTGGAAAAAGCACAAGAAATACTTGCTAGGTTTGTGACGGGATAACCCAGGGGGGGGGGGGGGGGGCATAGGAGCAGTGGAAAAAGCACAAGAAATACTTGCTAGGTTTGTGACGGGATAACCCAGGGGGGGGGGGGGCATAGGAGCAGTGGAAAAAGCACAAGAAATACTTGCTAGGTTTGTGACGGGATAACCCAGGGGGGGGGGGGGCATAGGAGCAGTGGAAAAAGCACAAGAAATACTTGCTAGGTTTGTGACGGGATAACCCGGGGGGGGGGGGGGGCATAGGAGCAGTGGAAAAAGCACAAGAAATACTTGCTAGGTTTGTGACGGGATAACCCAGGGGGGGGGGGGGCATAGGAGCAGTGGAAAAAGCACAAGAAATACTTGCTAGGTTTGTGACGGGATAACCCAGGGGGGGGGGGGGGGCATAGGAGCAGTGGAAAAAGCACAAGAAATACTTGCTAGGTTTGTGACGGGATAACCCAGGGGGGGGGGGGGGGGCATAGGAGCAGTGGAAAAAGCACAAGAAATACTTGCTAGGTTTGTGACGGGATAACCCAGGGGGGGGGGGGGGCATAGGAGCAGTGGAAAAAGCACAAGAAATACTTGCTAGGTTTGTGACGGGATAACCCAGGGGGGGGGGGGGGGGGGGGGGGGGGCATAGGAGCAGTGGAAAAAGCACAAGAAATACTTGCTAGGTTTGTGACGGGATAACCCAGGGGGGGGGGGGGGGGCATAGGAGCAGTGGAAAAAGCACAAGAAATACTTGCTAGGTTTGTGACGGGATAACCCAGGGGGGGGGGGGGGGCATAGGAGCAGTGGAAAAAGCACAAGAAATACTTGCTAGGTTTGTGACGGGATAACCCAGGGGGGGGGGGGCATAGGAGCAGTGGAAAAAGCACAAGAAATACTTGCTAGGTTTGTGACGGGATAACCCGGGGGGAGGGGGGGGGGGCATAGGAGCAGTGGAAAAAGCACAAGAAATACTTGCTAGGTTTGTGACGGGATAACCCAGGGGGGGGGGGCATAGGAGCAGTGGAAAAAGCACAAGAAATACTTGCTAGGTTTGTGACGGGATAACCCAGGGGGGGGGCATAGGAGCAGTGGAAAAAGCACAAGAAATACTTGCTAGGTTTGTGACGGGATAACCCAGGGGGGGGGCATAGGAGCAGTGGAAAAAGCACAAGAAATACTTGCTAGGTTTGTGACGGGATAACCCAGGGGGGGGGGGGCATAGGAGCAGTGGAAAAAGCACAAGAAATACTTGCTAGGTTTGTGACGGGATAACCCGGGGGGGGGGGGGGGGGCATAGGAGCAGTGGAAAAAGCACAAGAAATACTTGCTAGGTTTGTGACGGGATAACCCGGGGGGGGGGGGGGCATAGGAGCAGTGGAAAAAGCACAAGAAATACTTGCTAGGTTTGTGACGTGATAACCCGGGGGGGGGGGGGGCATAGGAGCAGTGGAAAAAGCACAAGAAATACTTGCTAGGTTTGTGACGTGATAACCCGGGGGGGGGGGGGGGGGGCATAGGAGCAGTGGAAAAAGCACAAGAAATACTTTCTAGGTTTGTGACGTGATAACCTAGGGGGAGGGGGGTATAGGAGCAGTGGAAAAAGCACAAGAAATACTTTCTAGGTTTGTGACGTGATAACCCGGGTGGGGGAGGCATAGGAGCAGTGGACAAAGCACAAGAAATACTTGCTAGGTTTGTGACGTGATAACCCGGGGGGGGGGGGGGGGGCATAGGAGCAGTGGAAAAAGCACAAGAAATACTTGCTAGGTTTGTGACGTGATAACCCGGGTTGGGGGGCATAGGAGCAGTGGAAAAAGCACAAGAAATACTTGCTAGGTTTGTGACGTGATAACCCGGGGGGGGGGGGGGGGGGGGGGGGGGGGGGGGGGGCATAGGAGCAGTGGAAAAAGCACAAGAAATACTTGCTAGGTTTGTGACGTGATAACCCGGGGGGGGGGGGGGGGGGGGCGGGGCATAGGAGCAGTGGAAAAAGCACAAGAAATACTTGCTAGGTTTGTGACGTGATAACCCGGGGGGGGGGGGGGGGGGGGGCATAGGAGCAGTGGAAAAAGCACAAGAAATACTTTCTAGGTTTGTGACGTGATAACCTAGGGGGAGGGGGGTATAGGAGCAGTGGAAAAAGCACAAGAAATACTTTCTAGGTTTGTGACGTGATAACCCGGGTGGGGGAGGCATAGGAGCAGTGGAAAAAGCACAAGAAATACTTTCTAGGTTTGTGACGTGATAACCCGGGTGGGGGGGATAGGAGCAGTGGAAAAAGCACAAGAAATACTTTCTAGGTTTGTGACGTGATAACCCGGATGGGGGGGGGGGGGCATAGGAGCAGTGGAAAAAGCACAAGAAATACTTGCTAGGTTTGTGACGTGATAACCTAGGGGGAGGGGGGTATAGGAGCAGTGGAAAAAGCACAAGAAATACTTGCTAGGTTTGTGACGTGATAACCCGGTGGGGGGGGGGGGGGGGGGGGGGGGGGCATAGGAGCAGTGGAAAAAGCACAAGAAATACTTTCTAGGTTTGTGACGTGATAACCCGGGGGGGGGGGGGGGGGCATAGGAGCAGTGGAAAAAGCACAAGAAATACTTTCTAGGTTTGTGACGTGATAACCCGGGTGGGGGGGGGGAGGCATTGGTGCAGTGGAAAAAGCACAAGAAATACTTTCTAGGTTTGTGACGTGATAACCCGGTGGGGGGGGGGGGGGGGGGGGATCTTTGTTATCCTTCAATGAGGTCCACTATGTTTAAAGATGATGGTCATATTAAAGGACTTTGGAGACCCAGTCTAAGGGAATTGAAGGGGCATTGAGGGGATATCTTACCATAGAAATACAGGGGCAGGCAGTTTTAATAGTTGTTAATCAATTTTTTTCCATTAAATGTTACGAAGAATTAAAAAGGATTAAAGTATCCACCTTCTGAAAGCCCATAGTATACTGTACTGGTGAAGAGCTCATGAATAATGAAGGGATGTTATAGGTTTAATCAGTTCCAAATTGGCGAGAAATATTAGGTTTTTATCTCTCCTTTTGTAAAAGAAATCCAACACGTATTGGCCGCACACGATGCATATGATGCATAGTCCGTTTGTTGCCTCCATGCACGTCCGCGTCCTGTATTCATTCGCTGCTGTAAGGAGGCTTAGCCAATTTGGAGCTGATCAAACTATAGATTTATTCTCAATCATCACTCTTTGTCCTGTTTATATTATTTGGACAACTCTTTGGACAAAACATCTTATTTTATACAGATATAAAGAAGACTTCATTTCAAGAACCGGGAGTGACAATGCAATAGACTTCAGCAAACCCATGTTCACCATAGCAGCCCTCTATACTGTGTGCAGGTAGGTTGTCATGAAACGTGAAATCAATAATAAGGCGAGGAAAAAAAAACCCTGTTTTACTGGCCGAAAATCTGTCAAAAATGTTTTCTTCAACAGCTGTTTACAAAATTTTCTAGATTTTTGCAGATTTTGGTGACATTTTAGGTTAAAGAAAATACAAAAAAACGCCCAACCGACCGACCCTACTTGACAGCTCTGTCCACCCGTAAAACAGGGGTGGATGTTCGTTGCCTAATTTATTATTTTATTACTCACCTCTGAGTGTGCGGAATAATCTTGCCCCTTTTTTGGGGGTAATAATTGCACATAATTATAAAAAGTTATAGGATTATGATGAGATCCATAGTTTCGTGGCCCGATGCCACTGTACTTCAGATTATAACTTCACATGGATATTCCCATTTTCTATTCAAATGGGACAACTGTGTGAGATTCAGGTGAAAAGATTTTGTTGAGGATGCAAAAGAGTTAGAGGTAGTTCAGGCTTTCCGGAACCGGAAGATAGGCAATTGATTGATGTTATACAAAATGAAGATAAATTTGGTTGGACAATAGGAAATTAAAAGCCCATATGTGACGCGATCAAGCGGAATAAGTTGTATGTCGGGAATATTGATTTTGAGTTACAGGTAGAAAGAAGTGACATATTAATGTTTTAGTTTTTTTACTTTGTTTTCTGAGTTGGTAAACTGTTTGTAACTTTAAAACTAAAAGTTCAATAGTGTAGCATTTTACAGATCTGCCTTTTTGAATGATGTACAAATATCAAAATTCAAAACTACCGACATGTGACTCATTTCGCTTAATCACGTCACATATTTGTAACTGAGAAGCCTTTTAAAGGTAGATGACCCGATCACATTATCGTAACACAGAATTATTTTAAACATACGGAGATTTTCATATCATATGAAAGCTCGTATTTTTCTCATCATCATACTGAAATTTGACGGCCTAAATCGGTATAATTACGGAGAAATCGATGAAATAACATCGAATTACCGCGAATGGTGGTAACCACCGATATAGTTTGTGTACTACTCAATGGGTACAGTTCACAGCATCTTGTGCGTCTAAAATAAGAACCATTAGAGCTATGCAACTCAAACTTTGGAACACGACTTTTTTAAGGATGACCTTTCATGTAGAATAGAAAACTTCAAGTTGAAAATCGGAACATCTACCTTTAAACAAGATATTGAATCCAGAAATATAATGGAGTTTACAGCTGCTGCTAATGGATGGCTTATTCCCGGTCATCTGTTGTGTTAACACGCGGAGATTAGTTTACCATTATATGCAAAATAGATTTGTCAGAAATCTTTCCAAATTTTCGATGTCTATCTCAAGGATTACTGACCCATATAGGCATGTGTGTACTTATTTCAATGCATGTCTCATGTCGATTCCAAATATGGTAATGAAATTCAATAATATTGACATTTTTGAAACACATTTTGTGACATTTTGGAATGTATATATAGTCTGTAGAAGCCTTTTGATGGAAAGAGTTAATATTGGAGACATTTTGAAACCAGGGTCATCAAACTGGTTCCATAATGGTTTCAGCTCTATAACCATGGGTTGTAGGAATGTTTCTTCAAATATGTACTAATTGTCATGATCCTATCTTTCAGCTTTCAAAAAACTTCAATTCAAAAAAGATATTTTTTAGATGTTACACCAATTATCTTGCTGTGTCCTTTTGTCATTGGCCTGGTTGTGTTTCTTTCCAAAAAACATATTTGTATCCAAATGTCGTGCAACTTATCATATTGTACTTTATATGATGTTTGTTTGTTCATTATCCTTTTGTTCCATTGGGTTTGCTTTTCTCACACGCTTTGATCTTGATGAAAAGGCGCTTTATAAATGCTCATTTGTATTGTATTGTATTGTATTGTATGTGATCCCATAATTATTTGTTGCTCGGTCTAAGCCATATCCACTTACCATTTTCTATTTATAGGACATTTATTTTGATTTATCATAATAAGTTGCATTGGCAAGTTTTATCTGAAAAAGATATGACTTAAGATTGACTTGTATTAGAAGTATCCCAATATTAAGTATTGCATTAATCTTGATAAGTCATGACCGTTGTTTCATTTCATATTGCAGGCATCAAAAACAAAGGGTGGACAAATCCAAGATGGTCGCTGCAGCAGGGGTCAAGAGGTCAACATTTGATCAAACTTGTACAGATTTTGAGAAGTTTGTAAATCAACTCTTAGGTAAATATTGCTATATTGTCTTACTCACTCCCTATACCCTGCTCGCCTGACCCAGTCACTCATATAGATTCAGGTTGGATGGGAGGGGTCACAAGTTGGTGAAATGTATTTGCAACGCTGAAGTAAATAAAACTTGTTTCAACACCCCCCCCCACACTTTAAGCTGAAAACAGTTCTTATGATTCTTATTTAATGGTGATGCAATGAAGTCCAAAATTAAAAACCCATGAGGAGCGTTTTTAGCTTTTAGCACCATGACCCGACAGAGCCCCAAATAATTGTCCATGACCTGAACTGACTTAAAAACCTCCTCCAATTGGAAGAGTTGGCCACTTGTAAGTCAGTCCAAGAAAGGACATGGAGCTATTCTAATAAAGAGAATTTGAGATGGCTGGCAATCATGGTTGAGTGTATCAAGGGCGTCCCCAGACCCTTTTCATTGGGGGGGTGTAAAGGTCATTAATTGCCGACAGAGCCATTTTTGCCGACACAAAAAAAATTTCGGCTCGCTTCGCTCGCCGGAAATTATTCGTACACGCATATTTTAGTATGGACTGTAATGGTCAGGGGCGTCAATCAGTTTTCAGACATAGGAGGGGGGAGGGGGGCACAAATTTGATAATGATAATTGAAATGTTAATTAAAGCAGCGCGTTGCGCTGATTGAATAGTTCTGGGGGAGCCAAGGGCGTATCCAGGACTGTTTTGATAGGGGGAGGGGGCACACAACCTCAAGCCATCTTGTTTATCTTAAATATTGAAACGTTGAAACTAATACAACACGCGCAAAAACCTGCAGAAAATATGCGCGCTAAGCGCGCAAAATTTTTCAGTTTTTGAACTAAAATGGTCATGGAAAACTGTCCTAAAGCTTTCTTGAAGCGCGCAAAAATTGGCATTTCTAACACTATAGTCAAGTATGACGTTTTTGACGGTTTGATATTGCAAAGTTACACATATCAAGTCCTGATCCAAGTCGTATGGTTTGATGGCCATTATAATGTTAAAACCATTATAATGTTAAAACCTGTAGAAAATATGCGCGCAGAGCGTGCAAAATGTTTCAGTTTTTAAACTAAAATGGTCATTGAAAACTGTTTGGAAGCCTTCTGATACTATAAATTAAGTTTAAATAATGAAACATTGAAACTACTACGCGCAAAGCGCGCACAATTTTGCATTTCTAACACTTAGAGGGTCCAGTATAACGTTTTTAACGTCATCCATATAATATTTGGTTTGGTTCAAGACCATTATAATGTTGATACCTGTAGAAAGAATGCGTGCAAAACGCAAAAAGATTTTCAGTTTTTAAGCTAAAATGGTCATGGAAAACTTTCCTGAAGCCATCTTGTTCAGCTTGAATAATGAAACATTGAAACTAATACGCGCGAATCGCGCAACACTTGGCATTTCTAAAACTGAAAGGGGCCACCGGCCAGTATGATGTTTTTAACGTCCCCCATATAATATTTGGTTTGGTTCGAGATCCATTATAATGTTGGAACCTGTAGAAAGAATGCGCGCGAAGGGCACAAACCAGTGGCGTAGCAAGGTTATTGATATTGGTGGGGCGGAAGTGAAAATAAACCGACAAGATTGTGTTTTGACTTTACACCTATTTTTGGCACGATTGAGGTACATTTTGGCTCTAAACAGGCTTGTACCAACGAATATTGGCCTACATCAACTTAAATAATTATAGGCGAATTATTTAATATTTCGTAACCTATATGTGCCAACATGATTGGCCATTGCCTTTGTTCATTTTTGATTTGATTTGTGTTAACATAACATATGCCGACACAACATTATCATTTGCGCATACGATAATTGTTATAGGGCTTTCTTTCTTTCTTCCCCTTTCTTTCTTTCCTCTTTCCTTTCTCTTTCTTTCTTTCTTTTTTCTTTCTTTCTTTCTTTCCTCTTTTCCTTTCCCTTTCTCTTTCTTTCTTTCTTTCTTTCTTCCCTTCTTCTTTCCCTTTTCCTTCTTCTTTCCCTTTTCCTTTCTCTTTCCTTTTTTTCTTTCTCCCTTTTCTTCCTCCTTCCTTTGATTTGCCCACAGCACCATAATTTTGCCGACAGATTTGATGAATGGGGGGGTGTGACACCCCCCACACCCCCCCTCTGGGGACGCCCTTGTGTAGGTTGAAGATGCATTTTTACTTTTACTGTGTTTATTTCATACAAATCAAACACCAGAGGCATGTAAGGAGTTTTAAGGACCATATTTGAGTTGTTGCTTATAAACTGTTATCAAGCCACATTGTCAAGTATGTTTGTTTTTATTCTGTAGGTGACAAGAAAACAGGTAAAACAAAACAGACCGTACACAGTTGGTTAGACGACTTGGAACGATCCTTTGAAGGTAGGTATTTCAAATTGTATAGGGTTCTACTATCATTAGAGTGTATTCATACACTCTTAGTAGTATCGAACCAATCAGAAAGCAAGAATCTAAAATATGCGGAGTACATTGAAAAAGTGTCTAATGCACTCTGCATGTGCACCGTTCAATGCATTTGATTTGTTATTCAGGAATTGCGGGTTCGCCGATTTTCACTGCGGGTGATAGCAAACTTGTTAACATGTTTTTATACATTTTTACGTAGATCAAAATAGTGCTCAAATTGGGAATTTTTATGTGTATAGTGTCGTATATATGAATTAGGTCAATACATGCGTATGTTTTGTTTCTCGAAAAATTAGAAAAATCAATGGCACTTGCGCAAATGTTGATATGCTCACATATAGCACTCCCCCTTCAGGGTGGTGCCATTATTCACACATCAACATCAGTGCGCATGCATTGATTTGTCTAATTTGGCTCGAAACAACACATACGCATTTATTGACCTATAATTCAAGTGATCAATGCAACATTTACTTGCAAGTGTCAGAATTCCTGTGTGATCTGATGGCTACTTAACAAGGGTCGCATTCATAGACCTCTCACTTTCTTGTTTGACGTGTCAGGTTACACATTGAAATTGACTAACGGGCCCGATCAAAAATGGAGGGACCCCTTAAATCTGACGATGTATGGACATGTGTCACTGTCCATCCTGTACTCACATTGTAAATTCTTGAATGTCTGTAAAAAATAAATACAATGAAAATCCTTTGTTTTTAAAAGCTTTTAAAAACATTAAATCACTTCTGAATTGCTTCCGCAAAAGTTTCAAGCGCTTTTATTATACAGTCTATCAGTATCTTTTACTGATTAACATGGACATGACATAGGTATACACGTTCTAACTCTACTGTGCGTGCGTATCTGTGTTAGCGACTCTTTGAAATCTTAGGATCACAGTTCAAATTTAACCATCTTTGTACAAGACCGAGCGTGAACAATGTGTTTGCAATCAGCATACTGAATAACAGCGAAACACGTGTGCCGTTAAATCGATTTTTCGTACATGCATCGTTGTAGTCGACTGTGTATACCTTGTATAATTTCACTGTCACACAAACGAACAACACCCTCTGATACTTCCCATCCGAGAACCAACCAAATACAAGGTCTACTGGCATTGGATTTACTAACGAACTGTGCTTTAAGCACACTAGGGTAGGGATTACGAGGGAACAATGCTTTTTATGCGTCACAATAGTATCACACCCCTTCATAACGCGCTTATTGAATTTGCTGCCTGTACATCTAGAAACATGTGAAGGCGATATTTCTGTGGCTGTGTAAGAGTTTCTAGTTATCGTAAAAAATGATCAAATTATTTGTCTCTGTTCAGACTAATAAAGGTTTTTTATTACACGATATTGAAAGATAGAAAATAGTATGGAAGTAGTCACATATGCGGAAATGTAGCTATATATCTGAGGAAAATATTTTGGGCGAGGACCAATGTCAAAGATTACTCCTAAAGTGTGATTTTAGACCGAAACGGTGGCTATACAGTGCAAGAAAATCAACATTTTGAATTTATCAAAGTGAGCAAGATTCTTCTCTCTGCGAAGACGGTATATAAATATTCATATACTTCGTATTTATCGTGTCTGTCAATTTTGAACCCACGCGAACAAATTGCTCATTACGTATTCATCCAAGTTTTGGATGGGCGCTAGTGTAAAAGTATACGGAGGTCAATCCAATGCAAGTAGACCTTTTTTCCCCGGGTGAGATCAGAGGATGGGGAGCGGTCCATGGGAAGTGAGCCCTCTATCGGTACATGTTCATAGAGTGACAAAGAAAAGGAAAAAGGTATATAAAGTAGACTAGCATCGTTGCTGCTGTACACCTTTATCCATGAAATAAAAGTAAACAATCATGGCACCACCAAAGAAAAGAGCGTATTTATAAGCCCAGCTGGAAAAATTAGTTCAAATGGTTAGCGTTTTAAGGGGAGAAAATGTTGGCACATCATGCAGCGAAGCAGTATCTGTTACAGGATTCATATCCTATATTATAATGTATTAATAGATCACCAGATCTAGCGCCTATATCACGCATGCGCAGTATCAATACATGGAGTCTAATAACATGTCATCTAAGATAAACCACGATCTCAAGAGTGTCTCTTTATTTACGTGTATAAATCTAATACAAGATCGCGTAACATGGTGTCAGAGTGGGATTTGACATTGTTGATTGCTCCCGCCCATATTGAACCAGGTTTTGATGCCAAGGATTCCTGAATTCATCGAGAAAAAACGATTTTAGCAATATCGTGTGGGCGTTTAAAAACAGAAGAAAAGTTTCGCAAGTGACAGACGAGAAAAGATTACACGAGCCACTGCGCATTGGATTTGACGCAGCTGGGCTACAGGCTGTAAATAACACTTTGGCGAAAAGTAAATAAAACTTGGCGAGCGAGCAGCATTGCTTGATTGCAAGAACGAGATCGGCGATGATGATAAAGACAACTCATCCAGCGAGAACAAATATGATAGTTCGTCGTGACTCGTGAGAGAACTAGTTCAAGCTTAATAATATATACAAACAGAGACTGAAGAATTGAATTTATCCAGCAAGAAGGACTAAAATAAAGGCTGTTGATAGACTGTGATGAAATAACTGTTTTATAAATAAGAATTGCGATTACCAGCATGAGTTCTTGGTAAACCATTCAACCAAAATGAGTTGAGAATGTAAGCCCAGGATCTGGTAAGCCATCCAACACAATGAATGTTCAGGATGTAATCCCAGAAAAGAGAAACTTTGCTACATATATAAGCCTTTCAACGATAGAATGCAACGTAGCCGAGATATGATAAGCGATAGATTGGTTGGTATTAACTGTTCGACGGTACTTGCAGTTTATAATGAAACACCAGCAACGACGCTTGATAAAGACTGGTATGGTGAGATAAATTCTACGAACAGTAAAAAAGTCTATGATGATAAACAAAGCCTTTTGATGAAGATGAACTTGTCCAAGCTACGCTATGCGGAGAAGAAAAAAAAGCTACAATTATATTAAGCCACCTCTTATTTTCATAACAGAGGAAGATGGACAATAATATGGATTATTATCTGAACTTGAGATCCACCAACAGACTGTTCAAAATAATGTGCTCACATAAAAGCATACTCTTATTTCAAAGAACTTGACAGTTGATATCTACTTGATTACATCATAATCATATTATATATAAATGCATTGACTATAAATCTACTTCCATAAAGGAAGGGAGATATTACAGGATTCATATCCTATATTATAATGTATTAATAGATCACCAGATCTAGCGCCTATATCACGCATGCGCAGTATCAATACATTGAGTCTAATAACATGTCATCTAAGATAAACCACGATCTCAAGAGTGTCTCTTTATTTACGTATATAAATCTAATACAAGATCGCGTAACAGTATCGAGGGGCTTCAAAGCCAACGGGCGGAAGAATGCACTCCTGAAATGCACACACGCACCATTGGAATACACTATAACGTCACTGGACAGAGTTATATGAAAGTATCCGGGCTATTGTTGACATGGGGTTTCACCCGTGTTAATTACATGATTATTGACTTGTAACCGTGACAGCCCTCAATATCACAACCAATCAATACCAACATGTGCAATATTTTTTGAAAAACTCGGCTTAATATATTCCATTTGTGAATCTCATTCCCACGCCTCTGTTTTAATATTCCATATCTTTCTTTTTACTTTATTAAACTTTACAGAGGAAGAAGAAAGTCCGCTAAAAAAGAAGAAATCTGAAAGCGATGGCCATGCCTCGGGGGCGCCAGATGACGATTACGAGGAATGGAAGAGGAGAATCCTGGAAGCAGCTGCCATCAAAATAGAACAAAAGACATGATATTAATTAAAGGTAGATGACCCGATCACATTTTCGTAACACAGGATTATTTCAAACATACGGAGATTTTCATATCATATGAAAGCTCGTATTTTTCTCATCATCATACTGAAATTTGACGGCCTAAATCAGTATAATTACGGAGAAATTGATGAAATACCGTCGAATTACCGCGAATGGTGGTAACCACCGATATAGTTTGTGTACTACTCAATGGGTACAGTTCACAGCATCTTGTGCGTCTAAAATAAGAACCATTAGAGCTATGCAACTCAAACTTTGGAACACGACTTTTTTAAGGATGACCTTTCATGTAGAATAGAAAAATTCAAGTCAAAATCGGAATGTGATCGGGTCATCTACCTTTAAAACAATGAACAGTTGTTAGTTGTTATGTAATCTTCAAGAGATAGTTGCTCGAGTTCAATAACATGTGACAAAAAACACAAAGAAACGGACCGCATGTACATTATTCCTAGTCATTGAATGTATACTAGAAGTAAATGCGCGGTTTCATTTTGAAGCTGATCAGCAACCACATATGTGATGTAGCACATTAAAAGGGTGACTTTGCAGGTGAAGTCAATTTATCTTGAAAAACACACAGCTGCACAGCTGCAAAGTCCCCCCCCCCCCCCTTTGATGTTCTGCCTCACATATCAAAAATAAAAGTGCACAAACAATTAACTCATTGTTACTGTATTTGCGTGTAGGGTTATAAAGGATTCGTTTGTGACCTGACTTCACCAGGCTGATGAAGGAGATGGAGTCAGGGGTGTGCGACTCAAATTGCCGATCGGAATTGCCGATCTTAACTTTTTCTGTGCACATATCTGCTTTAGGTATAGACGTAATTGAAGTTTACACGGAATTGTTGGAAAAATTCCAAAACATTGTGCGGTTTTGAAAGTTATGATAAAACGTATGTGCTGGACAGTTTTTACAAGCCTGAAATATATGATACTTCATGTTTCATTGTTTATTTTGTGCATTTGAATTTATTTTCTCACTTAACATGCTTTACACCATACCGCCATTGTTTGTGTCTGACGGACTTGATGCAAGTCTACATATACATACCTTGCATTTTGTTGAAGTCACCTTATTTTTTGTGTAATCATAAAGTGCAGTGGCGGATCCAGGATTAAAATTTACGGGGGGCTGAAACCCCAAAAAAATTGTAAAAGGTCCCCAATTTTTTTGCCGTCAGCTCGTGAAATTCTGCTAAGTGGGGGGTGGGGGGGGGGGGGGGGGGGGGGGTAGCGATGTGGTTGTCCCAAAACCGGCAAAAGAAATCGCATGGTACAAGTGGCAAATGTAAAATGTACCAACGGAACCTACCTATGTCTCTGAAAAAGGTAAAGTGGTACACAAAAAAGGTATATTGTCAAATTTTACGGGGGGGCGTACACGTTAAAGGTATATTGAAATTTTTTAAGGGGGGCGCCCGCCCCCTCCGCCCCCCCCCCCCTGTATCCGCCACTGAAGTGGCACTGTTGCATGAAAACACGACCTGATATCTATGTATGCGTAGTATATGACTTTCCTATCCCAGAATGAATAGAATCCCTGCTGGAGTGATCCTGCAAGCTGCTTCTTTACTTGACACTGATTCCATACTGGGTGCTAGCGTACGTTGTATCACAGGCTTTCAGTATCTGGGAATACTGGGGCTTGATATTTAATATTATCAAAAACAGGTTGGATTTAATTGATTGTACAAACAGAAAGTAGTTTCTGTTTTAGCCGTAACTGTAAATATGGAGGGTTGTTAACCAGAAAGACGGAACTCACTTTTTGATCATTTTGAAATATTGTATCTAGAAATTAGTGTTGCCGAAAGATTCTAAGAACTAAAAGGACTTACTGGTACCAAACAAAAACGACTTTGGAGTTAAAGCCCCATTCATTTGTATACAACTCAATGAAACACATAGTATTAAAACTGATTTTTCTCAGAATTTCCTTTTTTTTAGTTAATGGTTGTGTCAACCCTCGATATGATTATCCTATAAATATGTCATTTATTTTGAAAGTTTGAAAATTGTGTTATTGTTGGCGACATTTTGATACCCTGTTTGCATTAAAAAACTGTAAATCAAATAAAAGATCATTGAATGTATAATTCAGGCCCGAAGATGATTTCTTGAGCATCACCAGCATGCTTCACTTTCATCACATGACCACTGATTTCTGTCACCAGTGTCTACTGCATGGTTTCCATTGACATTAAATTGCAATGAAAGGCTTATAATGTTGTTAAACAAGGGTCTTTAAAGGGACATTAAGTGGTGTTGAACATTTTAAATGTTTAAAAATTTACTTCAGAATTCAAGATGAACATTAAAAATTGCCATTATTGTTGTTTCTACTTACAAAAACACAGCAAAACTTGATTAAAACAATATCATCGCTATTTATTGAAAAAACGCCCTCTATGCAAATATGGTTTCGTGTTATGTATCACGCGTACTGCAGGGGGATACTGTCGGACTAAAAATGCTCGTGCGGCTCTACGAGCATTTTTGAATCAACGTTTTCTTGTACAAAGGGCTGATTTTTCTTAATCCTTATAGGTGTAAGTTCATACATGTAATACAATTATAAAAATATACTAATCCCAGTTTTTATCATTATTGAGGGCACAGCCTCCAACACATCTCTTATAGTGCCCCTTTAAGAAAATCCTGCTGCAAGTATACAGTACAATTGATGTCAGTCCTCTCTTGTTTTTTCTTGAAGACCCTTATTTTTTGAATAACACATTTTAGTTGGGATCCACCTTCTTCACATAACTGTGGCCAGGAAGCATCTGTACCATGTATTATGAAGCTGGAAGTCACTAATGTAGTCAGACAGTCTCCAGCTGTTAATTACATGTTTGCACTATTTGTTTTTGGGAAATTCATGTTGGCACTGTTGTAGTGGTGGTGGTGTGATTGCATGGTAAGAAATCCATATTTTGATATTATTGGCCAGATTTGCAAAGCAGTTTTAACCAATAAAAAGCTAATTGTCTTTGTGATTTTGCCAACATTTTTGTATTCTTTGGCAAAATATATGCTTTAAAATCTATTATGTATCATATTTGTCTATGTTGTTGAC
Source organism: Ophiura sarsii (assembly GCA_035610835.1). Lineage (NCBI taxonomy): Eukaryota > Metazoa > Echinodermata > Ophiuroidea > Amphilepidida > Ophiuridae > Ophiura > Ophiura sarsii. The sequence continues at coordinate 1,757,035 of CM069444.1, forward strand.
GAATTAAAGTATATTTAAATAAAATTGTTGTTACCTCTTTCCAAAATGATCAAGTGGTGTGTATAATTTGGTGACTGTAAATCTGGAACTTGCTTCGCTACATTAACACTTTTCGCTTTGCATTAAAATAAGAACAAATATTCCTAGTATTGGTTCAGTAGTTCTTGAGATAGGCTTTGAAGGTTGGGAAAGGTTTCTGACAAATCTGTTTTGAAATGGTAAAACTAATAGCTGCTTGGAAAGTGATAAAGGTACATCATTCATTTTTCACCTGAATTTGTGTTTCTCTTTAATAAATTTAAACAGAAATCTGCTTTCAACTTCAGAAATATAATTTTCTCCATTTTCATTTTTTATAGCACCACCAAGATGTGTTGCTTGTGTTCAGTTTTTGATAATAACTGTAAACAGGGCTGTGACTTCAGATTTACCTGCCCAACAGAAATTCCACAAACCAGTGTAATGTGTAACACACAATTAAAAAATCGCATAGGACATTGCTTATTTTGGTAAAAAAAAAATTGCATAGCACAGGCGCTGAGACTAAGTTTTTTGCCTACCATTAATGAAATTCAACAATGTCGGCATGTCGTCTGCAGACGCCTGCCGCGTGGAAAGTTTTAAACTAATTCAGGTTTTGGTTATTAAATCTGAGAAATCTTGTGTCAGGATCCAAGATGGTTGAGCAGTATATGAGATGTGGTCCTACTGTGGTCTTAGGCAACAACAACAAAAGTTTGTCTCAAAGCTTGCGAAGGCTTCAAAATCGGGCGACGCGCGCGGTTTTTGTCTTCCTTTTTTTTTAACATTTTTTTATTTGTGTGTCAATTTTTACTCTTACTATTTGCAACCGTTGACACTTTCTGATATTTGTTTTTTCTATTTGAAATGAATATTGTGATGTAGTTGTGTAAAGAACAATTGTGCAGCGTTTTTCGAAGAACTGAGTCATGTAAAAGTTTGAGAAAAGGAAAATCTGCCGATATTTTTAATAAAAACTCGAGAAAAAAAATGTATAGGGGAAAAAAATGATTTCACAATTTCCTGCATTTCAGACGCGGTATTTTTGGCATTTCAAAACCAATGCACGCGCAAGCTTTGTTTGGCCTTAATTGCTGGTAAAATGTAGCTTTCCTGTCAAATGGACGTCATTCTCTTATACCATTTCACACTGTTGTACTTTATTCCATAAAAGATCATTTTACTAACGTTACCTGTGGCAGCTAGGTATAAAATACAGAATTATGATTGTCTGAAATATTAAATTTAGGATATTGTGTAATAAGATCTATGGACTTTTATAGTTTAATCAGTTCCAAATTGGCAAGAAATATTTGGTTTTCATCTCCCTGTGCATGAAAGTAATTACAGCGTACATATTATAGCCACACGCACACATCACACAGTGTGCTTGTTGCCTTCATGCACATCCATGTCCTTCTGTTCATTCGCTGCTGTTGTAATAAGGCTTGGCCAATTTAGAACTGATCAAACTATAGTAGATCAGCCGTCAGTGTTGGAGTCCTCTCTACTACCGAGGCAGAATCCCAGTCGTTACCTCTAGAGTCCGGGTCCTCACTGTCCATGTCCGAGACAGAGTCCATGATGTCCGAGTCACAAGTCCTTATAATGTATTTTTAGTTTTGATAACATGTCATTTATTTTGTATGGAGCTTTCTGATGTCATCATAATAACACATTGTCAACCTTCACAATTATGGACAAATGTTGATACCATTTTGAAATATAGGCCTCCTCTAAGAATATGGAATTGATTCAGAGATTCTATAAGTGTTCATAAATTGAAAATTACTAACTTGATAAAAAGGTGTGATATGCTGGCAGAGCAAACCTTCCCCTCCTACATGTATTTCTCTTCCTTGGAAGTTTCATTCCTAAGGCCAAACAAAATAAAAGGTTCGTCTCAAAGCTTGCGCGCGCATTGGTTTTGAAATGCCAAAATACCGCGTCTGAAATGCAGAAAATTGTCAAATCAATTTTCTTTTTCCCTACAAATTTTTATTTTGAATTTTTATTAAAAATATCGGCAGATTTTCCTTTTCTCAAACTTTTACATGACTCAGGTCTTCAAAAAACGCTGCACAATTGTTCTTATACACAACTACATCACAATATTCATTTCAAATAGAAAAAACAAATATCAGAAAGTGTCAACGGTTGCAAATAGTAAGAGTAAAAATTGCCACACAAATAAAAAAAAGTAAAAACAAAACAAATGGAAGACAAAAAACAGCGCTCGTCACCCGATTTTGAAGCCTTTGCAAGCTTTGAGACAAACTTTTTTTTTTGTTTGGCCTAATTCCACTCCGTGTCCATGGGGTTAGGGTTCATATGTTAAGAGCTTTCTCGGAGCAGAAAATTGCCAACGAAGATCCTTTTTTGTTAAAAATGTTACAATTTTTTGTTGAAAAGACCATTTACGTCGTACAAACAGCCTTGTATTTATTGCACATGCATATTAAATCACTTTATAGGTTCCCTAGCCTAATGGTGTTTTCAAAAGCATATTTTGTAACTGTTCAGATATACAGAGTGAGTCAAAAAACATTGTGCACGATTTGAAACGGCCATTTGACCTTGATGCGTGCATTGAACCATGAATTTTCTGTTGTCAGTGTAAAGCGGTGTTAATCTAGTTTATCCTCCCAAAAAATGAAAGTAATCGACTGAAGAATAAGCAAACTGTGGCAAGTTTTGTAAACTGACCAGGTTTTTCGCCATTCCTATGGGATTTACACACAGTAAAATTGGTTTTGCTAAATGGTCATTATCACTCACATTTATCATGTTAATTGTCAAAATGTTCCTGAAAAATCATTCTTTCACTCTGGGATAAGTAGTTAATCGTCTGATACCGAGTTGTCAAATGAAAAGTCAAATCTGAATACAAGCATCACCTGTTACAGAGCACTTAGGATGCCACATCCTCCTTTGTTTATTGCTTATTCTTCAGTCGATTACTTTCAGTTTTTTGACTCGCCCTGTATGTATTCATGAAGATTTATAGGATGACTAAATTTAAGTATATAATTACTGCATACAAACTAAGCCAATATTTACTGGACTCGGACAGGACTCGTGCTGTCCGAGTCCAAGTCCTTTGAGTCCGGACTCGAGAACTCGCATCACTACCAGCCGTTGTGTCACAAAATTTAGCCTAAATCAGCTTGAATTTACTTGCAACACAACAACATTTCAAACAAACAAAATCAAGCCAATGAACAAACAACAAAGCAAGTTTAAAATGTACAATTGCATATGGAAAACTTTAATCCAAAAAATTACAGTTAGTGATAATATTGTACATCTACTCAATAATGATATTATAATTGCAATATAACAAAAACATTCTTGTGATATCATGGTAAAAATAGTTACACCCAAATTTGACAAATAATTTCAAGGACATACTATTACTATTAACCAAATAATATACCATATTTAAAGGCAACGCAAAAAATAAACCCTGTTGTACGGGCAAACGTACCTCTCAGGACAGGTTGGTTCTTAACACTTTTTTAACAACTTTTTTCCCCTTGAAAATCAAACAAATCTTGCCATATTTTGACAAGCCAACAAATTATTTGGGTTGGTATTCATATTTGCACATGAAAACAATTCACCGATTTCTAAACAAATGTGTCGATAGGGCCCGTAAAACAGGGTTTCTGTTTTTCATCGCCCAAGGTTTGTCAATTAATTATACACACATTGTGTGGGCTGGGCTTTGGTAACTGTTTGAGTGGGTTATTTCCTGACTTTTACACTTTTACAAAGCATTTCATAAAATTAATACCTTTCAAATTCTACATAGTGTTCAGATCACTTCCTATAGGAGACAAATGGTCAAGTGCAAACAGATTGGGTTTATTCCATGGGGTAGAATTTAAAAGGTTTGACTGATTTGCTTGTTATTTTTGGCACCGGAAAATTCACCTTTGTACATTGTACACTGTATGATACCGTATAAAACCACTTAATTTCACGAGGGATGTGGATTTGCGAAATTAAATACCAGCAAAACAGACAATTTTGCATTGAAAGTAACAGTTTAACACATCCAGATTCGCGAAATTAAATGCCCGCTAAAATAGCAGATATTTTGAATTCGCGAAATAAAGTATCCGCAAAATTATAGTGTTTTACAGTATGCCTAGCCTGAAGTGAGATAAACGGGTTAAATGGGGTAGGGGAGAAGACTCCTGTCCTGTCCTATTGAACCTGGGTCACCTGCGTGGCAGTCCTATATCATAACGCCACAGAATAAGATTTCTGTTCACATGATATAGTATTTTATCGTTTAGTAAGTGTAAATACTTCGTTCTCATTGGTTAAAGTTGATGACCCTATCACATTTTCGTAACACAGAATTATTTCAAACATACGGAGATTTTCATATCATATGAAAGCTCGTATTTTTCTCATCATCATACTGAAATTTGAAGGCCTAAATCGGTATAATTACGGAGAAATCGATAAAATAACGTCGAATTACCGCGAAAGGTGGTAACCACCAATATCGTTTGTGTACAACTCAATGGGTACATTTCTCGGCATCTTTTGCGTCTAAAATAAGAACCATTAGAGTTATGCAACTCAAACTTTGGAATACGACTTTTTTAAGGATGACCTTTCATGTAGAATAGTAAACTTCAAGTTTAAAATCGGAACATCTACCTTTAACACGTATGAAATCTGATCCATATCGTGTAAACAAGAAAGTCAAACAATATATTCCATATCGTCGATTAACTGCGTTCCCAGGACCGCGTTACCAGTTAACCGTGTAAAGCGATTGCTTTGTGTCTGTGGAAGAGTTGCTTAAAATATGAGACGTAAATAATAAACAAATAAAATGGCGGATGATTTATAAACGCAAGTGACTCGATTTCTGTTACATTCTGAGGCCGAAATAGACCGCGAAAAGGTATAATCCACGCCGAAAAATAAATGATCTGCATATAACATAACCAGACATATTTTTCGCGATGATTCTATGGAAAGGGTGGTTTACTTCGGGGGATTTTACGGAGGTAGGAAGGGAAGAGAATTCAGCGCCTTGTTTGTTGAAGGGAGTTTCGTTTTCCGCGACCTCATGTAATATGACATGCCAAACCATAGGTATTTTTCCGTATTGTGTGAACATGCAGGGGATAACTAATAGTACCATAATACAAAATACTAGGGAAATTATTATCACTACCAGCACCTGGTAAAGTAGTATTAGGTTAAATACAATCCGATTCAGAATTCGTAATTAGACGTATCATGATGCAACTGAATAACATGTAGACACAGTAAAGTGTTGCGTACCATTTTTTTTTTGTAGGGATGTGCCGCCAGCAAAATGAAAATTGACCAAAAGATTTTCGGGGGGAAATGGATATGTTTATCGGAAACCCATACTTTTCCTATATATTTGATAGATTTTGCAAGATTTCTGTGAAAAACAGCAAAATTAAGGATTTTAAACCCATACATTTACCAAAAGTGGCTATGAAGAGGGGTCATTTATTTACCACACAGGTGAAAAATGGGACCCTATTTGGCAACACATCACGGTAACCTCATATCCACTAAGTCTCCCCCCCCCCCCCCCCCCCTCTCCCGGGGTACAACCCATGCATCATTCTGTGTCTAATTCCAGGGTTTCTCTAATTACACAACTGCAAAATACAAAGGTGAAAATGATTTGTCAAAGTTGGGTTTCATGTCCTGTAAAAAAAAAACTTTTTTGAAAGTCAAATTTATAGTCCTACAAATTTAACTCTGTATTACCTTTATTCACCATGGCAGTGTGATGATAACTAAATGTACATAAGAATTTCATATGAACATTTAATCTTTTAAAAACAATTAGTAATTAGTATACATGTAGTAACCATGATGCCAGACACGCACAAGAAATTGGCTGTGTAGTATTGTCTGTCAATGCATGTATAAAGTTGGACTCCAACAGTATCAACAGCCCATAATCACCCCTACTTGTAATTGCCGGCAAATGAGGACCCACTTCGGTCACAGAAGTGGTACTATCCAAACAAGGACACCCCACCCATCCTGGTTACACAATCCTGTGAATGAGAACAAAATGATGATTTGGGGTATGATAACGCCAACCAGACAGTGCACTTCCTATCCAACAAGGTATGTCAGAGGTTCACAAGCAAGGACCACATTTGGATAGCGCTTAACACTATTTGCATGTATTGGGAAACCAACTCATCCATAGTTAGGTGTAAAATAATACTGGGGGAGGGCAGTGAGGTACTTATTTGCCGGCAATTACAAACTCACCCTTGTTTTGTATTGAACCACAAAAAATGGTACTAAAGTGCTTAATACAATATACTTAATACAATTAAATATAAATAACAACCAAAATCAACATATCAAATCGAATTATAATTTGATGGCCCGATGATGTCTATACACCAGATGTTTGGGAGGTGACCTGAACTTCCATGTGGCAGGCGTCTGTAGACGACATTCCAAAATGTCACAAAATGTTTCAAAAATGTCAACAGTATCGTATTTCATTAACATTAAACAATGCACTGGAATAACCTCACAATTTCAGTGACACAAAGTACACCATCATTTTGAACAATATTCTGTGCAATATAGCCAATTCAACATAATCAGTCTTCAATTTGACAACAAAATAAGTTTTTAACGTTGTATCAAAATGCCCTAGAGAGGAAGTATGCTGGATATGATGGGCTGATGGATGTTACTGACAGATGAACCAGAAGCACAGAATACTTTTGTCTGTGCACAGCAACTAAAGGCAAAAAAATATTGTTGTGTTCCCTCAGCGACCGACCCTAAAACCTCAAAAATTAGGGTCGCAATATTTTTTTTATTAAGATTTATATTTTCCCAATTTGTCAATTCTGCTTGAAATGAATAGATTTGCTTGAATAGATTGCTTTTAAACTATTATCACACTAGAAATATTAGTCAAATTGACATTAACCAATTTTGTCTTGTCTTGTTTTTGTCAGCAAAAAAAGAAGAAAAAATAGAAGAAAAAAAAGAAAGGAAAATCGACAGACCGACCCAACTTCAAGATTTTTGGCACTTGAGGGCAACACAACAACAACACAAACTGGCCTAAAGGGTGAATCAGAAAGAACAGACTCTTTTTTGTGTAAGGCGTCAAGAGCATTTCAGGCCTGTAATTCAAAATCAATTACAGTGTTAAAAAGATAATTTGCTTTCAATTGGAAAAAGGGAATTTTTAAAATCAATCATTTCATTATAATGTTACAACAATTCTATTGGAAACTATTTTTCAAAGCCAATCCATGGAATGACAAAGATCAAATCATTCATTCTAATATAAAATGTTGAACACTTTCTTAAATCAGCTAGATACAACAATTACCATAAATTATTGCAATCTGGTGGATTGGCTCCAAAAAGGAGGTTGACTAAATGTATGCAACATTATACCACAAATGATCGATTTGCAAAATTCTTTTCAATTCACGAATTAAAGCTAATCTGTATGTGATGCGGCTGACAAATTGTTACCTTGATTATCACAGGGGGGAGGGGGGTCGTGGATCATATTATAAAACGAATTTGAATGAAATAATTTAAACCAAAGAAAAAGAGGTTTGCCTCAGAAACCAGGGCATATTGGTATGTACAGTAAGTAGGCTTTAGTGCGTAGCTCTATGCGGCAGCGATGTATTGTTCTTTTTCTGTGGTTCTCTGTAAGCTGGAATCAACACAAAAATGATGCATAATTTGTAAACCGGTCAAAAAATCGCACAGCACTTTGCTTTTTTGCCAAATGTTTCTGAGATGAACCTTTTTTTTCCTTCCTAAAAATGCCCACAGTGGTTTCTCTCTGGCCAGCTGCCACACCCAAATGCCCATTTACTTTCATCCATGCGGTGTCCATAGTATAATCAGCCAATTCTGAACCAAATATTAAGCAAGTTGCCTAGATTTGTCTTTTGATCATCCCTGTATGTTAATGTATGACCATTGAAAAAACCACTGCAAATGAGACATTAAAGTAGAGTTAGCCTTTTCCCCCTTAAATTCGTTAGTCCATAATGCTCCCGTTTCTTTACTCCATATACCATTAAAAGTGAAACTTTAATTAGACTAGGAGTCCAAATCGCTGTGTGTACAAGTTAGGAAGTGATGGCAAAAACCTGGACCCCATCAATTATACATATACACTGCTATACTTCATTATTAAATCTCACTCCGTGCAGTGACGTCCAACAGTCAAAATAACAGGTTTTATTATTAGGTTCACGGGGATTTGTTGACCACTGGGGGCTACTTTTAGTCTACCGGGAGCTACTTTTTATAAGTTAAATAAGGCTTTTTTGTTTGTTTTTGTAGACCGTAGTTGTATTCCCTGCCATGATCGATCACACATATACGATGATACGAGCGCCAGAAAGTAACTTTCCTACAATGTATTTGCATTCACTGCGCATGTTCCGTGGCCTAGAAAATTAATTGAAAAGTCAACTAGTCTTTTGCAATTTGCAAGATTGCTACGTCATCGAAGTGGATACAGACAAGGGAAACCCACAATCCTAATATCTGCGGTATTAGACACTGATACAAAATTAGTATTTCTGTGCTAAAACTCCGCTGTGATGAAGCATGGAGACTTTTAAACAACATACTTCGACTCAGATTTTAAACAAAAAATCCAGCATGGCAGCATTGTCAGATCGAAATTTGATGTTTTGCCAAGATTCCCGATTGTCAACCGGTAGCTGGTCTGGGCAAAATATCAGCACCCGGTTGTTTATTTTTTCAGCAATACCGGGCGCTATTTACACTTGAGAAGGTACCCATGTAATCAAAGTCGAATACAGAAACCTGCACATAAATGCTGCACTGATCACTGTAATACACTCTGATGTCACCGCACAGAGTAAGATGAATTGCATATCCCTAGCTAGTGACAGTCTAACTCAATCTTGGATCAGTCAGGCAGATAATCCCCCCACCGGCCAGTGGCGGCCACCTTACAGTCAGTGTCGTCATAAATCCCTGACAGCATGCGACATGGTATAGGTGAATTGCATTTCCCTTGTGACAGTCTAAAACTCAATCTTGGATCAGTCAGGTAGATAATCCCCTCACCGGCCACCTTACAGTCAGTGTCGTCATAAATCCCTGACAGCATGCGACATAGGGATAGCTTTCAGTTCAGTCCTCATGCATAAGAACTCTCCCAATACAGTCATCAATGCTATACACACGATGTTAACAAGCCACCACGACACTGTGTGGGGAAATTGTCTGTTGTATATCCAGCAGAGTAAAAAATGTAGGAAGTGCACGGTGAAGGCGTAGTCAGTGCACTGTTTGGAACGTTGCACCAGGTACCATAGACCCAAGGCTCTGTAATGGGAGAGAGAGAGAGAGATTAGTTACAAATTATAACATAATAAATTTAGTGAAAAATTAATAAATGATACAGAATTCTATGAAGATATGTAAGCATCTTATATCAGAGTGTTATGTTGTGACAAATTAAACACACCAATTAATAAAGTTTATAGTCCGTTTCAATGACAAGCAAATTCACAAACTCTAGCTTTATATCACACAGCTCGTAAGATCCCACTGTGAATTGTAATTGACTATTGGTTCCAATCGGGAACAGCTCGTAAGATCCCACTGTGAATGTAATTGACTATTGGTTCCAATCGGGAACCACCATAGATAAACCGTGGTAATAATTAGATCGCCACTGATTTTCTTGGCCAGGATCGAGTGAGATCGGTGAGCGCTTAGGTATCTACAGGCCTGGAATACTCCCTCACATCAATCTGAATACCCCACATGTATGCATAGCAGGGGTCGCATTCTGACGCGTCTGCGCGTCCCAGACCTCTCACTTTCTAATAGTGACGCGCCAGGTTTCAAATTGGAAAGGCTTGCGGGTCCCGATCAAACTTGAAGGGACCCCTTAAATTGGACGATATATGGAAATGGAAACCTTAAGAAATTCTGTAAATTATATCCATCCTTTTCTCACAATATAAATTCATTAAAACTGTCCGTTAAAAAGTAAAATTTTCAAATACCCAAACTTCAGGACCCCTCATTTTCTTGGGGGACCCCTTAAATTTGTTTTTTGAAGTCCTACGGGGTCCTGAAAAATGTCATGGGACCTCTCACATTTGTGATCCAGTGCTATCCCTGATGCAAAGCACTCCTGTATTAATTTGAGAAAATATTTGCTAAAAATATGGGTTCACCAAAGATAATGGGGATTGGCTAAATGGACAACGCCCTCTCTAATCGCTGCATGGCTTTGAGTTGGCATTTTACGATTGAGCGAATATGGTACAAGCATCCAATATTATAAATATTAGCCTTTTTGAAGAATGGTGGATACAATAGGAGGGCAGTCTTTGGAATTTGTATATTCAATAGCAGAGAGAGGGCTTGTCTGTGGGTAAACCCCAGGAAATACAAATAATGTTCAGTCAGGTGTGCAAAATTCACCATACTTCTTAAGGAAGCTAAGGTCTAGAGCAACCGCTGACATGTCCGTCACCACTGCTGTCATTTTGATTATGACGAGTCACGTGACCATCCTATTCCCATTTCAATCTTATGCTTCGAGGTCTCTTCTTCACAGCGGGATATATACCGCGGCTTTTAATAATCCTACATTTCTTGATAATTTGTAGTCTGTTTAGATGAATTGAATTAAGCAAGCGATACAGATATGATGGATCTATGGCCTTCAATAGTTTGTTGTCTTCGACACTTCTGTCATAATTTTTTCTGACATTTTTACAACATGGATTGTAAATATCATGGTTATATAACCTAACCCAAAAAACAAAAACAAAAATCCTTTTTTCACTTTTTACTTACCCTGTTAGTGAATTTAAAACATACACAGCTACTATAAGTCTGCCTTTAGATGATCCAAATTCAAGGCACTGAAAGGCAAATGAAATACAACTAGTTAGCAAAAAACATCATGGCTTTGTAGTATCATTTAAAGGTGTAAGACACGATTATATTTAACATTTCCCCATCAAGTAATTGACATTTTGGTATCAGAAGGCAATATTGTTCTCATATAGTGATTACCCAGGCTGCAAAATTGTAGTCCTGCAAAAGTATGCCAAAACCACTAAAAACTGGTTGGGCCAAGTAGGTATAGGGAATTTATGCTTTTTCAGAGCACTAAATGTGCTGCCTGGTTTTGTAAAAAGTGCTTTATGAGGCAAAGTGTGCTTTCTTTTTGCACAAAAATATGCCATGCATTGAAAATAAACCCAAATGCGTTACATGTTGTGCTTTTCCATGTTTCCAATTTCTTATTTTATTTAATTGTCAAACCCATCATTGTTATTCAAAACTAAATTCAAACTAAACAAGATCAGGAATAAACACTTCCACAGTTATGCAATGTGTTAATTTGTATATAAATGGACATTACTTTTTTTAATTTAGACAACTTTCGAGAAAAAATGTGGTGTGGGATGAAAAAGGTATTTGTTTGCACTTTTGCACCAGGCCAATGAATAGCGTTGGGTTTCTTTGTTAGAAAAAAGTAAGAAGGAAAAAACAGGGTTGTCTCTGGAATATTTGGCAGAAAACCAACAGTATAGCCTTACAATTATGTAGGGTTCCTGAGACATCCCCCTTTTATTTGGAGTGTCTTACCTCATATTTAAAGATCTGATCCAATGACCTTGGGGAATCCACTATAAAATCTACTGCCATGAGCCACAGTCCATAACAAACGTAGAATATACTCTGCATAGCAACAATCTGTGAGATGATGAGGTGAGGATCCCACACATAGCTACGAAATGTCGCCACCATCGCGGCCACCTGTTTGCTGTAGTACCGATGGGTAAGGTTTCCTGTCTAGACGATTTATAACCTTTTACAGAGCTGGTCTGGTCAGTCAGATGCAGACTTGTTCTGACTGAGAGGAATTATAAGAATTGTTTGAAAAGTTCTGTTTTGTGTTTTAATTTCAGTTTCCCATTATGATTGATGCGATTGGTTTATTCACAACATGATCCCAACTGTTTTCTTCTTAATAAAGTCTGCCATCATTGGATCTATCAACATATGATTGGCCTGCAGTACATTCTGCCTGTAAACCTGTAAGGATATTCAAAGAAAAAAGTAATAATCAATTATTATACATTGTATACATTCAACAGATGATGAAATGTTCATCGAGTGATAATAGGCCTATATCTCATGCAGGGGTAGCATTCTGTCGCGTCATACATGTAGTCCCTCCCCTTCCTTGTTTGACGCATCAAGTTATCTCTAAAATTATTGAAAGGGCTGTTCATGATCAACTATATGTCTATTTAACTAACGCAGGCTTATTATCTAATGCTCAATCTGGTTTTCGACCCAACCATTCCACTTCAACAACTTTACTTGATGTTCAAGATTATATTTTGAAAAATATGGATAATGGGTATGTTACTGGTGTTATATTTATTGACTTAAAAAAAGCCTTTGACACTGTAAACCATGACATTCTTCTTAGGAAACTTAAAAATTATGGTATTGATAGTAGCGAACTTTTATGGTTTAAGTCATATCTAAGCAACAGGTTCCAGACTGTCAATGTAAATTCAACCTTGTCTGATTTTCAACCTATCAACATAGGAATTCCTCAAGGTTCTATATTAGGACCTTTACTTTTCATCATGTTTGTAAATTGTTTACCAAATGCTGTAGATAAATGTAAGACAGTAATGTATGCTGATGATACTTCATTAATGTGTAAAGCTAAAAATATTGTTGATCTCCAAAATCAATTAGAATCATGTTTAAGCACAGTAGCTAATTGGTTCAAAGCAAACAAGCTTACCCTGAATGTTGATAAGACTAAATTCATGATATTTGGTAGTAATAAGATGCGTGAGAGGTTTCAAGATGTACAATTAACCTACAATAATAACATCATTGAAAAGGTAGATGAATTTAAATACTTGGGCGTAAAATTAGATAGCAATTTGTCTTGGTCAGCTCATGTTGATTATATGTGTAAGAATGTCTCTAAAAGAACAGGTATTATCAAACGTATGAAACATTTTCTTCCAAATCAAACTATTGTAATGTTATCAAATGCTCTTGTTATTCCTCACTTTGATTATGGAAGCACAGTTTGGTCAAACTTTTCTGCCGAATGTCATAGAAAATTACAGGTTCTTCATAATAATTTAGCCAGGATAATACTTTCAGCTGATATAAGAACACCAACAAATGATTTAATGGATGCACTTCAATGGGTTAAACTTGATAAAAGATGGCATAATCACCTTTTACTAATTGTGTATAAATGTTTAAGAAATATAAGTCCATCATACTTATCGATGCAGTTTGAATTTGTTCATAATAACCATTGTCATGTAACAAGAAATCACACAAGTAATACTTTGGTTGTACCGAAATTTAAGTCGAACTCAGGTATGCGAACGTTTCATGTTAGGGCAGCATATGCCTGGAACAACTTGCCATCAACAATCAGAACCGAACTTGAGAATATGTCAGTGCAACAATTTAAAACAAAGATCCATGGAATTTAAATTTTGTGTTCTAAAGTATATTACAATTCTGCATTTCCTTGCTGAATTTATCTGATGGTTCTGTATATATTTATGTAAATAGTTGTTATATTCCATGTATATATATTGTAAATAATTATGTATTTTTCTCTGTGAAATGAGGGCCTGCTTGGAAAGCAGTGCTTGACACTGAAGCTGTTTACTCTCAATAAAGAAAGATTAAATAACACCTCAAAATTTACCAAGGGATCGGATCAAATGGAAACCTTAAGAAATACTGAATAATTGTCATTGTATTGTCCATCCTTCACTTACATCAGAAACCCCTTGGAAATTGTTGTTGTCCCCTTAAATTTGGTTGAGTAGTCCTTACAGGGTCCAGAAAAAATCAATAGGACTCACGACCCCTGACATTTTGAGCCAGCTCTACCCCTGATCTCATCAGAAATCACAAAGGTCCAATGCCGACTGACTTGCCTGCCTATCGGGATTGAACCGTTAAATCAATTAGTCTTTAGCTGTCTATTGGTCAGGGCGAGCCCAGCTCCTACATGTCAATCAAGACCATGAAACTTTTTCTAAAGATTGCCGCCAATATCTGAAACGACTGAAGGATGTTTATTTTTCACTAGTTTACGTTAGGCTGAGTTCACATAGGAGTATACTATTCGGGTATACGGTGCACGTTTTGCAGGGCACGCGTATAGCTTAAATCGAAACAATGTAATTTCATAATACCGGGTCACATAAGACGGCACTATTCGAAAAGGCCGTATACCTGCGTATAGTGTAGTATAGTATACCCGAATCGTGCGTGTTCGATTTTCGTGCACCGTAGGCGTATACCGTCCTGTTTGGATGTGGCGGGCTGCAATTCGTGTGTACAGGCGTTCCGAATTTCCCCTATCACGATTTATAAACAATTTATTGCGTAGAATAGGGTAAGTTAGAACAATAGGACAATAGGACGCCTTTGTACTATACTTTTTCGGAATCCTTGTGCTCAGCCGAACAATTTGGTGTGCCATTTAAATTTTTGGCCCAGTATGGCGGCCATTTTGGAATTTTTGCTATAAAAGAACTTTCCCGTCACTTTTGAGAAATGCATGGGACCGCATTTTCTTTTAAAATGGTTCTAGTTGACAAGTTCACTAAGAAACTAACGTAATGACTCTACTACGAGTAGGGCTCGCGTGCTACCCTATGTGACTCGCCGTGCCCGTATAGCGTACAGCGAATACCGAATAGCGTATAGTGAATACCGTATACTCCTATGTGAACCCAGCCTAAGGGTTACAAATTACAATGTAGGTCATTTAAAGGTAGATGACCCGATCACATTTTCGTAACACAGAATTATTTCAAACATACGGAGATTTTCATATCATATGAAAGCTCGTAGTTTTTCTCATCATCATACTGAAATTTGACGGCCTAAATCGGTATAATTACGGAGAAATTGATGAAATAACGTCGAATTACCGCGAATGGTGGTAACCACCGATATAGTTTGTGTACTTCTCAATGGGTACAGTTCACAGCATCTTGTGCGTCTAAAATAAGAACCATAGAGCTATGCAACTTAAACTTTGGAACACGACTTTTCTAATGATGACCTTTCATGTGGAATAGAAAACTTCAAGTTGAAAATCGGAATGTGATCGGGTCATCTACCTTTAAGTTTAAAAGAGCAGAATTTGGTGACCAGGCCAGGCCACTGAAATAACTAACACCAATACAAATATATACCACACCTAAATTTGACCTGTTGACCCTGTGGTTTTGACATTGAATCAAATTCAGTATTTTGGTCTCTGGGTTTCATCCGCAGAAACCTGTATTCCTGCCCAACAAAACCAAAGATGCGGCCTATAAAATACCCTCGTTCGGCCCCTAGTGGAGTGGTCCTCCGTGGTCTGGGATCCACATACAAAGGACCTACAAAATTAAGTGGAAATGATACAGAGGAGATCACATAAATTTGTTTGTGGTGATTTTAAAAGCATATAATCAAAGGGTACCGTAGTGTCACCAATATGGTTCAAAACCTCACACTGTCAACCAAGCCAACCTCAGTGTGACGATACAAAGGAACCTAAACTGGAAGCCTCACATAAAAAACATCTGTAAGAAGGCCAACAGCACCACCAGAGGATTTCTTCAACGCAACCTGAGGAAGTGCTCACCCAAAATCAAGAAACAGGCTTATAAGACCTATGTGAGGCTATGTCCATCCAACTCTGGAGAACGCTTCAAGTTATTCAACTGTATGGGATCCACACAATAAAGAACCTTATCTCCAATATTGACATGGTACAGAGACGGGCAGCTCGCTTCGTCAAACGAGATTATGACCAGCGTCACATTGTATCCAAAATGCTACAAGACCTCCAATGGCAGATACACTGTACGAAAGACGATCTCACAGCAAAGTCATCACGTGCTGTTCTGGATCACCATCCTGCCCTGCACACCTATTCCCATCAACAACCCAAACCAGAGGACACTCTGTAGAGTTCCAGAGACAACACTACCGGATCTCTGCTTTTCACCTCTCCTTCTTTCCCAGAGCCATTTACCTGTGGAACAATCGCCAGCCTCAGCTGTACCTACCCAAACCATACACTGCAAATCATGAGCGTTCACCTTTGGACAAACTAAAAGTAAACTCAAAGGTAAACGCAATATAAACACTTATGTGAGCCCAACAACTAAGCTGTTTTCCACCCAGCCTCTAATCAATAACTGTCCCATTATATCACAGATGGTTGAAACATCTGTGATTATATTCACTCACTTTGCGTGCATTGAGGTCAATTGGGTGCAAAATGCAAGAAACGTTTACTTTTACGTTTACTTTTGTGTTTAGAATTGCATTTACTTTTAGTTTGTCCAAAAGTAAACGCTCATAATTTGCAGTGATAGAGCAGTTCAGGAGCAGGCTGTTGTGAGCCCCTGCCCCTACGTTAACAGTCTGATGATATTTTTAACTTGCACCTCTTCTACCAGCACCCCTACACTAGAGGATATCATGTTCCTGCTCACACCCTTTGCACCTTATAGTACGATTTGACTTTCAACCGAGAGGAATGTACTTCACCACATAAATAGATAGATAGTGTGACTCTCTATTAAACCATCGTGGAACGATCATGCGTACCCAATGTAGTTGACTGAAACCACCGGCTCTCTCCCTAAAGAGGCGGTAAGTGTTGATTTCTCTCTGGCGCGATCTCATGATAAACATGATGGATGTCCGTAAGTTGACGCCGAATTTGCCGTTTTTCGGAACAATCGGTGTATATACTTTTGAAAAGTAAAACCAGGTGATATGCCATCGGGTGAAGGAAGGGAAAGAGAAGGAGAAAGGATAACAGGAAAATTAGTTGGAAAATTGCAGTTTGTCACACCGGCCTAACCCTCACAAACCAATTTTGGTAGGCTACGTCAATAGACTCATGTTGAGAAATTATACCATGTGAAGGCTAAAACATAACAAAATTCCTGACCAAGAAATCGCCATCGAGATAAACGCATCAGAAAGGGCCACAGATATTTTGTTGTCAATGTGCCTAGGTGTTTCATTACCCGAGTTGTTTTTATGGCCGAGTTGTGTGGAATGCAGAATCTCGGAGGCCGAGTTGTCTCAAAGGCCGAGTTGTCTTGAAGGCCAAGTTGTCTTGGCCGAGTTGTCTCGAAGGCCGAGTTGTCCTGATTCCGAAACGATAGTAGGCCTATAGCCACCATTGGGTCTACCGATTGGGACTAGTCATGGGGTACGGTAAGCAAAAAATGACATTGGACTATAGTTATTATAACAAATATTAAATAATCATAAATAATAATAATATATTATATAGCAGAAATGGGCAATTCCATGTTACTCACGTTACGCTTTTTCACTACGTTACACTTTTGGAAGTGCCATATTTTTTAGAAGAACAAGCTTGACAGAATTATTTTTTCTGCAGTAGTTACACAAGACCCAACACTAACTTTATATGCAATTAGAATTGCAACACAAGACATGACTTGCGAGTGAGAAGGAAAACACTTTTGTTACTCACGTTACATTTGATTGGCCACCATAAAATGACAACAAGCCTTCATTCACAAAGTGTCCTCATACAGGATATTTTTGGAAACAAGTTTAAGATGGTTGAGAAAGCTAACATTAAGATCTACAAATGCAAGGTGAAACTAATCTGATTAGACAAACACTTTTCAGAAAATTGACCAAAATAGCTGTTACTCACGTTACGTTACTCACGTTACTTGTTTTTACAAATTCAAATTGTATTTATATAGCTCATGCAGATTAGCTCAAAATGTTATGAAATAGTCTTGACATGATGTATTTAATTTCCCAAAATGTTATTATGTCTCCAAACGGTCAAATATGACCGCTACACAAGTTCACAGGACATTTTGCAAACTCTCTACCTGTTACATCAACAATATATTGATGAAAATGGTATCATTTTGCATTAAAACAGAAACAATTTGAGAGCTATTTTCTTTTTTGAAACTTAACATTATGTTTAACAAGTGTTAGGTGAAAATAATTGCATATAATTGATGAATTACACCATAGTTATCAAGGTTGTCGAATTCAGCACCTTTGCGCAAAATCAATATTTTTGAACTTAGGAACGATGAACGCAAGAAATATGCAGAAAATGCTCTACAATATTTGTGTACATAAGCTATGCATGTATATTTAACACTTTGTAACCAACAAAATTGAATATTTTCCTTCAAAAGTGACTTTCAGAGGACAAAGTTACTGTTTTACTTGTTGAAAAACTTGGAAAGACACGCAATGACCCCTGGAAATAGTGCGTACGAAGTGATGGAAGTGCCAGACTGACATAAGACTGATAAATGAATCAAACTAAGTGCAGTAAAAAAAAAAAGAGATCCATTTCTTATTGCTACAATGCATTTTAGGCCGTTACTCACGTTACATTTTTGTTACTCACGTTACAATTGTTACTCACGTTACAGTTTTCAAACCTCTGCCATTTTAATAAAACTACACATAGCCCATTTTATTTCCTGTTTTCAAATTAAGTACCTGGAGTATGATTATTATTCCATTTGGCAGAATTTAAAAGCAAAGAACAATTGAGTAGGACAACTATTTGATGTTTATCGTTACTCACGTTACATTTTCAATTATCATCGGACACTCAGGAGATTCCTCCCAACCTGTGTCAATGCATAGGTATTTTTCATAGTTGGTAACTTGAAACTAAGGTATTATGCATTTCAGAAATCAACAAATATTTATATTTACAGTTAATATTAAATGTAAGAGGTCAACATAACCTGGACACACATTTTTCACTTATTTTTTATGAAAAAACCATTTTCCAACTTATGACGATAATTTCTTGAAATTTACAAACAAATCATTCAAAAATTTGATTGTCCCATATACCTACAAGTGTATACAATAAAATAAAATGGGTAATAAGCATCCAAATTGAATTTAAAATTTTCAGGTCATATCACCAATCTATGGAATTGCCCAAATACATAATCATATGTTACATGCGGATGCGTACACCAACCATGCCAACCCTGGCCGTTTGGCTCCACTACATGACTACGATGCATTGGAACAGTATCTATCCAGATTCAGAAGCATACTGCGGGACTGCTAGGCCCTAGGCTTGGCTACAAAAAAAATGAAAAGTACAATACAGGCCTAATTACAATTTATTAATATTATAAATAATAAAATTATAAAGTAATTTAGTAAGCTTATTTTGTTGACTTGTTGTTGTTGTTTGTGTGTCTCCAGCTGTCGGATATTGGTGCCTATTGTAGCAATCGTCAACTTACCCAAGAATGTCCTTATGTTTTCTTCAGGAACAGACTGTATATCGCCTTTATACAAATCTTCAATTCAATCGCTAAACATACGAATCCAAAGTGTTTATTGTGTCATCCACGTTGACGTACACATCGATGTCGTCGACTTTTGATGATTAGTAAAGTTGATTGCCTCGCAGACTTTATAAATCGTTTTTACTAATTGCTCATGTCGTCCAAATGTTCAAGAAAAAGACGAAAACAAAAGTTTTGATAAAGGCTAATTCAATTAGGGGTTGCCAGCTATAAACAATAATAGTACTTCCTGTCAAGTGATCCAACCCTTAATCATATAATGGTAAAATACCTAAACATTTACGTTTATCAATCCAGACTGAAGTCTATAGCTGTGGCGCGCTTTGGCTTCAGTAGTAACTAAATTCAAATTCCTTTTGATAATTTAGCAGGAAGCCAAAGAGGCAATCAACACCATGTTGATGGAATGTCTGGCACTGGCAGACGAAATAATATTTTGACAAAGTATGGCACAACGGACCTTGCTCAAAACTGATGGCAAACTCAAGGTGGTGGTGTTGCCGGTAGACTGCGTCGTTCGACCACCCCCTAACCCCATTGGGGCCCAGCAGGCCATGCCCCCCCCCCCCCCACATTGAAAAAAGAGTTTTAAAATAAAGAGAAGGAGGAAGAGGAGAAGGAGGAAGAGGATAAGAAGGAGGAAGAGGATAAGAAGGAGAAAGAGAAGGAGGTAGGAGCCCGGGGTAGGAGGAGGAAGGGTAGGGACATGCGGCGCAAATGGGGGGGGGGGGGGGGGGGGGGGGGGGGTGGGTGGGGGGGGGGGGGTGGGGGCGGGGTTACGAGGTCACATCCCCATACTTTTAATGTGAGGGACGTTAAAAAACGTTATACTAGACCTTTTTAGTGTTAAAAATGCCAATTTGTGAGCGCTTTGCACGTATTACCCCGACTAATAGTATTAGTTTCAATTGTTTCAGGAACGTTTTTTCTGGACCATTTTAGTTCAAAAACTGGGTTTTTTTTCTCGATTCGCGCTCACTTTTTCAACAGGTTTCAACATTATAATGGGTCTCAAAACACACCAAATATTCTAAATATTATGTGGGGACGTTAAAAACGTCAGTGTTAGAAATGTCAATTTGTGCGTATATCGCGCGCACTAGTTTAAATGTTTCATTATTCAAGATGGCATTGCAGGACAGTTTCCCATGACCGTTTAAGTTAAAACTCAAGAATTCTCGCGTATTAATTTCAATATTTTAAAAAAAAATAAGCGTAACAAGGTGGCTTCAGGACAGTTTTCCATGTCCATGACGTCGGTCGGGATACATAGGCGTACGTACGTACGTACGTACGTTGACGAGAAATCTGATATTTTGGGGGACTAATAACTTTTCTGGCATAGGCCTATATAAAAAGCCAATATTGATCGGAAATAAAGTGATTGCTTTTCAATAAAATATTGTCAAAAGTACGCAACAAATAGCACCAAATGGGTTCGAAAATTGAAAACAAATCCAATTCTGAGGGGAGGGGGGGGGGGGGCACATCACACCTCAGACTCCCCTGTTCGAGCTTTTAAACAATATACCGTCGGTATACTTAAATCAGGAAAATATGCTCAACTTCTTTCTTGCATTGGGATAAAAAACAAAATATTGATTGGAAATGAAGAGGTGGCTTTTCGATAAAAAATGTTGGTCAAAAGTATAGGCCTACACCAGATCGCACCAAATGAGTTCGAAAATTGAACAACAATTCAATCCCTGTTCGAGCTTTCAGACCATACTTAAATCAAGAATATATCAGTATACGCTCAAATTCTTTCGTGCACTGATAGTACTTACAAATTATGTCGCCAACACGAAGTTATTGCGTTAACTTAAAATTATGTCATCAAGTAACACAAAACTATCGCGTCAACGTAAATGTATTGTCAATTATCACAAAACTATTGCATCAACTTAAAATTATGTCGCCAACACAAAGTTATCGCGTTAACTTAAAATGATGTCGTCAATTATTACAAAACTATCGCATCAACACGTCAAGTAACACAAAACTATCGCGTCAACGTAAATGTATGTCGTCAATTATCACAAAACTATTGCATCAACTTAAAATTATGTCGCCAACACGAAGTTATCGCATCAATTTAAAATTATGTCATCAAATATCACGAAACTTTCGAATCAATTTAAAGTTAAACTTATGTCGTAAATTATCACAAAACTATCGCATCAACATAAAATTATGTCGCCAACATGAAATTATTGCATCAACTTAAAATTAAGTCGTCAAGTATTGCGTTCATTATCGCATCAAGTTATGTTGTCAATTATCACGATGAAACTATCGCATCAACTCATCATCTAATCAACTCGTCATGTCCCTTCAGTGCTTCCGTAGAATAGGCCAAGCTTTCTCGGCGGGGTCGGTACGTTTTGTGTGGCTCTACGTTGTACTTTTTTGGGGGGGGGGGGGGCGAAGCCACCCTTATTGCAAAAACTTACACATTTTGGTCTTTCTAGACATAAGTGGGGGTCGCCATTTGTAGTCTTTGTAAATTACATGTACGTACCTATATATGCAGTTTATTTCAACAGTACCCGCAGTCTGTGCTGGAGTTATTTGTTTAGTTGATTAGAGATGTGCTACTCCCAACAGAGAGACATAGCTTATCTTGTTTGACTAGCTTATCTTGTTTGACCAAGGTCATATATACCTAGATTGTTCTTCAGACTGAACCCCCCTCCCCTCCATGCACACAAATCAACTTTATTGGTTTCCTGTACTATTTTTAGACTGCGGTGTTTTGATTCTTTTTTTGGTTTGAATTATAGAAAATACATACACACTTTTCCCTGGTATTTTGGTATGAAACAGATATTTGGTTACAAAACATACTTCTTTCTCTTGGATCGCCCCCATTCCATTTCAATGGAATTTTTATTCCAGCTTATACAGCGTGTCCCAAAAAACTGGGTCCAAAATCTGCAGAGCTTATAACTTTTAAAGTTGAAAACGTAGCTGCTCCATATTTAAGAATATTAAGGTACATATACCTGACCTTAATTGGTTAAAATGTGAAACCAATCAAATGGCAACTTCTTGAAATACAAAGCTTTCAACAGAGCGTGGTTAGAACCCGTTTTTTCCAATTTAGCAATAAACCACCTTATGCCTTGCATTTGCGTTGTGTGCAAGTTTTCCCTACATCATGTGCATGGTGTTTATTCTCCGAAATATCTTATGTTTGGTAGAAAAGGGTTAAATTATAGATATTTTTTATCAATATTCACCATTATAAATACCTATTGCAGTAACCTTGTTGTTGAATATATACAAAAACAGAGCAACTGTTACCCTGATACCATGCCTGGAAATAGCACCCGCCCACCTGCCCATAGCGGGTACATTTTGTGTCGGGAAAAAGTACCCCGGCAACCGACTGGCGGGTAAACAATTTCAAACTCACGGTTCAAGTGTGAGAGTTACACTGGCTGGTGGAATTTCTGTCGGGCAGGTATTTTTGTGAGTTACCTGCCCGATCCCGACTGGCTGGTTGAAAAAAGCTGAAGTTCCAGCCCTGCCTCTAATTCCTTTGATGAGATGACTGACTTAACGGCTGGTTTCCAATTTCAAAAAAATGGTTCTTGAACTGCTTCAAAGATGGCAGTGAAAGGTTATTTATTGATTTTTCTAACAAAAATCATAGGTATTTACACTTTTTATCCCCCTTATGACGAAGATTTCCCTGAGTTAAGTCACTGTTATCAAGTCAAAGGCAAAACTTTGATGACGTCAGTCAGTGGCGTGCGCAAAGGGATTGAGTCAGTCGGGGGAAACTTAGGCCAGTCGGGGGAATTGAGGAGGCTAGGTCAGTGGCATCATGGAATTATGATAGTCAAAAACACAGATGAAAAAAATTTCGCGCGCTACGCGCGCATATGTCTTCCCAAAATGCAATATTCTTTGGTACAAACTTGTTTAGAGCCAAAATGTAGCTCAATCGTGCAAAACAAAGGTAGTGTAAATTCGAAAATTTTCGCACGCTACGCGCGCAGTTCTTTACTCAAATAGTCGGGGGAATTTCATTTATGGCCAGGTGGCCCCCCCACTCACAATATCCTGCGCACGCCACTGACGTCAGTACGATGCACAAATGCAACGCATGGACGGTTCATGGGCAAAATCGGGAAAAATGGGTTCTGACCACGCTGTATGCAAAGCTTTGTATTTCTAAAACCTTACATCCGATTGGTCTTATAATTTCACCAAATAATGTCGGATATATTTACGTTTATATTCCCAAACATGAAGCATCTATGTTTCCCATATTTCAAGTTATAAGCTCTAAAAGTTTTGGACCCAGTTTTTTGGGACACGCTGTATAGGCCTACATCGCCTTTCAGGTACGGACTCCAGATGCAATTAGCGTATTCGAGATGCGGTATGATGGACCCCGTGATGGACTTGTAGATTGTCTTGAACATTGCGATATCCATATGGTCAAAATATCATTACAACAACACGATTTGCATTGTTGACTACTTCTCATGCCTGGTAAAAGACAAAGATTTGTCAAACAGGACGCCAAGATCTTTTTCTTCCTCCAGCTTTCCTAGCTCTCTTCTGTCAATTCCCTCTGTCATTGTATAATCATGTGTATCTCTTGGTTTGCCATAATGCCATGACTCCGCATTTCTTAACATTAAACTCTGGAGCTGCCATTGGTTTGACCATTCTCCTAGTTTATCCAGGGTCATCCTGAAGCTGATTACAATCATCTTCACTGTGAACTTGTCACGAGTGTGAAAATCTTAGTGCGTCATCTGCAAAAATCCTAACGAGGCTGGATAACATGTCATTTGGTAGGTCGTTAATGAAAATGATGAACAAAATGGGTCCAAGAACACTGCCTTGTGGAATTCCACTCCATGATGACTTCTGGCTGGCCGTTTACCGAAACTCTCTGCTAAGGAGGAAGCTGTCAATCCACTTATGTTCACAGTTCTAAATGCTTCTGTTACCCTTTTCCTTCTTTTTTTGTACCCCCACCCCTCCTTCTTTTTTTGTACCCCCACCCCTCCTTTTTTTTGTACCCCCACCCCTCCTTTTTTTTTTGTACCCCACCCCTTCTCTTCCCGGCACGCTCAAGCTCAACCCCTCCCCCGGCCAAAGAAACATAAATCATTCTCTAAATTCAGGAACAGTTTACAATTTCACAATTAACTCGGCAACAGATAATGAAAGCCTCGTAGCTAGAAGTGAAAAATCACATGTAATGCAATGCAGTGGATCATTTAGTCTTCGCACTCTAGGAACGAGCGTGGCCGTCCACCAACCGGTTCGTGAGATTTTGAGTGACCTTTTTCTGTGTTCGTTCGTGCTGCACGCCATTGAAAAGTTGATAAAAATTGAGTCATATTTATAGGTAAGACCTTGTGCGGTAGAAGGTGCGATTAAGGTGCTAATAATGTAAATAGTTTGGCGTTCTTTTTAGAGGGAATATGAGTACTTCTGTGGTTCAGCTGGGGAAAAATCATGACATAATTATAGGCCCTAAACTAGGCCGCTAGGCTAAATATTATTTTATAATTTTACTTTTTAAGCTTTATAATTTAAGAACATGAATCATGATGTACCATGTAATTGTACTGTACATGTTGTAATGATCTATGTATGAAGAATTTCAAGTTGTTTTTTATCACTGGCGAGGTAGTGCAGCTGTTAGGAGCGCTCGTATACAGATACCGTACTACGTAGTTCTAGTACTATATTATCAAAACAAAGTCTACAAAGAATTCTCGATCAAATCGTATACGATTCCTCAGTGTCCCAGCGCGTCAATCGTGACGGCAAGGGCGCAGTAAAACCGGAAGGTGTGACATTCTTGTAAACAAAAGGTAATTGACCAATCGCGGCCCTAATCAACAAGACCCCACGCTGCGTGATTGGACAATTATTATGTAAGTAGGCCTACGCCAGCCCGAACGCGTTGTGGCATGGTTGTCAAGGGCTCATCACACTGCGTTCAGAATTCGGATGACGCTGGCGTGACTGAAATAAATGTTTTGATCGAGAATTCTTTGTTTTGATTATAGTAGTAGTAATAAGTTATTAAGTAGTATGTATAATGTAGTCAATTAATTGGTCTTTTGGCGGTTGGTGGATCGTTTAATTAATCGTGAGTTCGATTCGATCATTAAATCAATCTTAAATATACCAAAACAGTCAACACAGCCTCGTCCCCATCATCCCATGCCTCCTACCAATACCATGGACTGATAAGTCCATGCTCCTATCCTACACATGACCTAGGCTTCTTCTTCAGACCGTGCAGATTGAAGTACGCTCATATAGTCATAGTCATAGCGCAGCGTGGTTCGGAAGTCACATAGAAATGTTGGTCCCGTGTACGTGTGGCCGAAGATCTATTCTATCCCTGAGCACGTTAAAAAAGGTCACAGACTTCTTCATGTTTGATTTGTTTTTTATACAGCACTCGCATAAAATATTACAACTTGTCAATTGCATAAGTTTGTATAAAACAAGAAATCAGATTGTACATGTACATCAAAAACACATACAAGTGATCATAACCCAGTGCAGTAAACATGAAAAGTATGAGAACATGTTCAATATTAAAAACCCAAGTGTTGAGAATAGCTCAAAGGCCGATAGATGCCAGGGCATTATTACAATCCTGATGTTTTTCGCCAAAGTGTTACAACTTACAATGTAGGTGCCATAGTTTACTTTTTTCGAACACCACATCACATGCTTAACTTTTAGCTATAGGGTGGTGGGGTATGAACATTCTCAAATAAAAAGGGTGGGGTCTGACCCCTGTCCGGACAGTACTGTCACTTGATTAATTGCAAAGCTTCCAAATTTTGACCAACATCGCCTCTCGTTGGGCATATTATTTTAGAATTTATATATATATATTTTCAGTTATTTTTCAGAGGAAAACAGAGCTTAGTGTGGTGGAGGGCAAGTGTTTTCTCGCTGAGTGATGGTCAGTGGTTGATTTTAGTAGGCCTATTTTGTTTTAAAAACCACCCTTGCGCCACTTAGGATGCCTTGATGCGCCACAATTGGCGA
This sequence comes from Ophiura sarsii, assembly GCA_035610835.1. Classification (NCBI taxonomy): domain Eukaryota; kingdom Metazoa; phylum Echinodermata; class Ophiuroidea; order Amphilepidida; family Ophiuridae; genus Ophiura; species Ophiura sarsii. Next base: position 1,783,581 of record CM069444.1, read on the forward strand.
GCGCGCCGCCATTTGAGAAAGCCTGGTCTACCCGTTTAAAATATAATACAGACCTCATTTTGTTCTTTTCTTTATTTAACAATCATTTTAATTTTTCAAAATTGAAATCACAATTTGTTTCTCAACTTACAGATAATTCTCCATCAGTCATGGCTTTTAACCTGTTGCGCATGGGCCAGAGGCGCCTGATATCGACGTCGTCACGCCGGAATTTCTTGGACAGAGTATACCAAGACAGAGTCGAGTACCCTGCACCGAGAGTACGATTTGTTGAAGATGCAGAGCTCAGCTCAGACATGAAGGCGTTGAGAGTGAAGGAGGCGGGAGACTGGAAAGCGCTATCTGTTGCAGAGAAACAACAATGTAAGCTTAGGCCAAAATAATAAATTTGTTATGTTGTCCTCGAACACCCGCTCGTCAGATTTAGGGCCGCTCCGGGTTTATTCTTCAGATTTTTTCAGATTTTCTTTGTTTTTCAGATTTTTTTAAAAACAGTTTAATTGGCATTGAATATTAAATAAAGTGTATAACATATTAGAGTGATTTCAACTTCTTGTTGGCTGAACTTTGAGCTTCCTCTGGTAAAAGAAAATTGAAAAAATTGAAAAAAAAAAAAAATTCTGCCCTCCCCGCCCCTCCTCTCTGAAAGTTGTAGAGGACAACATAACAAAAAAATTTTTTGCCTTACAGAAATAATATTATGTTATTCATTGTCAGGGAGAACAAATAGTGTGAACTGGCAACAGGGCTAAACACGCAACTTATTTATACCTAAAATTTTCTTTTAAAGTCAAAATATCACATGAACCAGGTTCCACAATTTCCCGCTTTTTGCAGTACATTCAAGTCTTGATAAAATCAACAAAATCTCAGTCATATTACTATGAAAATTGATATTTTAGAATGTCGTCTGCAGATGCCTGTTGCGTGGAAGTGTCAATACTTTAAAATAAAAAAAAGTCTGTATTTTCCGTCAGAAATGTCAGATTTTCAAAATTAAAATTTCTCATGAAAGCTGGGCGTTTGCGCAAGATATTGTGAAAACAGTTTGAACAATATCAATCGAATTCATACCATAATAAATCATATTGCCTCGGTTCAGTTCATTCTGATACACCCTGTATAGTGTGATGTTTCCTCTGATGCCAGCTTCACACATTATTCAGCAATTCCCACAAATTATTTGGTCATTCCCACAAATTAATTGGTCAATCCCATAAATTATTTGGCAATTACCACAAATATTTTGGTAATTCCCTCAACTGTTTTCACAAACATATAACAAACCTTACCTGCAAGAATTAAAAAACTTCTTAAAAAAAAGCTATGTTCTTCACTGAAATTACACATTTTTCCAGTCAAACTAATCTCCTGACCCTCTCGTTAACACAAATGTTCTATTATTTTGCTTCTTTACAGTGTACCGATTAAGTTTCCACAGAAGTTACTCAGAGATGATGAACCCTAAGATGAGTTGGGGTTTCGCATGGGGCGAGGTATTCTTCATCACAGCCGTCACGCTAGTTATATTTGCACTGCAGAAGACATTTGGTGAGTTTGTAAAAATAACATACCAGAAGATTTGGTGAGCATTAAACGACTGATTTTCTCAGCTCATTTGCATCAATCACTTCTCGTAATTAGTAAATAAGTCTGTATCACAAACATTATGATTGCAATCCCTACTGTGAGAATCAATCAATCAAAATTCTATTCTTAAAAATGATTTGTGCATGAAAATTGCTGTTATGTCTCCACTGTATCGCATTGTTTTTAAAGAAGTTACTGTAAAGAATCTAAACATTGTCTCTATAGGACCAAATTATCAACATTTTGGGGGAAATGGAGGGGGGGGGGGGGAGACAAAACAAAATGTGTGCGAACATTTTGGCTATTAAATGTGAAAATTGCCTGAAATTAGCTTAATTAAATTAATCTGTTCTGAATGAGGTATTTTAGACCAATTTTAAGTAGTTATGACATTAAAACTCAACATATTCGATTGTTTGGGAGACAAAATGAGGTGCAGCTTCAGCTGACCGGGAAGTGGGGGGACTGGGTAAAAAGGTTGCAACTCTTGATAAAGCTGTAGAATATGTCCAAAACTGACAAACGTGTTCTGATGATGACGATAACGTGATTTTGGTAATTGTTGCCAATCATCTGAAATGGCCTTTTTTTGAGAAGCAATGAAAATGAATTGTGATAATGCACATAGGTCTAGAAGTAAGAGTAACTATACAATATCCCTCACCCTTAACTTCAATAGTTCTATTTTTAGAAGCACAAGGTCACAAATCATTTGCCTATTGAGTTGTACAAAAACTGTTTGGTGGTTAACCACTTTTGACAGTAATTCACCACATTTTAGCCTATAATTTCTAAATGGAACATATCTGGGCCCTAAGATTTTACAGACACAATGAGAAAAATATTGGGATTCTTCTGATATCAAAATATCATGATGTGAAGAAAAAAATCATATCCCCAAAAAGTGATTGGAACATATACCTTTAATATGCTTTTGAAGTTATATGAATATTCATTAATATCTACTGTATTTGTTTCTTTATTATCACACAGTGCGACCAGACCCGCCCAAATCACTATCACCTGAATGGCAAGCTGAGCAGAAGAAATATGAGATAGCAATCCGCAATAACCCAATCACCGGTACAGCATCCAAATGGGACTACGAAAAGAATACATGGAAATAAATGCTAGGACTATATTTAGATTAAGGATAGTGTGTATATAGGTTACGATGGCTCAATATGTGGTACACGCCTAGCCAGGACTGATAAGACATTGCAATTTTAAATACAATTTCACAAGTAAAATCATTTTTGATATCGACATTCCCTACGTCCCTTTGATTATAGGCCTGATTTGGGTACATTTTCATATAATTATTCACAGGGTTTTAACCAGATAATGAGCCATCACCTAGTTAGCTTATACATTAATGTATGTTTTACAGAAAAATAATGGATTTTTATGTCTCAATTTATTATATGCAACATTTTGTGAGGTACATTTTGTTGTTGAGCCATAAAAATCTCTTTTCAAAACGAGATTGGGGTGGGGAGGGGGGAGACATTTTGTGTGATTTTGAATTAAACACAGTGTGAAATACTGTATGATCATTAAATGTAGAAACCATCCAAGTTTAAGTATGACAATTGTAAACCCCATTAATATGGTACATGAAATCTTAAACACCACTTTTACATCAATGGAGTTGCCCAAAACCCATCACAGAGAGTGTGTGAAGCAAATCTCAATTATAGATGCTGTATTCCAAAATCACTACTCTGAAATGATCTGTATCGTAATTTCGACCATATATTTCAAACAAAGATATTTTACAAATACCGAACATATTAATCCATAGTTACCTGTGATGGGGCGAGTAAAACTCTTCAGGAATTAAATTATAACATTGGTCTGAAGTGATCTGTATCATTTGTTGACATCTTATTGTCAAAGTTACAAAACTTGACTAAATCCAACGTGGTGAGGGGAAAAACCCCATTCTTAAATAAATTATATACAATGTACCTTGTAGTGACCACATGTGACCCAATTTGCAGTGTATTACTTATTAAATCAAATTTGTTGGAAAATAACGTCGGTTTCTTTGTGTGCATTCATTTGCGTTTACTTTCCAGCTGTGGACATACCAAATTACTATCAAAGTGGACATTTCTGTGCTCAAACCGGCTACCACAAAAATGATAACACTGATATATTTTGTTTGCGTATAGGTCTGTGTGATGAAGCTACAAATCGCAATTTAAAACATGCAGACCAGTTAACAGTCGCGCTTTACCAATTATTGGCAAAGTGCAAAAATTAATCACGCAAAAATGACCACTTTTACGGTATAAAACCATGGGACAAATTGTTACGAGAGGACTGTCTTCATAAAGGGGTAACAAAAGTAAGCCCCCCCCCCTAACGCTTGTTTGCATAAATCTACACATAATTAGACGTTTTGAGAGATTGAAACAATCATGAAAAGCCAAAACACTTGGTTACCCATAACAAGTTTCTCCATTTCAATATCATTTTCTTGACTTACTTGACTTAGGGCGGATGATTTTTCCGAACCACAATGCCTCTCCAGATCTTCCTATCCAACATAGCTGTCTTGATTTCTTCCACCTGCAGTCCTGTATCACGTTTGAGTATGTCAATGTAGGTCAGGGCTGGTCTACCACGCTTTCTTGCTCCGTGCTTTGGGATCCAATGTATAAGTTTGTGTACAAGCTCCTTGGACCCTCTGAAGCAGTGTCCAGCAAATCTTGCTCTGCGTTCTCTGATCTTGTCCGAGACTTTTGGCATGTCCCCATACAGGTCCTTATTTGTCACATGCTGACTCCAGTTGATGTTGAACACAGATCTTAGCATCCTAGTGTAGCATCCATCCAGTTGTTTACCAAGCTTTGGGGTGACTGTCCATGCCTCACATCCATAAAGGAGGACGGATTCTACTGTAGCTATGAACAGTCTTTCTTTGAGCTTTCTGGATAATGATTTAGCCTTCCATAGCTGACTAAGTTTGCCACAAGCTCTCCATGCAGCTGCTTTGCGTGTTTTGATGTCCTTTTCAGTGTTGTTCATCCAGGCTCCAAGGTATTTGAAGTCTTCCACTTTATCAAGGCGCATGCCTTCAATTGTGGTAATTACAGGTACTTGCGTCTGGTTGAAGGACATGTACTTCGTCTTTGCAGCGTTCATTTTGAGCCCAACTCTTCCCACTGAAGTCTCCACTCTATTGAGTAGTGATTGCGCTTGAGACACTTCCTCAGACAACAGTGCAATGTCATCAGCAAAGTCTAAGTCTGTTACTACGGTTGGTCCTATTCTTCTGCTGCTTCTTTTTGTTAGGTGGAATCCTAGCTCTTCTTCTCTGCCATCTATGGCCTCTCTTAGGGCATAGTCAAGAACAATGACAAAAAGATATGGAGCCAGGGTGTCTCCTTTGTATATGTCTGCTATCGCATTTGTAAGCTGATCAGGTACACCATAGGCTTTCAATATTTGCAGCATTCGTCCCCTATGTATTGTGTCAAACGCTTTCTTGAAGTCGATAAAGGTTATGATGGCTGGCAGTTGATTTGATCTTATTCCCTCAATAATTCTTTGAAGGGCAAGTATATGACCTACAGTGGTTCGTCCTACTCTGAAGCCATTTTGATTAGCTCTTAGGTGGACGTCTAGCTCCGGTCTAATTCTGTTGAGTATCATCTTGTTGTATAGCTTGGCAACAATTGAACTCAGGCTTATTCCACGGTAGTTACCCCCCAAGCCGAGATCACCTGATTTCGGTATTGGTACTATGTTGAGAATGGACCACTGTTCTGACTTTTTCCCGTTCAACAAGGCATCATTGCAGACGTCGAGAATGATGTTATCCAAATCACATCTTTTGAGCATTTCAGGTGTAATACCATCTTCCCCACAGCTTTTCCCCTCTACTAGTGCCTTCTTAGCCTTCTCATATTCCTCCAAGTCAAAGGTTCCTACTTTAATGTTGAGATCTGATAGTATTGGAGCAATTTCCTCATCCTCATTACTTATATGTGGTGGGCTCCCAAGTAGATGTTTGAAGTGAGTGTACCAGTTGTTTAATCTCTCCTTTTGCGTGGACCCTTTGATTTGCCCCTTTCTTGTTGTCAGTCTTCCTGATATTTGGTTTATCAGTTTCCAACTCTTACCATGCTTGCTGTTTATGTGAGCATTTTCTACCTCTCTTAGCTTATTGGTAAGGTCTTTCTCTTTCACTTGATCATAAGCCTCCCCTAGGCTCTTCTTAGCATCCTTATAATCTCTGCTATTATTCTCATTGCTAGTGTCTAGTTGATATTTTGCGTAAGCTTCAACAATTTTTGTTCTCGCCCCGATAACCTGGGCGTCTTTTGAGAAGTAGTTTCTTTTCTCTTTCTTCCTCGCAGGAATGACTTCCTCTGCAGCTTCTTGAGTGGCTGTAATGAACCTTGTGTATTTCTCAGTTGCAGTTTCTACATCATCCTGAAGGGGCTGAAACCTATTGCGCACCTCTATACTGTATTTAGCTTGTAGATCTTGATCAGTTGTCAATAGATTCCAATCGTACTGCTTTTTCCGTTTGATGATCTTACTCTTCCTGAGGCTTAGTCGGATGCTAGCAGAGACTATTCTATGGTCAGATCCCACACTAGCAAAGGTGTTGTATGCTTCAGAATTTTGAACACTGTTTCGCCATTTCCGCCTGACAAGGATGAAGTCCAGCTGTAGTTTGTTGCCGCCTGGGCTGACATATGTCCACAACTTGCCCTTTTTCTTGCGAAAGTAGGTATTTGCGACTATTAGATCTTTCTCTTTAGCTAGTTCTGCTAGATACTCTCCATTTCTGTTTGTATCATCATGGTATGAAAATTTGGCGTCATCCTTTCCAAGTCTGGCATTGTAGTCGCCAACAACAAGCAAGATGTTGTGTGCTGGAATGGAGTCAATTGCCCCTTTAGACTGTTGTAGTACGCTTCTATGATGTCCTCTTCCGCCACATTTGTAGGGCAGTAAGTCACCACTACAGTCGTTGCTGGGTTACCATGGAAGTTAACTATGAGTGTACGATCAGAATGTGGTTTAATACTCGCTAATGATCGGAGTGCTGTGTTGTTGAGTAGTATCCCGACTCCACCTACAGCTGCACCTGCTTTATTTCTTGTTGCTGAGGTAGTGATCAGTGTTCTGCCCAAAATGATCTCATATTTCACTGGGTCATCATGGACAATGCGGTGTTCCTGTATCCCGATCATGTCAATTTTATATTTGATTAGATTTGATACAAGCTCCTCCCTACATCGACTCTGTCTGATAGTTCTCACATTCATGGTAGATATAGTGATATTAGTCGGGCGCGTGTGGTCCAGCGGATTCACCCTCGCTCCACAATGCAAAGATTGTGGGTTCGAGCCCCGTTGGTGCCAACGTGTTGTGTCCTTGGGCAAGGCACTTTACCGCACTTGCCACGCTTCACCCAGGTGTATAATTGGGTACCGGCATTAATTCATGTTGGGAAGTAAAACAGACTCGCTGTGCGGGAGGAGTGGCGAACCCCCCACAGCCAAGTATTACATGGGGAGTCTGGCCCAAACGCTAATGAAAGAGAGATGGGCACTCCGCGCGCGAGCTTTGCTCGGCACGAGTCTTTACTTTTTTATAGTGATATTTGACTTGCATGTTGCAAGTCATTCTCACTTTTACCAAAATAGTCACATTTCATCGATGGTTTCAAAAAAATTGGCACTTTTTAAGATTCTATACAAGTTAGTGTGCTTAAATCCACTCACAATTAGGCGTTTTGAAAGATTGAAACATTTATAAACAGGAAACCCTTGGCTACCCACACAAAGTTTTCCCTTTTCAATACCATGTTTACATTTCCCAAAACAGTCACACATTTCACCAAAATGATGTTTTCCAAAAAGTGGCACTTTTCAACAATACAGGGCAGATATTGATGTGAATTGGCTAGTCATGAATGAAATAAAATAATTTTATTTTTAATTTCAAATAAGGACCAGCTAAAGAAAAAAAATACTTTCTTTTATTTGAAAGTAAAGACAATTCAAATTAATTTTAAACAGCCAGGGAGACATTTTTTTCTTCTTTCTTGCATCTTTGAAAAGTGCACATTTGTCTGAAAACATTATTTTGGGGAAATGTGAATGTTTTGGAAGAAGTAAACATGCTATATTGAAAAAGAAAAAAAATTGCAATGGGTAGCCAAGCGTTTTTTCATTTGTTTAATGTTTCAATTTGTCAAAAGGTATATTTTTGTGTGCAGTTATGCAAACAAATGCGATCAAATTTTAGGGGGGGGGGGGGCTTACTTTTTTTTACCACTCTTTTTAGTAGGGCTCCAATCGATTATTATGCAAATGAGTAATGAGACCAACTTTCATTCACATTAATAAACAAATTTTGCAAAATCATACAAATGTGATTTTTTAGTGTTATCTCTAGGTTAACGCAAGAAAAATCAGGGCTTTAATTTTAACCAGCTGTAATGGATCTTTCACGTCATTGGTGTAGCCTAAAATAACACTGTCGCCATTGAAATAATTAATAATAATAAACAATGAGAAATATTTACGAAAAAGGAGAATTTGCACAAGAGCGTGAAGTTGATGTTTGAATTTGACCTCTTTGTTACATGGGTATGATCGGGCCTCTTAATCACCTGTAAATGGACAATTTGCATAAAGATCTCCCAATCTCTCCCAACTAAAAAAACCTTTACTGTTGAAAAGTTGTCTTTAAATAGACATAGATAATAATATGCCCATCTAATTTGAGATATTGCATGTGAAGATTGACATAATAAACACAACACCAAAAGTAAGTCCCCCCCCCCCCCCCCCCCTAAACAATTTGTCATAACATCATAAGATAAAACATTTTACTAATAAAACTTAGTTAGAAATAATCCTATGACTGTTTCCTAAGTGATGTTTGAAAATGAAAGATTTCCATTACTTCATGGCGGAATGAGCTCAAATGGAAGACAAAAACTGCCCTTCTCAAAAGTCACAAAAGTTTATGAATTGCTTCTCACTAATGGAAAAGTACCCGTGGCTGAGCAAACTTTACTGTAATGTGTAATCAATTCATGATCATTCAGCCATGTAAATCCCATTCTTGGCTCAGATATTAGCATAGTGAGTTGTGACTTTTGAGAAGGGCAGTTTTTGTCTTATTTTTGAGCTTATTGAGCCATGAAGTCATGGAAATCTTTCATTTTCAAACACCACTTAGGAAACAGTCATAGGATTATGTCTAACTAAGTTTTATTGGTAAAATGTTTTATCTTACGATGTTATGACGAATTGTTTAGGGGGGGACTTACTTTTGGTGTTGTGTTTATTATGAAGAGAGTTGTGTCATAACTAAAACAGTATGAATTTATTTTTTTTACTTAGTTTTTCAACATGCGGAATAATGTAACAGGTTTGTGTAGGACGTATTGGAAACATCACCGATCCACACACATCACACTATCTGCCGGTGATTAGATGTGACCTGATCTGCCTATGACTGCACGTCACATGAGTGCGCATGTTTGGCTGAGCAATGTAAGCTCAAACTCACGGCACTGATTGGTTACCAGATTTATGTGAATGTGATGTTCCCCCATTACTACACTGAGGTAGAGTGTTTGAAAAACAAGTGCCAAAATTAAAATTGTACTTTATTTTGGGTTTTAATACAAAGCTTTCTGAATGTTCAACCATGTGCAAAATCTCAATTTAAAATAAATAATTTCTTCACAATTTCATGATATTTTCAAGCTAACACGATAGTTTTTGAAACATGAATTACTCAGTCGTCTTAACCCATCAAGCAGATGACAGTCACTGACATTCCAACTCTAGCACCATCTATCAGTGTGCTCTCCAAGGTGGCTCCCTATCGCCAAGTGTAGTTTTAGCTGGCAACAATTGAATGCGCTGCTCCACATTGGAAATCTATCGTACCTCTCAAAACAGCTATAAAGCTGTTTGTACAATGACATTGCATTCTATAATTTTAAATTCTGTCGTGGAGAATGTTTTCACAAAACATTCTATAATGACGCTTGAAATTGCATTCAGATGGGTTTCAAGATTGGTTTCCCCCTATGGACCTACTGCGTGTTGGCAAGTGCAGTGAATCATAGGATGTGGCCCCAAGAAAATGTTAAATGTAGGTGCTCGCCGGATTCAACACTTGCTGTGAGGGCTGCAATGACAATGGTAAACAATATTTAAAGGTAGATGTTCTGATTTTCAACTTGGAAGTTTTCTATTTGACATGAAAGGTCATCCTCAAAAAAGTTGTATTCCAAAGTTTGAGTTGCATAACTCTAATGGTTCTTATTTTAGACGCACAAGATGCCGTGAAATGTGCCCATTGAGTTGTACACAAACTATATTGGTGGTTACCACTTTTAGGGGTATTTCACCGATTTCTTCGTAATCATATTGATTTGGACCGTCAAATTTCAGTATGTTAATCAGAAAAATATGATCTTTCATATGATATGAAAATCTCCACATGTTTGAGAAAAATCCGTGTTATGAAAATGTGATCGGGACATCTACCTTTAAATGTTTAATAATAATAATAATAATAATATTAATGGTAATTTGTATAGCGCCGGTATCCGTCAGAAATGACGCTCATGGCGCTTTTGTAAACATGTAATATAAGTAATTACTAGCACAAAAATGATGAATAGCATGGGTATTATACATATACTGTTTTGTACGCTTCATTGAACAAATGAGTCTTTAAAGTTTTCTTAAAACTATGAATAGAATCTGTACATTTAGCATCGCGTGGTAGACTGTTCCAAATTCTTGCAACAGCAACTAGAAATGAACGTTCTCCCCATTGATTTCTTACTGGGTACTCGGTAAGAAGCAATTGTTTTGATGAGCGGAGTCCACTGTGTCCAGGTATATAGGGTTGCACAAGCTCAGTGAGATATTGTGGCGCCTTGTGTTGTAAAATTTTGAACGCGAGTAAAGCAAGTTTATATCTGATTCTATGCTCAACAGGTAGCCAATGCAAGTCCATAAGCACAGGGGTTATGTGATCAGATATTTTGGTAAAAGTTATAATTCTAGCAGCGATATTTTGAATACGTTGAAGACGCTGAAGTTGAGAAGCTGTAACCCCATACAACAATGAATTTCCCATGTCAAGTCTTGAGGTAATAAATGCATCATTTCATTTCAGTACCCAAAATACACAAGTATGTGTTCAACAGGTTGCTGTTACAAACTTCCCTCACCAGTGGTGGAGGGATTCTCCCAGTCACAACCTCTCCCCCCCCCCCCCCAACATTTTTTCTTTCCCCCCCCCCCCCCCACCCACCCCAAAGATGTGTCATGTGGCTCAATTTATAACAAAATAAGATACTACATGTACACTCAAACACACTGTTCTAAGAGTTTATTGCAACTTATTTAAAGGCAAAGTTTTATGGTTTCATCAAGCCAACATACAGAATTATTTTTAAAATATCATAATTATTATAAGCAGTAATAAGTCATGTATTGAATAAAATGGCACTTTCTATATGAAGAGCTTTGTTGCAAAAGGGCCACCAGACCACCCCCACATGTTACTCATTTTGCAATAGTGAATTTGCATTGACAAGTCCATGGAATTAATCAAATTATTGTATGGCTGTGTTCATTTCTGTTTCTATGACTTGGATTAGTGCATCCATGCACGCCAATTGAGGCACCAACAATACAAGCCACATTCCACATAATAAATATCCATCCATTCAATAATGCAAAATGAGTAACAGGTAAAAGTGGAAGTAGGCCCTTTTGCAACACAGCTCTTATTTAGCTGATGGTTTGTGTAGTTTAGCACAAAATTCTCTATGACAGGATTATACAGGGTGTATCATAAAAAGGATAGATCTATATACTCCAACAGAAGATGCGCTATAATTAAAATAGGATTACAAAGTTACATAATAAAATCATTGATTTCTCAATCAGTTGGGATACCCAGACCCAAATCATAGCTATCATAACATCGCTGTTCTGTCAAAACCGTGTATGCTTGTACAGCCCCTCAGCATGTATTAAGTAACACTGCCCGATGGTTATGCATAAGAAGTATTACTTTTTACATGCTGAAGGGCCGGATGGAGATGAGATTTTGACAGAACAGCAACGATAATGTCTTCCCTTTACAATGATAGGTTATTTTCTATGGCTGTTTCTCTATCTTAAGCAAGTAATGTTGCATTATTTATGATACACCGTGCTGTACAGCATCATTCCATGGAGTCTTGCATTATAGAGCCCCCATTTTCTGGGATTACCGGGAAACAGCATTTATTTTACAGTTTTCTAACAAATTTGAATCTAAAATGATTGTGTAATAATCATTTGTGTTCAGTAGTTCCCTATGTTGGAGCTTATGCTTGAATCACTCCAATAAATATAGCAAAATGCATGTTTTGATCCAGGTGAAAAGGGTGACTCTAGACTCTTACTCATGATAACTTACATCAAAGGTAATGAACCATGGATAGAAGATCTACTGCTACTAACAGGGGTGTAATTCAGCTGTTCAAAATATAAACAAAAAATGTTCTGAATCAATCACACAAATGTGATGCAGGCAGCACATGGATAGAAGCACATTGCATACTATTCAAGATGGAGATTAAAGTTCTCATAAACTAAAAAACACCCCAAACAACACCTTCACAACATAGTTGAAAAATCTGACAGAGGTGTATAGTTTGAATGATTCACTGCAAATTATGAATGTGGAGTTTTTTGGACAGTGTGGGGGGGGGGGGGGGGGGGGGTGTAGTTTTGCATTTACTTTTGTGTGTACTATTGCAATAGTACACGCATAACTACACTCAATAGTACACGCTGTCCAAAACTAAACATTCATAATTGCAATGTAAGGTGTCATTTAAAAACATGTAAAAATGTTTAGAGCGCAGAAACGAAAAGTCATCTGCGAAGTGCCTCTTATGATGTTCTGCATCACAAATGCAAGTTATTTTCTGGAACTTAATAGTATCACAGTAACAGTTAAACAGTTATAAATTACAACTAATGTAGAACAATCTGTCAACGATTGTATCGTCACATGGTTGGTGTGAAAATATAGGCTTAACATTTGAGTCGCCAATTTGTAATGGATCTGCTGCAGTTGTCATATTATTGCTGCTCTGTCAAAACCTTGCATGTTTTTCCAGCCCTTTAGCATGTATAAAGTAAAGCTCCCCAATGGTTTAGCATATGAAAGGTTGCTTATACATGTTCAGGACAAGAGCACTTTGAAGGTTTTGATAGCTGTTTTTTGGCCCTTGGACATGTTAAGAGCAGACTGCCCAATGGATAAACATAGAAGTATTACTTTATACATGCTGAAGGGCCAGACGGAGATCCAAGGTTTTGACAGCAACACTACGATGTACTTCAGGCTGGCCCTGGACCATTCACTGCTAACACAAATACATTTAGCCAAAAAGGATTAAGTAATATCCAATATCAATACAAACATAAAGATTCACCACAGGTTTATTTGAAATGCTTTTACAATAAATTATTCGCATAACAATGTGTATTAAGAGTCATTAGGATTATTGAAGAGATTATTTAGATATGTTTGGTTTAGGGTTAAAATAGAAGGTTATAGAATCAACACAAATAAGCTGCAAAATAGTAGCAAAGCTGCAAGCGCAATATCCAACTGCAATAAATCAAAATTCCCATATACATTAATGGAAATACAAACATGTGGCCAAGTCAAATCTTTTCTGATTCTCTTAGAATACACAAAACTTTGCACATCAAAGTTAAATTGCACAAACCATATTTTTTTATAATTGGGTTCATTTACTTCTGAGCCCCATTTCATAAAACTTTAAAATCTTCTTAAGTTATGGATTAAGAATCAATTCTTCTTAAATCCTGAAAATACTTCTTAAATCCAGAACTTTTGCTTATATGCTTTGGCTTTAAGCCTGGCCGGAGCAATTTTGCTCGAGTCTGGTCCCTTCAGGACCCAAGCGTGTGTCCGTACGGACCGACCGTGTAAACAAACAAACACACTTTTACTGTATCCTTAAATTCATACACAAAGCCTCTCTTTTTATCATTTGATGATATGAAGTTAAATTTCAGGAGTTTATAAACATAGAATAAAACATGAGTATGGGTTCAATGAAGCATAGGATTTAAAGAAAATACTGTGATTTTCTATAATAATAATACGAACAATAAAACAACAACAACATAAGTTGACTTATAGCCATACAAGTACAATCCTCATGGAGGCCGTTGCCCACATGACAATTCTCAATTGATTTACAATTTTAGGTATCATGTACACATTATGATCCATCCATATGATGTTTTGCACATATTTCTTATTTTAACTTGGCCCCGATTCATAGCGTAATACATTGTTACCTCATATTGATTCATCGATTACACATCATACGGCATTGCTACTTGTACAAATGTTTGAACAAATGAAAGCGTGCACATATAGTCTAGGTAAGAAACAATTTAAAACATCTCACGTGGAGCAAAATTCTAACTACTGATGATGATTTGAAATATAAGTTCCTATTGAACAGGAAGTTTTTTCTTTTGGATCAAAATTGTGGCTTTAAGAGTTAATCTTGATCCAGTCCATACCAGACATATTTTCCTTGGGAGATATAACTGCAATTCCATTATATGTTGCCGCTTGCTATCTTTGAAGATCGCATTTTACAAACATGATATAAATGTCTGAAAAAATATATATCCCATGACCACATGTGTCACAATTGTTTCAGTTCCTTACACAGATTTAGTTAATGTGCACCATTGCATTTGTTCAAAACTTGCGGCGCACTAGTAGCAGAACTGTGATGTGTTATTGATGTTCGTGTTATTGATGTTCGTGTTATTGATGTTCGTGTTATTGATGTTCGTGTTATTGATGTTCGTGTTATTGATGATCATGTAACAATGCATTATTCTTTCCCTAAGAATACATGTGATTTCTTGGAAGAGTTTGATGACTTTATCACCACCGTATCATCTTTAACAAGCAGACTACTTATACTAGGTGACTTTAACATTCATGTTGACAAGCCTGATCATTCGGTTGTTAAGAGATTTAATTCATCACTTGTTTCTTCAGGATTGCACCAGCACATTCACGAACCTACACATAGGGCAGGACATACTTTGGATCTTGTTATAACATGCCGCGATGATCAATTAATCAATAACTGCAAGGTGAAGGAATACTCTTTATCTGATCATCACATGATTCATTGCGTGTTAAACCAAGAGAAATCGGTGCCTGTAAATTCTGTCTCTACTAGTAGAAATTTCCAGCATATGAACCACGATGCTTTCGAAAAGGACCTAGCATCTAAAGTTTGTGAAATACAATCTGGTGAGTCACCTATGGAATTGCTGACCAGCTTTGAATCTGCCATCACTTCGGTACTGGATAAGCACGCACCTCTCAAAACTAAATCCCATAAGTTACGACCCAAGCAACCTTGGTATCATCAGGATATCAAAGTCGAGAGACGTTTGAGAAGAAAATATGAGCGTAAATGGCGTAAATCTGGTACTGAGATCGATCGTATGGCTTATCAAAATCAGAGGGATAGAGTCAATCAACTGATTGATGACAGTAAGACGGAGTTTTACAGGTCCTCTCTTGCAACTTCAGACAAAAAGGATGTTTTCAAGACTGTCAACTCTTTACTCAACAAAAACCGCAGAATTCTCCCTGAATCCGATTCACCTCAACTTCTGGCAAATGATTTCGCTGTTTTCTTCAAGGACAAGGTTGATAAGATTCGCAACACTCTTAATGAGCAACAGCCTGACAATGATACGACCACCAACGAGATCAATGAACTCCCAATCGACTTGGAAATGTTTAACGAGTTTGAAAGGATTACAGAGGAGGATGCGCGGAAATTAGTGAAGGGATTTGCTAGTAAATCATGTGCTCTTGACACCATTCCTACGTGGCTCTTAAAGGACAAGTTGGATATTATTCTACCTGTTCTAACATCTATCATAAACACATCTATTTCAACCGGCATTTTCCCAAACTCCCTTGGTCAAGCCATAATATCACCAATTTTGAAAAAACCATCATTGGATCACAACGCCTTAAGCAGTTATCGTCCTGTTTCTAATATCAAATTTGTTGCCAAACTTATCGAAAAAGCTGTTGCCACACAACTGAAACAGCACATGTCTCGGCACGATCTTGAGGAGCTATACCAGTCTGCTTATAAGACACATAACAGTACAGAAACGGCGCTTTTAAAGATTAAAGACGATGTACTCATGGCGATGGACAAGTCGCATATAGTTTTTCTTGTTTTATTGGATCTGTCTGCAGCCTTTGACACTATCGACCATACTGTTTTACTTAGGAGAATGAACACAGAGCTAGGTGTATCAGGTACTGCCCTACAATGGTTTAAGTCATACCTCTCTGGTAGACAGAGCCGCGTGTCCATTGGCAACAGCTACTCGGATCCTGTGGATCTAAAATATGGTCTACCGCAAGGATCCATTCTTGGTCCTTTAAAGTTTTTAATCTATACGCTCCCTCTCGGAAACATCATTCGCCGCCATGGCTTAGACTTTCACCTTTATGCAGACGACACGCAGTTATACTGTTCCTTTAACCCCAAAATACCTGGTGCTATGCAACACGCAATCAAGAGGCTACAACTGTGTATTTGTGAAATCCAAAATTGGATGACCATTAACATGTTGAAATTAAATGAGAGCAAAACAGAGTTTATTGTGTTTGGATCACCCCATTTTCTCCAGAGCTTGCCACCTGTGTCCCTGGCAATTGGTGATGCACATATTGAACCAACGCTGTCTGTTCGGAACCTGGGTGTAAAATTTGATGCAAATATGACCATGACCAAACAAATATCTAGCCTCTGTCAATCTACACATTACCAGTTAAGAAACATCCGTAGAATAAAGCGATACCTCGATAAAGACACTCTTCATCATGTCGTTAGAGCTTTAGTTATCTCTCGTCTTGACTATGGTAATCTTCTTCTCTTTGGTGCTACGGAACATGAATTGAACAGAGTTCAAAGATTGCAGAACAATGCCGCTCGGTTGATATGTTCCATATCCATGCGTGACCATATTACTCCCACGCTTAAAGAACTCCACTGGCTGCCCATACGGGAAAGGATTCAATTCAAACTCTGTCTTTTTGTCTTCAAAAGCATGAACAATACTGCACCTGGATATTTATGCAATTTACTGTCACCATATGTTCCTCGAAGAGCTCTTCGTTCTGCAAATGACATTACTCGCCTAAATGTTCCTAGGACAAATAAGGTCTTGGGTCAGAAATCTTTCAGTGTAGCTGGTCCACGGGCATGGAACAATCTCCCTCGTACCATAAGAGAAACTGACAATATCTCTCATTTTCGTTGTAGTCTAAAGACTCACCTTTTTCCATGCTAAATGTATTTTGTGTACTGATGTGTTACATGCGCTATGATCTAGATGGAATAGCGCTATATAAATATTAATTGTTATGTTAATTGTTATGTTGAGCTATGGGCTCTGTAATAATGATTGATGTAGCATGCTCAGCAATAGTCTGCCCAGATTGACATTAAATTAGTTAACATGATTGTGTGTGACCGTAACATGATTGTATTGCTACTATGAGGAAACCAAGTTCCAACTACAAAAGACCTACAGGTTTTGACGCCGAGAAGATATATGTGACGCGATCAAGAGGAATGAGTCGGATGTCGACCCTGGTCGAAAATGAGTTTTTAATACAGTTTTAAAGAAGACACCTGGAGCTTTCAGAAACTGAAAACCCCATGTCGATACGACGTTTTGTTCCAAAGTTATGTCAAATTGTATACATGAATTTCCATCAAAACTTATGTAAGCCGCCATTTTGAATTGGCCATATCTCAATTTGGGATTCCCCAACATCCGACTCATTCCTCTTGATCGCGTCACATATGTAAATGTACATAAGACCCATCACACATTAATAGACCAGTGGTCTCTTGAAATGAAAATTGTTACTTAAATCCTTTGTTAAAAAGCTATTTTTAGTTTTAAATATTACCTTACTGACTAACACTCAAGGCTGCTGTTGATGTGAACATTTGCGTCAGTCATTTCGCCACCTGCTATATTGACAGATTTGAGATGAAGGTTACTTATTGTCATTATCTCCAACAAGTGATATATAAAAAGATCAAATAGAGTATTGATGAGAAAAATATTGCTGATACCCTTTCGACAGAAGTTACAAAAATAACCTTTTCTTTATCCTGGGCAACTGTAATTTTCTAGCTTATATACAAATTCCATATTTTGATGATTTTATCGATATATACTTCTTATGAAAACCCTACTCCACGGCAGCATCCTATAAACAAATATCACTATAAGTTAAGTACATTCATTTGGATAATCTAAAGCTTACCCAACAATTGCTTCATAGGGGACGGATGTACTCAAAAGGTTTCAAAATATTACAATTGTTACCGAATAATAAACATGCATCTCAGCTTTCACCATAGAAATATAATATAATGAAGTGCCAGCTCATCACTACTGTCGTCTATACTCTGGACAGTGACGCATATTTACAGACGCAATATTTACGCACCCGTATGCATCTTCCGTCTTTCTATGTGGGGGTGTGTGTGTAAACGCCACCACCTCGAGCAAGGAACCAACATTTGTTGCTGAAAACAAAAGCTTATTCTTAGTTAAGCACAGATAATACCTTTCCTCCTTCCTTGACACTCCACCCCTAAAGTAAAAAAACCCAGACAAAACAATACCCACAACACATTATCTCTAACCCTAGCTCTCCCTTTCTGTAGGTGAACATTATATAAGGAAAAGTCCAAAGTATAATTCCCTCTCATCAGTCAAACACAAATTGCTATGTTAATGGAACTAAACATTTTAATACAAACTATGCCACAAGACAAATCTTGGATGAAAACCGCCAGATTTGTGCTATCATCATTTTTCTAAATTAGTCAACAAGTTCACTACGTGTGATAATTTAATATTATAATTTGAACATTTTACACAAATTATGTTAATCCGATCAGTTAAAGATTTTAGGTTTCAAAATGGTTTAGTTCTCCAAATGAGGTTTTGGAGCTAAGATCTCGCTACTTTTTATTTTAATTTGTTAATAGTTTACTTTCTCCATATCATTCTTTATGTGTCTACAAGGAAAGGATATAGCAACATTTGGTGGTGTTAAAGATAAAATGCACTATTTTTTGACAGAATTTTACAAAAAACCTGCTACCCTCGATATGTACAATTTTTTTCAAAATTTGTTGTCCAAAATTCTTGTGGCAATAAACTACACTCTCATGGCACTAATGCATTTTGTGACCCGCCACGTAAAAATGGACATGTTGGTGGCATGAGATAATTCTGAGTTATTGTCATGACTTGAAACAACACATTTTAAGCTTGAAAATGATACCATGTTGAAGGTGATTGGACTTTTTAATCACAAGATATGAGTTGAAGAAGCATATTTTTTTTATTATTTTCTTTATATTTCACCAAATATATTGGCCTCTATCTCAAAACTGGGTTAGCCGACAACATGTCCTTTTTGACGAGACTGGTCACATTTGAGGTGGACTTGACGTCAGCGATGTTGCAAGTAAACCCAAATGCTGCCCTCTCTAATGCGGACACACTCACGGTCCATCACACTGTAAAATATATCTGCTGCCCTCTTTATCCGCATTAATTGAGGTTTCCTCTGTCAGCCTGGTCTGATTCAATTGCTTCAAATAATGACTTGAAATTGCCGGCTCCAAAACCCTGCAAGATATTAGAAAACAATGTTATTAACATATATAATCATATATAACAGTTCTGCAGGGGGGGGGGGGGGTCTAAACTAGGGCTTAACCCTAATCTACAAGCCCTAAAAATGAATAAAATATGAATTTAAGTATATTTTACATAAAAAATAACTAATATTGTGATAGTTTTAGATGAATTGTGTCACTTGTATCCCATTCCAACAAGAATCATTGACTATCATCATATTATTTTCTTGTAAAAGTACTAAATGTAACAAAAAATGTGTAATTTTGTTGCTAACATACCAAATTTAACCTTAAATGCCTGTAAAATCATCCAAAATATTATAATATTATTCAGATTACTTTTGCATCAAGTAAGAAACTAATTATTGTACGCTAATTTGAGTAAAAGTCACAGAATTAATGTTCTTGACGATGTGAAATATTGCAATATTCATTAAAAATGGAATCTTTTTTTTGTCACTTTGTAATCAAACCTCATTAATTATTCATGAGCTGATTAACATATTATTTGCATAATTAATTGTTTGTTATATTTGTCTGGAAGCTTGAAGTCTATTATCTATCCATTGATATGCTACTTGCGTTGTTTTATCCATACCGCGCTGAATTGATACTGTGATCTTTTGAAAACCCCCATTTGTGTGTTTGTATTGTAGATTAGGGTTAATACCATACACATTTTAAAATGGTTCCAATGCTCAATAGAGCATTGCTGACATAGAGCTTCATGCTTATACATTCCCGTCAAGTCTATAGTTAAGATAAGGCAAGTTGTTGATACAGGAATATGTTGTTCATCGCACACAAGCAAGGTCTTAGCTAGAGACCAGTCCACCCGTCATTTGGATGGGCAGATAAGAAAATAGTTGTTGTAAGAAGAATTCAGTGAACTCAAAACTAGTTCTGACTGACAAATCAAGAGGCTAAAGCAGCACATATGTGATGCGATCTGTGAAAACCCCGCCACATGGTGGCATTTTTCATATTGGAGATATTTATATCATAAGAAAGCTAAAACTGTGCTGATTACAGACCTGTTTCAATCATTTTTCTACGATCACTACAACAAAAAGTTATGAGTGAATGATGATTGTGATGGCATAAAAAGCTACAAAACAAGAAATCATGAAAACAGGCCAAAAAGATACATATTTCAATTGAATATTAACATTATAAGGTTAATAATAAAAGTAACTCAAGTAAGTTTGTTTTTGAAGGTGAAATTTCATGAAAGAGGATGACATAAAGTATTGGAATTTAATTTTCTTTATAAAGATCTAAAAATAAAAAATTTAAAAAAAATTGTTGTTTTTTGTTTACCATTTTCATTTTACACATAATCCCTAGTTCACATTTTGCGACATCCGACGGGTTTTCACAGATCGCATCAGATATTTGATTGAACTGAGTGACCCCATAGTGGTTGCGAACAGGTTGATTTATGTTTTAAGGTCAAATTCTGGACAGCAAGCCTCCAATTAAGCGGGCGCCGGGCGCTTTTTACCCCCTGGTCCCCGAGTTTTGGCGCCTGGTATTTCCCAAAAATACATACCTAAGCGCCGGCAAATTTTCGTACCCAACGCCCGGTCATTTGTCTTTATTTTTAAAGGACTAGAAGTGAAGATTGTTCATTGCTTGAGCTCAATCAAAAATACCTAAAAGCTAACCAAATCTTGCTTGAATACAACTAGTATTAAACTAGCTTACTAGCGCGTGTCCGTACGGACTGACCGTTTAAACAACAAACAAACAAACCCGAGATTTCACTATTAGTATTAGAAATCAATCAACCGAGAAATCGCGCGAAAATAAACCAAATGCTGTCACTCAGCTCACGCAATAGTAAAAATGTCATGACTGAAAAACCACCCCAAAATATCGCTCCTTGAATTATATTTTAAAAGTAAATAAGCTTACTTCTTAGTCCGATTTTCTTACCTACATCACAGCATATTAATTATGCAAGTTATTCAGGATCAAGAGGTTTCATGATGTTCATTATATTCCAATTAAGAGCTGCCGTAATTCAGCTTTTTTTATGTCAAAGATTTTGTCTCTTCCGAAATTCCGATTGCGCCATTCGCACGAGGTTTTGAACATTTAGGGACCAACCAATTTACTGCGATACATCGGATACAAAAAAGATACCGGGAATACGGTGTTACGTCAGAATTAATGAACTTCGAACTTTTTGCTACGATGGGTCAACAACAACATCGCTCTTGTTTACATTTAGAAAAGGGATTCCCCGGCTCTCAAAATACACCGGCGGTGGCGCAGTCGCCAAAACTAGTATTTAATATTAAACCATTCGCATGTTTTTTTTTATTTTCCATATCTTTCATCTTTATTCATTCATTGAAGGTTCTCAGTTTTTTATTGTGGATTAAATACCTCTTTTAAATTGATGATTAATTAGTGTATTCCAGACCCTGTCGCTATTGTGAAGTAAGCATTCTAGCATGTAATCTATATATTAATATTGGGGAGCGCATGTTTAGGGAATCCCCAGCATGAGTACATGTAATTGACCACAAAAGTAACGGGTTGCCTAGTTTGATAACCCAATGTTATTTACATAATGAACCATATTTGGTAAATGAACACACATGTTTATTCATTCATAAAAACAAGGGAATTCCCTGCTGACGTGACGTCATGGGTGGGGTAACATGGTCCATGGGGAGGGGGGGGGGGGGGGGGGGCGGCTGGTGGATGGGCAATCCTTTCCAAATTTGTTTTTATCCCTAATCAACTATACTTTCAGAGCGTATCAATTATGTGGTAACATACTTAAGGGTAAGGGATATATTTGGATTTAAAGTTTAAAAAGACAATGTTAAAGGAAATGTTTAAATGCTCATAACTCGTTTAATATAAACATTTATTTTAAGCTGCAGAAAAATTCAATATGTTAGCATTTTGATGCTTTTTGAAAATGGCTCCTGGTTCTATTGAAATGGCTCCTGGTTCACTAGAAAATTAGAGGACCAGGAGCCACGTTTTCCAAATATGTGGCTCCTGGTCCAGACTCGCTTAATTGGAGGCTTGCTGGACAGAATATTCTAATGAATAGGACGGGCAGTTGCTGCACTCTGGCTAAAACCCTGCACACAAGTCATTGAATGGGCAAGTCACATCTTTTGCATCTGAGAAGTTGAGTCGAGTCGAGTCAGATTAAGTTAAGCCATGCAGGAGCCGGCTGATGATATCAGTCAAGTTGAGCTGTTTTCAGCTTCTACAGGGTGAGTCAGAAAGAACGGGCACTTTTTTGGCGAAAGCGCCACAAAAATATTAAGCTTGCATATTCAAAACCAAATATAGTGTTACAAAGAACACATATTTGGCTTTCATTCAAAAAAAGAAATTTTGAATTCGAACATTGCGTCATGAAGTTACAACCATTTGAGTAGAACCAGGTATTTTAAAGCCAATCCACGGAATGGCAATAACCGATAGTATTGTTGGTTGCCTGATTCAGAGATGCTGATCAATGAAACTCGTGAAAAAACTGAAAAGGCACATGAATGTTGGAAACAATTTTGTCAAATGACTGGAAATAAATAGATCTGTGTAAGTATGAGTAATAAAAAGCCTGAAATCAAGAAGGGAAAGTAAAAGGAGGAATATCTACTGAATCAGGAGGTAAACCCAATTAGAATACTTTTAGGAATGGCTTGACAATTCGACCATTCCATGGATTTGCTTCAGATTTTTGGGGCTTTACTCAAATTAGTATATACGCTGTCACCTGTAACATCACAACAGCCAAGCAAACAAAAGCTTGCCTGCCGGCTTGCGCGCGCATTCGAAGGGGGTGTCCCAAAGAATCCATTTATAAACCATACACTAAACCAAACCATTCATCTGTAACAACAGCAGTCAATACATGTTCCCCCATGCATGGAATGGAACCCGGGCACTTAACATTGATGATTATCAAGAGGTAACATGGTCTATTATAGCACCAGAAGTGTATAACATATGGCAGTAATTACTGGGTACCTTTTTACATCACATCCATATCTGCAATTATAGCTGCTTTGAGTTGCATTTAGTTGATACCAATGGCTCAGCATAGATACTATAGCCCATATAAAACAACTGGCAGCTCTACATATAATAGAGATGGTGTTGTTGAACCAAGCCCTCAATTGAATTTGAACAATTGTATGGGATTCAATCATTCAAGTCGTCTTTTTACCTGGTGATTATGACGCTGAATGACCTCAAGGAACAATGTGGGCCTGTCCTGTATGGGCTTGGTGAAGATCTGCAGCAGGTAACCTTGATCATCAAAGTCTACTAGGATCGCCAGTTTCTGAAGCTGTAATGGTAGGGGAAATGAGACAAGAATGTCAGTTAGCTTGGGCCTTCAATTGCATATCGTCACTCTGTTCTGTCAAAACCATGTTTTTTCGGCCCTTCAGCATGTATAAAGAAAAACTGCCCAACAGTTGTGCATAGTGTTGCTTTATACCTGTTCAAGGGCAAGAGCACTTACAAGGTTTTGATGTAGATGTGTTTTTGGTTCTTTAACATGTTCAGAGCGGACTGTCTAAATATCATACATAGGATGTATAACATTATACATGCTAAAGGGCCGGATAGAGATACAAGGTGTTGTCAGTGGTTGTTACTTCAAGTAGGATTGATGCACATTTTTTGATTGATTACAAAGATTGTTATACCATATATTTAGCCAATCAGAGATACAGTAAGAATGGTGGTATTATATCGTCGCTGTTCTGACATACCGGCACATGTGCCATTTTGGGCAAAATGAGTTAAGTTGCATTTTATGATCTACAAGTGAAACTCTTTATTCTCCAAAAAAATGAGACAAAAACGTAATTAATTAATGAGATACCGCACTAATTAGTGTCATATGCCAGGGTTTTAACATAATACCGGCATGAAAACCTCATTTTGTATTCTGACATACCGGCACATCACGATATTCTGCCATAGACCACCGTGTAACTACATACCGGCATATCACTGGCATATCGCTGTAGGACTGTCTGACATACCGGCACATGACTTTATGACATAATTACTCCTAATTAATAATTGCAATTTGGTGTTGTAACATGCTCATAACAAACATAAGTATATATCTATTAGTGTTCTTTGACAATGATAGTGACATTTGATGTAAATGCTCTTTAACAAGTCTTTAAAAATTGGGAAGTTTTCAAACACGATTTTCTCAAAACGCTGTTTTTTGTGATGTGCCGGTATGTCAGAACAGCGACGATATGGTTGATAAAGAGATATAAAAGCACTTTTTGATTGGTTACTCACAGTGGTATATCATATTATATCCTGTATTGAGCCAATCAGAGACACTGTAAGAAAGCAGGTAGTGCTCAATGGAGTCAAATAAAGCCTCAATTCATGGCAAGGTTGTCAGATTTGATTTCAATGCAAGCCACAACCAATGAACAGCGTCTTATTTGTCTTCTTTTACCGTCTACCTCCGAGCTTTCCCCCTGCTATTTCACCCCATTAATTCAGCATTTCTATTTCATGTTTATTTGATTACAGGACTGGTGCAATCAAATGGTTCCGTTTATTCATCTTAATCTAAACAAACCTTCTTCACGGAAACAATAATTTCACTTTGTCACTGGCTGGTCTTGAACTTTTTACACCAATTCTTCAAGTGTTGATTGTTTTGTTTGTGTAATTGTGTAATAGAAAAACTAAAAAGCGCCAAAAAGTGATTTTTTTTCCCCATTTTTTTCACTTTATTGTCACTTTTTTGTCAATATTTCAAAAAATATTAGATTAGGTTAAAAAAAAAATTGACCCTAAGTTAGTGTCTTTACATCATAATCTAGTAATTTTGGAATTTCTTACTAAAAATTATTTTTGTTAGCTTTGTTGAACTTTTTGGGGTCAAACAAGTGATTTTGTGTGATTTTCTCAAAAAACCAACATTTTTGGTCAAAATTGACGCAAAATTCGGATTCTCTGACCTATTTCCTTTCCAAAAATGTATACTAATATACATTTGAGTCATAGTTCATTAGTTCAACAAAAAACTTCCTTAAGTCCCCCCTTAAAACCATTCATATTCAGGTGAAATTGGACTTGTAAGTCAACTTCAATTTCTGCCATGAGCATGATAAGTAGAATTTCCCTTTTAGCCTAATAAAGTATGTAATATTGCAATGTCATGTTACTCTACCTTTACTGTGTGAATTACTATTGTACATAGGCTTACTACCAAATGGGTTGACTCACCTAATTGGTCACACTTAATCCTTAATTGATGATGGATTTTTCTCATGTTTTCAAGATTTTATTAACTTTGTTAGTTGTACTTTACAATACAATCAAATTGGTCATGGTTCAGTGGTTTTAATAAGGATAAATCCATGCCCTATTTTTTTTGAGACACCCTGTATATTCCCTCCCCCCATTTTGCTACTTACTCTATCCAAGTTTTCAGTCACCGTGATGTTGGATGTCTTGAGACGCTTGCGAAGGTTGTTGTAATAAGAGTCTGGGATACTCAAAAAGTTCATCCCCCTCGCTCGTAAATTCTCAATGGACTTGATGATGTCGTTCGTGTTCATGGCAATGTGCTGAACGCCTGCGGAGCCGTAGTAGTCCACAAATTCCTGTTAAAACAGAAAACAAATTGGAAAATTGGAGGAAAAATACTTTGATAGTCACTCAATCTAACTTAATGAAGACCCGAAACACCACCCAAAGCTTATGCTGGCAGACCTACTTACATAATTGCGCAATTATGACAGACTATATGCATAAGAATTTTTTTTAGAAGTGCTCTTAAAGGAAATCCGTGCCGTGGAACTTTAGCGCTCAGATATGTAGCATTATTATTATACAGACCACTTCTGCAGGTTTAAGTTTTTAAAAGTATCGCGTAAAGACAAAATCGGCTTTAGAAAGAAAAACAGTAACATGTATGGACGTCGCCATATTGATCAAAGCTATGACTAAACAGTTACGAGATGTCCACATCTCTGATTCATGTATTGATATTATCGATTTATGCATTGAACTCCTGCGTGATACCGTCCAGCGAGCTGTTGCTGATGAGGCTGTTTTAGTGACGATGACATCACAATATTGTGATGTCATCGTCACTAAAATCTTAACAGCACTTTTGACACAGACAACCGGGCGCGAATTTCAAATAATCACAGGTTGGGGATTTGCAGTTTAATTTTGTTTACTTGAACATTATAGTTCTGTGTGTTCAATAAAAATGGTCAATATACGAGGGTCATTCAATAAGTTCTACCTCCTCCCTCATAACGTCGCTAATATTAATGTCAACCTCATGATATTTGTCGTGATTATAGCTCCGAATCATAGCTACAAATGTGTAGTAAATGATAATTCATATCTGTTTTACTTTTGTAATGACGCGGTCAAAGCCAGAGAGAGATTTTGGACAACGGACACAGAAAATTACCTTAAAAATATACACATGTTTTCGGGTGTTTTTTCGTATTGTATGGTTAGATATAAGAACATGATTTAAATACTGAAAATGGAAATGAATCAATGATATCTGAATATATTACAGTATTATCATGTATAGATAAGATTGTAAACAATATTAACTCTTGTAGGCTTGCAAATAGTGTACTATCAACTCAAATGTATTACTATGCCTTTGGCATACTAGAATACTGCCATCAGTCAACTTTTCGTTGTAACAACTTAAGCATGTTAAGCCACAATGATGCCTCAAATGTTAAATCTTTACCATAATAGTCACTTTATGAGTTTTACTATAAATGTTCAACCTTCAGAATAGTCAATCAGGTAGTCAATGATAGAAAACTATCGCTTTGAAAGACTTTAAATCCCTCCATTTAGTTCGATATATTGAAGATCGCTTAGTTATCATGAAAGTCAAATATGACTTTTACAGGGATCTCTAGGGGAGGGGTAAACTGAATGGTTGTCCTAACCTGGATCTGGCTAATCAGAGGGCATATTTTTTCCAAACCAATCAGTCAACTTTATTGTTTACAGTCTGTTAAAGAAATATCTGACATTTAGAACGGTTATAATTGACCGATAGGTATGTGTTGCCTCTTACAATAGGCCAATTGAAAAGCACTTCGGCGATATTTTGCTGTTTTTCATCCGTTTCCGTCACACTAAATCGAGGTTTGGTTCTCACTGCATGTCCGGAAAAGTACAACCAGTACTTAGATCAATTTACATTGGATTTGTAGCTGAGGTTCCAAGCTACAATCGTGTGATATTTGATAAGACTGGCTCATATAATAAAAAAGTTATGAGGTCGGAGGTAGAACTTATTGAATGACCCTCGTACATTAGATAATTATTTTCCTACCATATAATGTAGGTTTTTAATGAATAGAACGGTATTCCTTTAATGTTGTGTACTTATCATCATTAATAACTCCATGTCAATGTGTAGCTAAGTGTGTAAAAATACAATGCAAAGCAACTGTCATTTCAATCTTCTGGCAAATTATCCCATGTATAACAAGGCGGTTCTCGAATGGCACATCTTGCCTGCTCTTTTGATAACATGTTAGTAATAAGTAGATTAGTATTTTTAGCAGCAGTGCATGTAGAGAGGGTTGGGAGAATAGGCCTTTTCATCGACCAGCCTTTTTAAAATGATCATACTGTAACTCGTCCACTATGCAATTGGCAGAGCATGGAAGTGAGTAATCTCATCAACTGATAACATTATACAGTCCTCAAAATAAGTAACTGACCAGGTAATAAATATGTGACCTGTCACATCAAAATGGACATGTTGAAGGCCCAAGTCAATTCTGAGTTATTGGTATGATTTGAAAGAGCACATTTTAAGCTTTGAAATGATACCTTGTTGAATGTAATCGGAATTTGTAATCACAAGATATGAATTGAAAAAGCATATTTTGTCTCTTATTTTCTTTTTTGTTTCACCAAATATATTGCTCTCTATATCTCAAAACTGTGTTTGCCGACAACATTTAATCAAATTTGACTATGAGATATTACAACATGTTTTTATATTTTTAAATATATTCTTGAGCTGAATGTGATTATCTCTACAGGAATAGTTCATCGCAAACATGTTGCATTTTTTATGATACACCCTGTATATCACAAAATCACAAATTCTGTCAACCTCCTACCTGAATCTGACTTTTTCTTTTGCCTGGTGCCGGCTCGTTGATGGGCATTTTGATAGTCTCATCAAAGTTGGTCACCACGATGCTCCGGAGGGCGCTGTATTCAGTGCTCATCTGCTTATCGTCCACTGACCAGAACCGATGAAACATCAGATTCTTCTCATACCTAAAATTATAAATGACAGAAAAAGAATTAAACTCGAAACAACACATACACATTTATTGACCTATAATTATCGTGTGTGGGACGGAATTTGCATCTGCGTTATCACAGAAGAATGTTGGCTGTGATAAAACTGTGCTGCTCCTATCACTAGTGTAAGTGCTGATGTAACCTCCAAACTTGAGCTGACACAAGATTAAAGTTCTGACAATTTTCAAACAAATCACTGACAGTTATCACTCATATACCTTAGTGTGCAGTTAGGCCAAGACGATTTCCCTACAAGACTTACCTAATTTAGAAAAACGGGAAAGGAATTAAATTCTACAATCTTGGAAATGCTTATCTGAACATCTCCAAATGAGATTTCCCCTTCCCCACCAATCAATGTTGGGACATTCTAGCAAGCTGCTCAAGCCATTGGCATCCCTCAACATTGCATGGAGGAGTGGGGTGACCGTTTACCGTTAATCACAGAAAAGCGTTTCAAGACTTTTTTCCAGGATTGTAGTTTTTTTCTTCTTTCATGAGTTTGACATTCTGATTGTAGGGTCATTCCACCCCAATTCAGTAAATGGATTACACCATCAAAAATAGATTTTGTTCATATTTAATATACTGGTAGATATTGATGAGATATGAAAAACCTGAAATTTTGAGGTCCTAATTCCGTTTCGTTTTCTCGTAGCGGCAATTTGAAATCTTTTTTTTTTTGGGGGGGGGGGGGGGGTCGCCGAAATCCTGCAAAAAACACGCGTCGCGTAATGAAAGTCCATGTTGAGCGGCCAATATCTCAAGAAGTAAACCCCCTAGAATATTGAGATTTGGTATCTAAAACTAACTTTTTATGTTGATTTCAAAACTTTAATCAACAAAATTGTAGCATGTTCCAGTTTTAAATGACAAGGGCCTGAAAATGGGCCAAAGTCTGGTTTGGACCAATGTTCGGGGGGGTCCTTTGCGGGATTTCGGCGACCCCCCCCCCCCCCCAATTTTTTTCTTCAAATTGCCGCTACGAGAAAACGAAACGGAAATAGGACCTCAAAATTTCAGGTTTTTCATATCTCATCAATATCTACCAGTATATTAAATATGAACAAAATCTATTTTTGATGGTGTAATCCATTTGCTGAATTGGGGTGGAATTACCCTGTAGGCCAAAATGAGTTCAAACAGTCTCTCAATAACTGTGCTAGATTTGTTACATACTCAAAATGTATTATAACATTTTAAACAGAGATCTGATATTATTGGGATGAATTGTAGATTCCACACCTCCAAATAAATTTGTGCTAGCGCCCAACATTAGCCTGTGTTTTTAATTCAAGAAGGACCCTCTAACCATTAATTTAAATACACAGAAAAGGTATACAATGCTCTTAATATGAAAGAAATTTGTGTTATTTGTGATTTGTAGACTATAAACTTAATATATTTAACCAAAGAACCCTGGTATTTTCTGTAATAGTAAGATTTGACACAACTTCTCTTTTCACCTCTTCTAGAACAAATGCACCAAATATAGCTAGCAGACAGCAATTTGGAGAGTGTACTAGTATTCGATGTCACGTTGCGTGGAAAAATGAAGGTCAACCCCACCAAAATGGGTGTTCCTTTGATGGAAGACATCAGTATCTTCAAAGAAAACAAGGATTTGAACAAACCAGTCGCTCGATAGCTGAAAAATCATACTTTAATTTGATCTCTTATGCATTTAAGTCAATTGCAATTTAATTGGTGGTGTGGAACCTGAAAGCTAAATAAAAAATCCCCTTACCAATCTGCTACTGATACCATGGCATCATCTGGCTGATTACCAACAACATGGTCAATAAAGTTTAGTCCACCTGCAGGTCTGAAAAGATAATGTGTACCGGCAAAACATGTCAGCTTAGATCTTAATATATTTGTTTAAAACAGCAAATGTCATTAAAAACAATGTGGATATATTTTTAGGTACCACATTTTAATAATAATAAGCATTTATTTAGCGCTCTACAAAGAACACAGCGCTTAACAATATGAAACAGCATTATATACAATAAAAATACAAATAACAATATATACACAAGTCATGCAAAGACAAAAAATCAGAACTTTGGAAACAAATAAGTTTTTAACCGGCGTTTGAAGATACAGATGGACGGCGCCTCACTGATGCTGACCAGGAGCTGATTCCAAAGTCGGGGGCCACATACACGAAAGGAATTATCACCACCTTGACGTTTAGATCGAGGAACAAAAAGCCTGGTAGCATCAGAAGAGGAGCGAAGTCAGGGTCTACTATCTTCATTTCTACCGTTTTAAAGTGACATGATATTTAACAATGTTCATGCTCTCTTGAAACCAGAGATAGATAAAAAATATATATACAAATTGTTTTCATATTGCTAATTCATCATGCACCACACAAATGTGGGGCATCTGATTTCTGCCAACATTTTTAAACTTGATGTTTACTGTTCAATGTGAAGGCATACCATAAATTCAATCATATTCAAAAATTTACCATATTTAAATTATTTTTTGTGCAATTTAAAATTTAAAAAAATTCTTGTGTCACAGTGTTACTTTCTGAAATTGTTTGATAATTTTTGTTGTTGTTTGAAATTCACCATAATTGTCACAAACATTTTGAGAAAAAATATCTGACCGAACCTACCTGAGAATTATAGCGTTGCCATCAAGGCCTTCTTATTTGTATAAAAAAACACATTTCACTCGCATACTAGTATCCAAAGCAATAACATTACTAATTGCATCAGTACTTTACATCAGACACTGATTTTACCCCAGCATCCACCAGTTAGGGTGCATCTTCTCCCCCTTATTTCAATGGATTTGTCTGTCCCTAGTCTTAAAATGTTCCTATTGTCACAAAACTAACATGTGCCAAGTTTGAATTAATTTGGAAGTTGTCATGGGGGGGGGGGGCACCGAGAACCTAAAGTTACAGTGTGTGTTCTATGTAGGAAAGTTCGTTGACCCCTGTACAATTCCAATTAGAAGCCGATCGAACAATTTGAAGTAGCTGCCATATCAAAACCGTTTGGACTTAGAAGCTCAACTCTTGTGAGCTAATAGAACTAATAATCATCTTCAAATCTGCAATAAAAAATAATCGCTAACAAAATGAGCATGTGCGGTTTACTGGCACAAACGCCCTCGCGATCCATAATTTCATGTATTTGGCATTTTGTAGACATTTTTACCCCGAATTTGGCATTTTGTGGTCATTTTTACCCCCAATTTAACAAATGTTGATGTCCTGATTGTGTTAACAGTATAACAACTTTAAATCAATGTATATTATCCACTTTCAGTGTGAAATAAGAGTATTATAGCACTTGGTTCACATAAGACAGACATTCTCCCCCAGAATATGGGCTGGGGGCGCTTTTGACAATAAAACACACATGCTCATTTCATTGGCGGTTAATTTTTATCGCAGGTCCGAAGATGATTATCAGTTCTATTAGCTCACAAGAGTTAAGCTTCTAAGTCCAAACGGTTTTGATATGGCAGCTACTTCAAATTGTTCGATCGGCTTCTAATTGGAATTGTACAGGGGTCAACGAACTTTCCTACATAGAACACACACTGTAACTTAAGGTTCTCTGTGGCCCCCCATGACAACTTCCAAATTAATTCAAACTTGGCACATGTTAGTTTTGTGACAATAGGAACATTTTAAGACTAGGGACAGACAAATCCATTGAAATAAGGGGGAGAAGATTTTTTTTACAGATTCCCCCAAAAAGCGTAAAACTTGCACAAATGTTTCCCCTTCGGTAGCTGAAAACTTGATAAGTTGGGGGGGGGGAGGGGTAGCAAATGAAGTTGTCCGCATAACTGGCCAAAAAAATTGCATGGTCAAAATTGCAAATCTACCGATGGAGGGTCGTTTTTACCGACTTGTAATGATCACTGAGCACCCCCGGATCTACTTACAATGATGCACACAGAGGATCTTCATACAACGTCGGCTTGTAGTTGGGTAGGAAATCACCTTTGTAGTTTTTGCGTTCCACAAAAGTGTGCGTCGTCTCGCCATACTAAGAATAACAAATAGGCAGACAGAAACGAAAGTTAATCAAGGTTTCTGTTTAAATTGTGATCTACTCAACTTATGTAAAAAAGGGATTTATTGTGTTCCAAAAGTTGAAACGCAAATTTGATATTTGTATTTACAAATTAAAGGTTTATGACCCGATCACTTTTTTGGGGCTATAATTTTTTTTTCACATCAAGATATTTTGATATCAGAAGAATCCTCATATTTTTCTCATTATGTCTGTAAAATCTTAGGGGCCAGAAATGTTCCATTTATAAATTAGAGGCAAAAATGTGGTGAATTACTGCCAAAGGTGGTTAACCACCAGCCAGTTTGTGTACTACTTCAATGGGCAACATAATTGTGACCTTGTGATTCTAAAATAAGAACTATTGCAGTTATGCAACTCAAACTTTGGAATGTGACACATTTAAGGATGACCTTCCATATGAAACAGAAAACATCAAGTTGAAAATTGGGCCAGCAATCGGAACAACTACCTTAATCAATTCCCATACCATGAACTTTGAATATCTTAATATACTCTTCGTATGTTCAAGCAGGTCACAGTTTTAATTGGCATACTTTTTCTAAAATGCCATAATTCTAGCAATATAAATGCGTAATCATATAAGAAACTATCACGTCTGTTTGTCAGTAACTATCCCATACTACAGTGTGTTCAGGTTATCTAGGTTAGGGCTAATACATGTATTTTGTTTTTAATACATAGTGCAGCTGGCAGCCTGTAGTACAAACCTTCAGACCATGCTGGATGGTCTGAATGTTCTGTTTTTCACTAGATAGTGGTAGGATCTTGGATTTGCATCTCCTTAATGTTTTTAAGGGTGGATATGTGGGAATAAGTAAATTACAGGGCAGTTTAGTTGATTAGTTTGGCAAATTAAGATGAAAATATCATTTAATACATATATTTTTCAACATAAAAACATTATTTAAAAAAAAAAATGAAATCTCAAAACAAACAAAAAAGGCATGGGGTTTTGAGATTTTATGGGTCGGTCGTGTTTGGGCAAACAAACTTTTTTTTTAAGGCCTTATAGCTGTGGTGTAAGTCCTTTACGGGGTGGCAACACTACCCATAGCTGTCGTGTACAGGTCAAAAGTAGCCCAAAACCCTGGCCTAGCCACAGGGAGGCAACACTACCCTTATAGCTGTGGTGTAAGTCCCTTACGGGGTGACAACACTACCCATAGCTGTCGTGTACAGGTCAAAAGTAGCCCAAAACCCTGGCCTAGCCACAGGGAGGCAACACTACCCTTATAGCTGTGGTGTAAGTCCCTTACGGGGTGACAACACTACCCATAGCTGTCGTGTACAGGTCAAAAGTAGCCCAATTCCCTGGCTTAGCCACAGGGAGGCAACACTGCCCTTATAGCGGGTAAGCTTTAGAATACCCTACCATTTGTAATCCTCACTGTGTAAGTGTATATATGGGTCGTTCTTTAAAAGCCCATACACTTACACAGTGTATGGGTCGTTCTTTAAAAGCCCCCATTGAAGACGTGCAGTGGTAGGGTATACTAAAGGAACTCCCTTATAGCTGGTATTGAAATTGACGACAGACTTGCTTGGCACACCTTTATTGACTCCCTAGTTAAAAAACTAAATTCCAGAATGTACTGTCTCAGAAAATTGAAATTCTTTAAAGTTGATATTAAGATCCTTGCTTTGTTTTACGATTCCGTTGTTGAAAGTGTTTGGAGGTACTGCTTATTATGTTGAGGAGGGAATGTTTCAAAGAGTGATAAAGACAGAGTTGGTAGAGTTGTGAAGGAAGCGGGAAGGATAATAGGTTTGTCACGGCAGGACTTCGAGACCCTGTACACCGATCTCCTGGGCAAGAAGCTGACCAATGTGATAGATGATGTTAACCATCCTCTTTACGAGCGGTTATCCAGTCACCTGATCGGCCGATCGGGTCGTATGCGCGTGCCCCCTGCCATGACAAACCGCTATCTTTCTTCCTTTGTTCCACAAGCAATTGCTTTTCATAATTCACATTATAAACGGGGGGATATTTAAGTTGGGGGTCTTGTTTTGTATATAATATTGTGTGTATTGTGTTTATGTATGAGCACTCTCATGAGTTGAATTTCCCTGTTTGGGATTAATAAAGTTTAAATGAATGAAAATGAATGAATGAATGAATAGCTGTCATGCACAGGTCAAAAGTAGCCCAATTGGTGGCAAAACTGTCCCTGAGCAGAATCCATGTTCACTTACTGTCTGTACTTGAGCAAAGATGACGGAGCCATTTTCATCTTTTTCTTCCCATATCTCCTTGGTCACTATGGCGCCTCTCTCTTTTGCTTTCTGTCAATATAACAATGTAAAAACATTGTACACATAATTATAGAACCACACACACCATGCACACACAATTGTTTCATTTGAAAACATTCAATACAGAGTGATTAGGCAATGGAAAAGAAAACCAGGTGTTCTACAGGCCCAACCGATCCATATGTTTTTAATTAAACAATTAATTATTTCTTTTTTACAAAATTGTATTTTTAAAATGTTTTTATGGGCAATTCTACAAAAAAGGTACCAATACCGTATCTTCCATTCTTTGGTCCAAAAAATCTTTACCGTGCATTTTGGTTAGCAAATGTGTTGTTTTTCGTGTAGAACGTAACAAGTTCTACACAAACATTATATGGTTTTCTATACTTCAAATGCCTTAATGACTATATTTAAATGCCAAAAACACGTTTCCACGGCTCAAGTCATATTTGGCCCTGCTTATTTTCTTTTACTAAACACAAGTTTGCAACAAATGTGACAAAAAACAACAACACTGTTTTACGAGCTGACGGACCTGTCAAATAGGGTCGGTTGGTCGGGTGCTTTTTATTTTGTTTTTATAATCCTAAAATGTCACCAAAATCTGCAAAAAACATGAATTTTTAAAAAAAATTGTGAAAACAAAATGTTGACAGATTTTTGGCCAAAAAACAGATGATTTTACATGAATTGAAAAAAATGTATCTAATATTTTTTCTTCTTCCAAAAATCACAAAAACTGCATTGAGCTGTTGAGCATTCAAACGTCCGAAACCGTGAGCTACGTTATCAAGTATAGAAGACTATCCTCATTTTATCACCCATAATAATATTAGTATGATGATTTATGGTGCGTGAAGCTGACTGAAGCATGCACATGGCATATATATTTAAAGAAACAATGAAATGTTTGTTTAATCTCACCCATCCTATCATATTTATTTATTATATGGATAACGTACATGTAGCTCACAAAATATTAATCATGTTAATGTACAATCAGGATTTCAGATATGATGACTTTTAAATATTTTGAGCCTTTTAAATTTTTATCTGTACTCTACGTACCGGATTCATTGCCGGGTTTTAATATTATGACCAGATGCTGGTTCACTGGTCTTTTATTGGTTTCTATTAGAATATACTTGTTTTATGACCAGATGCTGGTTCACTGGTCTTTTACTGGTTTCTATTAGAATATAAGCGTTGGTTCTTTGTTTGTTGTAGTTTTAAGCTTTGTAACATATTTTGTGGGCAATTGTGTATATTTTTCTGTATTTATCTGTTTTGTTGTTATCTTGTAAGTGCTTAGAGATCTTACATATCAAGCGCTTGAATAAATGCTGCGTATTATTATTATTATTATTCTCGTATTTCAATACACCTTTTTGTATGCAACATACACACACAAAAAAAAAGGTTATCAGTAACATCTCAAACAACATTAACAATTTTTCGCTTTGTTGTGATATTCATTTTGGATAACATGATCACTAATTAGACTTTGCACACAAATTGTTATGCTTTAGTTTGAAGATACACAAAAGGTGGTGTTGAGAACTTTACTATATACAGACTGTAACAAAAAAAGTTATACAATCGCAATTTTATTTTTAATTCAATGTTAAATTCATGCAATGTCAAAATCTCTTACACTCTGTGTTAAGTTCCGTTTTGGCTACCAGAATTATTTTATTTGGTCTTTATAACTACTTGCGTTTAAAATCTATGACCAATCTACTAAGTCGGCTAGAAATCGGGTTGGGCCACTTTTACAATATTATCATACAATCTTGCTTGTATAAATTAAATGGTTAGGGTATCATGCAAGGAACATTAAAGAGAACAATATAATTTTTTTTTTCAAATAGTTTTATTTCATTTGAATAATTAAATTCATAAAATAATTAAATTATATTTGTAAAGACCTAACCTTCTATGTAATAATTTCAACCGCTTGAAACGAACTATTGTTGTCTAACAAGAGCGCTCTACTGCTATGTTCCTGGTTCGATTCCATTCATATTCATCCCAGTGGTTTTACCATTGATTAAACTAAAGTGGCCCAGGTGATTTCATGACTACTTTAGACAATTGATCATATCTCTGCTTACCGACCATCGATTGTCATGAAACAAAGCTTATTCGAAAGCTAACAAGATTCCCCTCGCACGCCATTAAAACTCGAAACGGAAATTCTACGGGAGATATTTTTAATATTTTTTTCAAAACTGTATAACTCTTTTTGTTACAGCCTGTATGACATCAGTGACACATATAAAAAATCGTCAACAAAATGCAAATTTGAAACAAATTCTGTTCACACTTTTTTCAAACCTATTACATGTAGCACCAATTTTTTGTAAAATTGCCCATACAGTCAACACAACAAGTAACTTTCCAGGTATTAAATGTGGTAATATTTCTCTAAAAGTATAACTCGGATTAACTCCTACATTTAAACATTATATTTATAAAGTTGTTGGGGAATTTCTCTTTTTTAATTTGAGTTATTACACGACAGGAATGGTTGATTATTGAGGAAGTTATAATTCCAAATGTAAGGTCAAATCTGATTTTCATTTTCACATTTTTCTTTTCAACCCGGGGGGATAGTTTGAGTACGGCCTTCACATCTGAATGACATGAACATGCTAACTAGACAATCTAATAATGGAAGTTAATTCAAGACCAAATCAATCAAAAAAGTCACATGAAAATCAAAACTACTTACTAACGAGTTTAGGGTTTGACGTTTTTTAAATATAACAGCAGATGTAGATTGTCACATGAAGTTCATGGATCCCATGTGCTACTATGCGTATTGTGTGTATACATCCGATTTATATCCAGAAGTGTGAATAACTGACTACCAAGTTTGTCTGGGTCAGCTTACTCACGGCTGTTTGATTGTCCGATTTATAATTAAAATTATAGAATAAAAAAAGATTACATAGTGGCCCAGTTATGGTTTGACCTGATTTAGGTAGCGCAAATGAATACGAGTATACGGTGAAATTTTACCTAAAATTGTACGAGCCATTTTTAAATTATCGGCATTTTCTACTTTACACACATTTTACATGTAACTCTATAGGAAATGTGGCCGATGAGGGCGCTATTATAGTAAATAATAATATTTAAAGCTCTATTTCTCAGAAATGGCACCAACAAATGTCCGGAAATTTCTACAAAAGATGGCCAGTATAATCAGGTACTTGAATAAGTTAAAACCAGAACCGGGCCAGCAAGTTACGGTGTTCTCAGAATAAAACGGACAAATTATGTGGGATCAAACAGCAGTGTACTAATGACTTCTTTGGATTTGAATTGGAATCAGCCCAAGGGCTGCCATGCATTTCGGCCTTTAAATTACTTGATGATGGTATTTTTTCGCTTTCAACACTATCACTGAGTTTCAGGAATGTTTGGAAGGATCCCAAAAATGACACATGATTTTAGATGTAATCATAAATTAACAAACAAGTAAAAAGAGGTTAGTCTAATACATTACCTTTGAATACTTTTAAAAGTATAAGTTAAACCATTTGGAAAGGTAGTTGCTACTCAGAGTTTCACGCTTGTGCGATCATCAGATTGCACCAGATTATAATATTGCATTAAAGATTTTAATACTGCTTTTTTATTTCACCCCATCCAATTACTTTTTGATTCTCTAAACATAAATATGGATCTTTTTAATTGAATCTGAAATTTTATGTGACATCTCAAAAATCAAGAGATAGACTAATTTAAGCCCAATTTAAGCTGTTCACGTTTATGTTTTTCAATTTAAAAATATGATTGGTTTTGCAATCAAAAAAGTTTCTGAAGTGTGCCTGATAAATTAGATCTTTACTTTTCAAATAAATAAATACTGTATTGTATTGTATGGAAAAAAACTCAAGAAATATTTTTAAGGAAGCAGATTTGTTTGCCAATAACATACCTTGATGATCCACTGAATATCTTCTACTTCAAATGCAACATCCTTGACTCCATCTCCATGTTTCTGTTGATGCGCTCCAAACTCTAAAAGAAAATTAGCGTGGGTTGAAACAGGGCATTCCCCCTGTCAGCAGCCTTGCCCTCCTCCCAATAAAATGCACAAACTATGTTTATATATTAAAAAAAAGTCGGTTATGCCCCCCCCCCCCCCCCCCCCCCCTGATCACAGGCAAAGTCCCCACCCCAAATTGAAGACTCTAATTATGCTACTGGGTTGAAATAAGAATTTTAGAACCAGGGGCTTCTTTTTACATAATAGTTGCCTGATTCAAGGAACTTCCTTCACAATTAGGGAAATTTGCCACCAAACTGACCTGGGCTATAAGAGAGCAAAATATGTCAACATAAAATATTTTAAAATAAGAAATAACCAACAATAATCTAGACTCTATTCACTGACCCACACACTGACTGCATGGGTCAATTTGACTCGTCACCAAAACGGGTCAATTTAAGGGTCAATGTTCACTTTGCTGGTGGAAAATGCCCAACCAAATGTCATTGGGCACCTTGCATGCTACAAATTTACAGAAAACACTGGGAACCCATTGAACTACTGTGTTAGCTTTTTGGTATGCTACATTTGCAAATTGACGAAAAGTTCTTATACATTATTTACACGCTACCTCCCCATGGCCTTTGTGTGCCTACCTTCAGTCACAGTTCCAGTTGGATTCAGGCAAGACTTGAACACAAATCTAATCTGTGAAAATAGACAATTAGTACAAAAATCATAATCTTAATAAAACAATTGAAAGACTTATATATTTAATACAATTTTATTAGCGTCTAGAGTTGTGAGGCATAAGGACCAAGACGACTGTGTCACATGGCGTATCCAGGATTCAATTTCAGGGAGTGAAGGCCATAATTGTTTTATTACATTCTAATACAGAAATGGATGGGCTCCATCTTATTATGGCTTCTTGTAACTGAGATTTATCAAATGTACAGATCATGAAAAATAATGTATATTTTCATCAGATAACATTGCAAGTAATGTAAACGCTCCTATTTGTAAGGCTACAGACTTACAATGATGAATTATTAACCATTCTTCATACCGTTAATTGTTCTACATACCTTGTTTTGTTTTACAACATGTGCACAGACCTCTCTGCTACCAGTCTCTAATCCCATGTAAGCTAATGGCTCAAATCCCATACGAGTGCAGTAGAATGAGGCAGCCTGAAACACAACACAATATAAAAATGACAGACTTCCCATACAGTCATCAAAAAAAGTAACTATACAGGTAATAAATGGGCTTAATTTAACTCTAAAAATATATATACCTAAAAATATTAAATTATAAAG
Organism: Ophiura sarsii; assembly: GCA_035610835.1. NCBI lineage: Eukaryota > Metazoa > Echinodermata > Ophiuroidea > Amphilepidida > Ophiuridae > Ophiura > Ophiura sarsii. The sequence continues at coordinate 1,824,027 of CM069444.1, forward strand.
TTGTTGAGAAATTTATTTTCTTTAAAATGAGATATTGCACGCTAGGATCGGTTTAATATTGAAGAATTGACAATCCAAAATGTAAGGTAATAGTAGGAGCCCCAGGCCTCAAATTTAGGAGTTGACCCCTGACCTCCGAACATACTCTTAAATTTACATTTTTATGACAGATACATATCTTATCTACAAGAATAAAGTGTCCTGCTCTTACGATTCTCTTGCGAAATTGGGCTGTGGCAAAAATCATATTCCCCATGTATTTACATAGCAGAAATGAAATAATAGCACCTCTCGTAAGGGTTTGAGTAGTATATTGACTATAACATTGAAAGGAAATGTCAAAACTACATATAATTATGTTTATAAATTTAAAGAAAGAATTACTTGTCACATTATATTAGCTTTTCTCATTTTAATGTCAAGGATATTGGTCAAAAATGTCATGGAATAATTGAAAAAGTTACAAAAATAAGCATTTTTGACCCTTTTGTGACTTTTCCCAATGCTCAATTGAGCTATTTCACCTGTAACATTGACATTATAACTATAAATAACTGTCTCAACTTGTGAAACAGTTCTTCCCCATAGATATGATGTATAGTTATACATACTTATACAGTTATTTCAACTTTTTATGGCCATAATATTACCCCTACCCCTAACACGAGTTGTTTTATGTGATTTTGTCTATGTGAATATATAGGGGAATACAGATAATGCCAATAACATGAATTCGCAAGAGAATCATAAGAGCAGGACACTTTATTCTTGTAGACAAGATATGAATCTAACATAAAAGTATTCCTTTTGGAGTATGTTCGGAGGTCAGGGGTCAAACCATTTTAAAGCCGAATTTAGAGCTCTGGGGCTCCTACTATAAAGCCACAATTTAATTTTCACATTTCAACACGGTGGAGAGTATGACAGGTAGCGTGTGTGTGTGGCGTATTGATCCATCGGAACAATACGGCCGACTGTCCAACCTGCGCATGCATCTCCCAATTGCACTTCCAGTAATCAATAATGTACGTGTAGCTGGGTCATCGTGTAGAAAAGGAAAATGTGAAAATGAAAATCGGACTTCAGATTATATTTTGGAGTGTCACTTCCTCAATATTCACCCGATCCTAGCGGGCAATATCTCATATTGAAGAAGATAAATTTCTCAACAACTTTATTATTTAACATTTTTAGGTAGGATATATATTTTTAGAGTTATAAGCCCATTTATTACGTGTACAGGGCGAGTCCAAAAAAAGTTTACTCAACTTCAGCGATTTTCTTTTTAGAAAAAAGTATTTGTTTGTTTTTAAAACAATTTACTACGGTATAAAGACAAATCAATTGGCTTTAATATGAATTTTATCTGGTTTAGATCGGTTGAGGGAAACTTATTTTTACGCTGTTTTGAATAAAAGTGACCAATTTAACGTCCGAACACGCTTCCAGATCTTGACCAATATATTTCACTAGCGGCGTACCCTCGCTACGCTCGGGTCCCTGCTAGATGGTTATGCCACATTACATACCTCTTAAACAACATAAACCGGACCCCCTACAACACCCCCACCCCCAAACCAGGTTGATTTATAACCATATATATATCCCTTCTAAAGACATTGTAAACCCACTACAACCCCCCCCCCCCCCCCAATCAGGTTAATTTATAACCATGTCCCTCCTGAACCATTTACCGTGGCTACTTTATTAACCCCCGGTACTTTTGAAACCACATAAACAAGGCTCAAGATAAGCGGGCGCTGGGCGATTTTTACCCCTCGGTCCTTCTGCCACAGCGCCCGGTAATGCTGAAAAATAAATAACCGAGCGCTGATATTTTGTCCAAACCAGCGCCCGTTGACTATCGGGAAGCTTGCGCAATACATCATATTTCGAGTTTACAATGCTGCACCGCTGGGATTTAATAAAAAGTTAGCTCCCGGTAGACTGAAAGTAGCTCCCGGTTCTCAGTAAATGCCATGATCCGGGCGCTATACTGCTGAAAAAATGTAGCTCCCAGTAAAATAACTGTTATCTTGAGCCTTGCACATAAACCCCCTACAATCGCCCCACACTGCAACTACACCAACCAGGTGGATTTATAACCATAACCCTCCTAACCATTTCCCGCGGCTACTTCTTCATTAAGTCTTAACCCTATCCCAAAACATTTCCCATGGTTTTACCCCCCCCCCCCCATGCACATACCCAAACCAGTTTGATTTATAATCACAACCCTCCCGAAACCATTTCCCGTGGCTACTTCATTAACCCTCATAACCCTCCTAACCATTTCCCGCGGCTACTTCTTCATTAAGTCTTAACCCTATCCCAAAACATTTCCCATGGTTTACCCCCCCCCCCCCCCCCCATGCACATACCCAAACCAGTTTGATTTATAATCACAACCCTCCCGAAACCATTTCCCGTGGCTACTTCATTAACCCTCGGTTTCTTAGATTGTTTGGCACGCCAACTTAAAGTAAAGAAATCAGGTTGCTTCATTAACCCCGCAAAACGCTGCTTGTACCATTATAACCCTAGGCCTATCCTAAACCATTTCCCGTGGTTTTACACCAGCCGCCATCCCGACAGCGAAAGGATCAATTCCTTTGTTATGAAATGATTAAAGTGTGGTAATTGTGTCATAAATAGGCCTAAGCTGTCTATTGTCCCTCAGTGCAACCATCCTAAGCACACTCTCAAAGATCAGGAGAAAGACCAAACAAGATGCTGGATTATCAAGTGGGTTTCTATTCTTATCATTTAGTAAGTGTACATACTTCAATCTCATTGGCTAACACGTATGAAATCTGATCCATATCGTGTAAACAACAAGTCAAACCACACGATATATTCCATATCGTCGATTTTAAACCGCGTTACTAGATGGCGCGAAATGATATTACGTGTAAAGCGATTGCTTTGCGTCTGTGGAAGAGTTGCTCAAAATATGACATGTAAAATAAACAAATAAAATGGCGGATGATTTAAATGCAACCGAGTCGATTTCTGTTACATTCTGCCCTGAGGCCGAAATATACCGCAAAAAGGTCTAACCCACGCCAAAAAATAAATGATCTGCATATAACCTAACCAGACATGTTTTTCGCGATGATTTTATGGACAGAGGCGATGGCGCAGAGCCTGTTAAAAAAGGGTTGAATTTTACGGAGGTAAGGAAGGGAAGAGAATTCAGCGCCTTGCTCTAACTAGATTTTGACGTTTAGTTTTTCGCGAGTGTTTAAATACAATTTTTATTGGGACTAAACGATAAATTCGTTATCCCCTGCATGTTCACACAATACGGAAAAATACCTACATATGGTTTGTGCCATATCACATTCGGCCTGAGGCCTCATGTGATGACATGCCAAACAATAGGTATTTTTCCGTATTGTGTGAACATGCAGGGGATAACTAATAATATTATTGTTTTAAGGAATTAATGTTACATGTAGAGAGAGAAAGAGAGTGATAGACTATTACTTACTAGTCTTACTGTGGACATTGACAATTTTTGATTGGTTCAAGGATAATGTTTACATATTTACGAAAAATAAGTGAAATATTATGTTTATTGATTTTATCGTTTATTGTTCACATTATCAGATAGTCACTGGTGACCATTTTTATTCAATATCCTCATCTAGTTTTATCATGTTTATGAATATCCCTTGCGGACTATTTAATCCTTGCAATTATATGTCTTGGCCACAACAGGTGTCTGTAGTTTCCTGCTTGACTTGGGTCACCCGATTTTGGGACTGGTATCATGCAGGTTCAATATTGCCCACTGGTCAGGTTTTTGCTTTTCTAGGAGGGCCTTATTACAGATGTCCAGTATTAAATCATCAAGATTGCATCTTGTCAGAAGGAGTTCAATGTCTTCAATGGGGACTTTTAAAGAACGACCCATACACTTACACAGTGAGGAATACAAATGGTAGGGTATTCTAAAGCTTACCCCTTTCGTGCAACTCAACAAAATGTTATCCACAGGGGGCACTATGAAAACTCTCTCATTGCTTGCGTGGTAGATTTCGATCGCGACAGGAGCATGCGCAGATGCGATTTTTGTGTAAGTGGTCTGTGATTTTGTCAATATATTTTTACTGTGATTTGTCGATCTGCATTAAATGCAAAAAGTAACAACGCCCCCGGCTGGACTCGAACCACCAACCTTTCGGTTAACAGCCGAACGCGCTAACCAATTGCGCCACGGAGATGATTATTACTAGGATGTTTTGGTTTGTCATGTTCACTCGTACACTTCCCCGTACACTTTCTTGCAAAGTCGGGCATCGTTTTTTCTCAAATGTTGCTTGCATATTGCCTTTGCTGTCGCCTTTAATACATGTGCTGTTACTTGAACTTGGAACCAACGTTTAATTTGAACTGTCTATTTTCAATAAAAAAATACTCCAATACGGGAAAAAAATCAGAAAAGCTCACAGACAACAAATAAGAACATCATTTTACTCGACCTAGAATTTCAATCAACGTATTTCAATCATCGGCAAAACCCAATGATGTGAGTGACGTCATTTAATGAGCTCATTAGCATAATTTATGTCCGTGAAATATACAATAGGGTTTTCGTAGTGGGGGGGTGTTATTATTATCTGGAATAGCCCATTCTAGGACTCAGAACTGGGTAAGCTTTAGAATGCACTACCATTTGTATTCCTCACTGGTAACTGTAAGTCCCCATTGAAGACATGCAGTGGTAGGGTATACTAAAGGAACTCCCTCAGAACTTGATGTTGACACGATATAGACACACCTCCAAAATCAACCAATGACGGTCCACAAAGCTGACACACACCCCATGTCAAAGTTCAAACAGGCACGTGGGCCGTGTGCAGATCAATATTTGTATGACGCAAAACAGAAATGATCGCGTACATAAACCAAAATGGAAATGGTTGATGACGAAGTACGGGCAGAAAATGAGCTGCTATATTTCTCTTGAGTATTTAATAAGCTTACCTGTTTTGCATTGCCAACCCAGAAGGTCAGATGGTCAAAAGCAACAAATCGTCCACTTTCCGGCTGTAAAAAAGAAGGGTTAAAATATATAAAAATTATTATCCTGGGACTGGGTGAAAGTGAAACTGCTTGTGTTGTGTACGATCTGGTGATTCAGAACAACTATCATGTTGTAACGTTCAAATTTAGCTCGAAATGTTTACAATAAACACAAACACTGGAACTTACCTTGGGTCCTTTGTCTGTGTATGTAGTCTGAAAAACAAAAAAACAAACAATAAATTGTCAGAAACGGTTAAATTCGGGATGTTTTTATCACACACAATATTGCCGTACTCACCATTTTCGTGCACCGGCGTTTACAGCTGCAGGAGGCAATTGATTGATATTCGCGTGTTTGTACAAAGTCCAATGGCTTAGTACGATATGTGATACGATGAATTTGGAAGATGACGGTGGACGGATGCTTAGCAAAAATCACTAAAAATAGTTCCAGTTTTTGACAGTTTCCGTCGAAAATTTGGCAAATAATGAATCACTCAATAGATTTTAAACGGAAACATGTGTGGAGAACTGATCGAAATTGTAAGCCAGAATCTAGCTAGAACTCAGAGTCCTCAGACTATATATACGGGCCTGAAGAATTAACCCTTTGATAAAAGTACGGCCAATTAAAAAAACAAAACATGCTTGCTGTTTAGCGTCCCACTCGTTTTTTGGTGCTTTAAAAAAAAAAATCATTTAGGGACCGTTCATTAGGCCTAGTAAAAAAAATTAACATGTTTCCCGTCCCCGCCCGCCTCCTTTTTGGCCGCCGCCTCCTATTTTTTACTATTTACTATTTCCGAAAATTCTGTAAAAAAAAAAAAAAAGAATTTTTTTTTTTATTATTTTATTTTTATTTTTATTATTATTATTATTATTATTTTTTAATTTTTATTGATTGATCCTTTGCCCATAGGAATGGCAGATGTAATAGAAATGCTGTATCATTTCATAGCATGTTCATGCCATGCATGACACGGAATTATTGACATGGCTTCTCAATTGAAATAGTATGGGGACCAATTATACATGTAGGCCTACATCCTTTCGATCAATGATGTTTTGTTCCTCATTCAACCTGAAAAATGAAGAAAACATAAAGAAACAATGTGTAGTTGGCTCTATATATTAGGTAAACCTTTTCATATTTTTATTCCTCTGGCAATTAGAGTGGAAAATCCTGTTTAGGAGTGTCTGCAACACAGTCAGTTGGTCACTTTCGACTTGGCGGCCATCTTGAGAAAAAAAATAGCAAAAAATGGGAAAATAGTAAATAGTAAGACCCTCCCTCCTCCTTTTTTTAAAAAGTCCGGACGGGAAACATGTAATTTTTTTTACTATGCCTTATTTATGGTGGAGGGGGGGGGGGGGGGGTAAAATATAGGGGGGTCATGTAACTTTCATATGTTGAAATAGGGGGGGGTTATGTAACTTTTTATACTTGAACAGGGGGGGGTTGTGTAAATTTGTTTAAACTATAAAGATGGTGGTGATTTGAGTGATTTTAGAGGCTATTTTGGAGTGTAAATGCCATTTTTTTCTGCGCTTCGCGCATATTTTCCTAAAACCTATCAACTTCAAACTTTTACTATGAGACGACTTCTGGACAGCAAATCAACGATATGGTGGAAAAACATCTATATAATCATCAACGGTCGAGACATTAGAGCCACAAAATTCATGATTTAAAAATGTGATTTATTGCATGCTTTTCATTTTTCTGAACATTTTTTTGTGCAGTACCGCTTGCGGTACTGCACAACTCCGCTTGCATTCCCGCAAAGCGGGAATGCAAGGCCCGCTTGGTGTCTCCGCTTGCGGATATGCACACATTTATTGGCATTGCCGCAAGCGGACCAAACACCCGCTTGCGGGGATACACTTATTTGTTCACATCGCCGCTTCGCGGACTTGTCGCTTTTGGATCGCTTTTCCCCACGCGGCAATGCACACATTTATTGGAACTTCCGTAAGCGGAGCCAACTACCCGCTTGCGGGGTTACCATTATTTGTTCACATCTCCGCTTCGCGGGATTGTCGCTTTTAGATTGCTTTTCCGTGCGTGGAAATGTCCATATTTGATTGTACCTCCTCTTGCGGGGTTACCATTATTTGTTCACATCTCCGCTTCGCGGGATTGTCGCTTTTAGATTGCTTTTCCGTGCGTGGAAATGTCCATATTTGATTGTACCTCCTCTTGCGGGGTTACCATTATTTGTTCACATCTCCGCTTCGCGGGATTGTCGCTTTTAGATTGTTTTTCCGTGCGTGGAAATGTCCATATTTGATTGTACCTCCTCTTGAGGGGTTACCATTATTTGTTCACAATTCCGCTTCGCGGAATTGTCGCTTTTAGATTGCTCTTCCGCGCGCGGAGTCATCGAAATAATCATTCAATGTCCGCTTGCGGGGATACAATTATTTGTTCACATTTCCGCGATATTGATTCATTATAATGCTCCTCGGTATTCATGTTTGCATTCATTTTACCAAGCGTTCTCCAATATTACAAAACTGATAGGCCTACTTCATAATACATACAAACACCACATCCGAAGATGAAACTAAGGGTTACGCATCACATACCAACATATAATAGAGGATCGCATAGGCGATTCAATAGGGAACTTGAACAATTTAAATAATAATATTAATAGTAGGCCTATAATATTTAAATATCTGTATTCCATTGGGTATATACCCGGGGGTATATAGGCCTGTGTGATAGGCCTATAGTTTTTGTGCGGGAGACAAATTTCTAATCTGTGACCATGGTGACTATTCACCTGCATGACCACTTAACCTCCTCTTAAGCTGTGGATTACTATGGAAGCTGTGACACACTATTGTCTATTCAACCTATTGAAATAAAATTTGACTGTGTTGTAAGAACACATCCTGTCATCTATTGAAATACAACTTGGCTGCGTAATTACAATCAATACAGCAGACAACATTTCTATTATGTGACAATGGTGAGTGGTGACTATACACCTGAATAAATGACCACTTAACCCCTTAAGTTGTGGATTACTATGGAAGATGTGAAACACTGTCTTTTATGTCTATTCAGCCTATTGAAATAAAATTTGACTGTGTTGTAAGAACACATCCTGTCGTGTATTGAAATACAACTTGACCGTGTAATTACAATCAATACAACCACGTGATAATTTTGTTCTGATAAATCGATAGACATGTTGTTATTTTCTCCTGACCAAAGTAAAAGAAGAGGGATTATCTTTTTTTATTATATCATGCTACCTTTAAATTTCCCAGGGACCGATAATTATCACCAAAAAAATCGGCTTTTGTATTTATATAACATCGTATTATTTGTCAACCAACATCATAATAACCCCTACTGTATTTAAAGTAGTATACATTTAAAAATATTTAAACCAATGAAGAGTTTGTATGCAAAGCGTGTTAAGTCCACACATGAGAGATGCATTAAAATAAGTACAAACTGCCTAGTATTTGTTAAGTAATCCTTGCGATAGACAATGAGTTAGGAAAGGTATCTGAAAAATAAACATAATATTGGTTAAAACCAGTCCTATACTATCGCGTGGAAGAATGCTAGACACTTCGCCTCCAATGAATTCCGCCTCCCGAAAATTTTGCCTCCTGCAAATATTGCCTCCCGTAAATTTTGCCTACCGTGAATTACGCCTACGTACCACTTCGCCTCCCTATTTATTCCGCGTGCTTGGCTGAACATTGATAGCAGCGTCGGCGCGGTCGGGCCTCGTGTAAGCCTATTGATTATGTGGTACCGTTGCAAATACGACTGGTATGTAGACCGGAGTAGACCTACTTGAAATTATTTAGCGTGCATGACTGAACGGAAGTATAGCCATACAGCGCAGCGGTTTGCCCTGCTCGTCAGTGCCCCGATTGTGCCCGGCCGCGTGCCTTTGGACGGACCCGTGGCTCGTGATGATGGCGGCGTGTGTCCCAGTGAAAGGTGTTCTATAGGCCTAGTTACGGTATTCCTTATCAATCAGCATATATAGGGATATGCATTTTGAGTTTGACAGTAAGCCTAAGCCCTGTGTCTATATATATGAACAATTATTATGTTTTGAGGTGTCCAAGTCTGGTATAATATAGGATCCAAAACATAATCATGATACTGAAAGCGGATGTATTTGTCTCGCTATCGGACTGAGTTCCAAATAAAAATTAAAAACTCATAGCTCGACCACTATCATGACTATGGTTTCAATCCAATGTTTTTACCAAGATCTCATCTTTATTGTTCGGCACAAAGCTCAATTATACAGATCTATCAATTGTTGGTGATGTTAAATACAGCAAATCTATGAAGCAATGTTCTGCTTGAGCATGTTCAGGGATCATTTAGGCTATACCATAGGCTTATATTAAGTTTGGCCGATGTAGTATAAGTGGGTTAATACCCTGAAAGTGAAAAAATCATTCACCGATTTTCCATGATCGAAACGTGAACTGATAAAAGACTTTCGATGAAATTAACCGAGAAAATGTGTTCCCCATTATATAAAATGTCTGATAGTGATAGGCCTATAGAACAAATCAATATAATTTCATAATAATAACATCACGCATGTTGCTCATCCTCTATGCGCGCGTGTCCCGGCCCCCCGTAAAATATTTGGTGCCACCAGCAAGCATTTGAAATTTGTTTTCTTTCGTCTCTATATAACCGAAAAATCACCAATCAGCTACGGTGTTATTCCAGGAATTTCAAATAACCGCAGGGATGGAAATAAGACCCGCCCGCCCGCCCATAGCGGGTAACTTTCGTGTCGGGCGGGTGAAGATTCAAAGGTACCCGTCCGACTGGCGGGTAACATTTTTGAAGCTCAAAGTGTAAGGAACAGTAAGTTCAGGGTAATTTCATCATCAGATGATCGTGTGTCATGATGATAGAGGAGATCAGGTTGATAGGAGATTAAAGAGAGTATTGGATTGATGAACATGATGAATACGAGGAGCTGTTACGGGCTAGGTTTACAGTGGAACATAATAAAGACAAAACATGTAAATGTTTAAAGGCATATTATGTGATCTTTTCAAGAGAGCGCCCTCTATTTTCTATTTTTTTTAGAAAGTAAATTTTCATGCAGATTTACATTTCTGATCATAAATCATACATAGGCCTTCATTCCAAGTTACAGAGCGATACGATTCCTAATTACCTCAAAATCATGGTTTTAGAGTGAATTTAGAGTGAAAATAATAAACTGTCGGATTTTTCGAAAGTTTATTTTCATTACAAAGGGGGTGGGAGGGTACCAACGGTACCTGCTTTCGGACGACCAAACTAACTCTTTTAAAACCACCGATTGTAAAATGCTATAATAGAAGTTCAAACTAGAAAATCTAAAATAAGTAGCATTCCAAAACAGAAAACTTTGATGAAGATGATTTAAAAGAAAATCAACTGAAGGCAACGTGTCTGACAAAATCTTTGTCGTGGCAAAACTTATTAGATGATGTGTTGTTAAAACAAACAACACTGAATTTCTAAACTTGAAATTCCTATTTTGTCTTATCTCACAAAATATATTTGATTCTATGTCACACGGTAAAAGCTTCCGAATGAAACACGATAAACGCTGGCTCTTTCTCCGACATTTAAAATGATAAATTTCCAAACTAGGAAAGTATATCTGATTAAAATCTGACAAATAAATGTCTTGCTGAATGTTGTGTAGGCCTAATGTGCTTTATTCCGTATTGGACTAAAAGACACGCGGCATGTAATGCTCATATTAAACTTATATGAGAAGGCAGTAGGTCTATTTATCTTCCGGTAAATCAAAAAGCGAACTGGCTTAATGATAGTTATTTAAAACTATGACAGAAGGCATGACTTGCCGTTCTTTAAACGATGATCGATGGAGGCGACTTGTTGTAATTCACCCGGTAATTCATGACTATGAAACTTCAGGTTTATAAAACTGTTTGCTAAAAGAAAGCTAGCTTGCTTTCGTAACTAAGATGACTCTGGGAAAGAACAAAATTAATCCAATGGACTAATACGGAAAACCAAATGCCATTCTAGACTTAGAGTGACTTATATACAATGAGCTTTGTATATGTCTAATAACATTCCTAACTTAAAATGTCCTCTCCCTTGAGTTTAAACTACTAGGGAGGAGACAAATAAGTTGAGAATGTCCTATAGAGTAAAGGCCCACCATGTTTAAGATAAAACAATGGTGACGGCATGCAGAGTAGCTAGACGCGTTTCGACTCTCCGTGAGTCTCATCAGTAGCACGGGCTGCTGTAGGTCAACTGACCTGTGCCTACATACACAAGTTTTAAATCTAAGTAAGTACAGGGCAAAACTTGCCTATATTACTAACAGACGATAAAAATGTTATGCAACGAGCGAGATAACTTTCGCTGATCGGAACCATACTCGGGCCCTAAAATTTCGCGGACATACTGCCGCTATTAAGCCTATCATACAGTTTGGCAAAAGCCTGAAACTGTAATGAATGTTTTCCATGTTCAATTCCCAAAAGTTAAACCATTTCTTGGTTAACTACAAAATGGCGACCATGCTCTCCGTCCTATGCTGGACAATGAGAGCAAGCGGCCGTCGACAATGCCGTAGGCGATCCAAGCAAACAAAGGATGCCAATTAGCGTAGTCATAAAAGATGAAAGGCCTGGTATCTTTACCAGTCATGTTGATCACATGTACAACTCGTGCACACTTGCGCCTCCATTTGTAATAATATAAAATAATAGAATACTATCTATTACTTTTTCTAAAATTAAACAGAAAACTATCTATTTATGTTGAAAAGTCCTGGCTAGGATGTATATTCAAGACCTTGAATTTGACTAACTAGTCAATCGTGAAAAGATGCCAAACAAAAATGAACCTTTCTTGGTTCAAACAACAATCAGTAAAGTTATTACTAATGTCGGGAAATGCGTGTTCTACTTTAATAAGTAGAGAAAGAAGAGCTCGAAGAATCAAAATGTCGAATAAGTTGATAGTTGCCTGTTCTGTGATGAAAACTCTTTCTTGAGTTTTTTTCTATTACAATTATCTGCTGAAAATCGGTGGTGGAAATTAGTCTCTATTTCCAAAAACCTACTGAACTTAGTAAGTTTAAAAGTTAAAAAGAGTTGAATTCAAGAGTTGAATTCTGATGGAAAGACCTACAACGAGGGATTGACTGCCAACATACCATCAGATATGTCCGTCAATACTATCTATTACCCCTCCCAAAACCTCAAGTATGGCAGTCATGACCTCGGAAATGTAAACACATCCAAAAGAATCACCTGTGGAACACACCGGGTTACTATATCAAACATTACAAAGGGGGTGGGAGGGTACCAACGGTACCTGCTTTCGGACGACCAAACTAACTCTTTTAAAACCACCGATTGTAAAATGCTATAATAGAAGTTCAAACTAGAAAATCTAAAATAAGTAGCATTCCAAAACAGAAAACTTTGATGAAGATGATTTAAAAGAAAATCAACTGAAGGCAACGTGTCTGACAAAATCTTTGTCGTGGCAAAACTTATTAGATGATGTGTTGTTAAAACAAACAACACTGAATTTCTAAACTTGAAATTCCTATTTTGTCTTATCTCACAAAATATATTTGATTCTATGTCACACGGTAAAAGCTTCCGAATGAAACACGATAAACGCTGGCTCTTTCTCCGACATTTAAAATGATAAATTTCCAAACTAGGAAAGTATATCTGATTAAAATCTGACAAATAAATGTCTTGCTGAATGTTGTGTAGGCCTAATGTGCTTTATTCCGTATTGGACTAAAAGACACGCGGCATGTAATGCTCATATTAAACTTATATGAGAAGGCAGTAGGTCTATTTATCTTCCGGTAAATCAAAAAGCGAACTGGCTTAATGATAGTTATTTAAAACTATGACAGAAGGCATGACTTGCCGTTCTTTAAACGATGATCGATGGAGGCGACTTGTTGTAATTCACCCGGTAATTCATGACTATGAAACTTCAGGTTTATAAAACTGTTTGCTAAAAGAAAGCTAGCTTGCTTTCGTAACTAAGATGACTCTGGGAAAGAACAAAATTAATCCAATGGACTAATACGGAAAACCAAATGCCATTCTAGACTTAGAGTGACTTATATACAATGAGCTTTGTATATGTCTAATAACATTCCTAACTTAAAATGTCCTCTCCCTTGAGTTTAAACTACTAGGGAGGAGACAAATAAGTTGAGAATGTCCTATAGAGTAAAGGCCCACCATGTTTAAGATAAAACAATGGTGACGGCATGCAGAGTAGCTACTCTGCATGCCGTCACCATTGTTTTATCTTAAACATGGTGGGCCTTTACTCTATAGGACATTCTCAACTTATTTGTCTCCTCCCTAGTAGTTTAAACTCAAGGGAGAGGACATTTTAAGTTAGGAATGTTATTAGACATATACAAAGCTCATTGTATATAAGTCACTCTAAGTCTAGAATGGCATTTGGTTTTCCGTATTAGTCCATTGGATTAATTTTGTTCTTTCCCAGAGTCATCTTAGTTACGAAAGCAAGCTAGCTTTCTTTTAGCAAACAGTTTTATAAACCTGAAGTTTCATAGTCATGAATTACCGGGTGAATTACAACAAGTCGCCTCCATCGATCATCGTTTAAAGAACGGCAAGTCATGCCTTCTGTCATAGTTTTAAATAACTATCATTAAGCCAGTTCGCTTTTTGATTTACCGGAAGATAAATAGACCTACTGCCTTCTCATATAAGTTTAATATGAGCATTACATGCCGCGTGTCTTTTAGTCCAATACGGAATAAAGCACATTAGGCCTACACAACATTCAGCAAGACATTTATTTGTCAGATTTTAATCAGATATACTTTCCTAGTTTGGAAATTTATCATTTTAAATGTCGGAGAAAGAGCCAGCGTTTATCGTGTTTCATTCGGAAGCTTTTACCGTGTGACATAGAATCAAATATATTTTGTGAGATAAGACAAAATAGGAATTTCAAGTTTAGAAATTCAGTGTTGTTTGTTTTAACAACACATCATCTAATAAGTTTTGCCACGACAAAGATTTTGTCAGACACGTTGCCTTCAGTTGATTTTCTTTTAAATCATCTTCATCAAAGTTTTCTGTTTTGGAATGCTACTTATTTTAGATTTTCTAGTTTGAACTTCTATTATAGCATTTTACAATCGGTGGTTTTAAAAGAGTTAGTTTGGTCGTCCGAAAGCAGGTACCGTTGGTACCCTCCCACCCCCTTTGTAATGTTATAGTATTTTAAAATCCCTACTACCGGCAAATATTGTAGTCCCTGCCACCAGTAAAATATGGAAAGGCCCACTGCCCCACATTGAACAAGCGCCCTAATAATACTTCAAGCCGAGGAGTGTTTGCTTGAAAAATATATAATATATAATTTTTTTGGAAATTTTAGTCCGTAGATGTATAATTTACACATGAAAGGCCTACTAACAAGTAGTCCGTATCCAAATTAAAGTTACAGCGTCCATATATTTCTATACTTTAATCTTTACCAAAAGGGTTTACCCCGGTACAAACCGTCATATTCCCACCATCCATTTTTGTCACTGATTTCTCTACCATCATGCATGCATCGGGAGTTTAATTAATTTGTTTGGTATGGTACGGGGGGGGGGGGGGGGGGGGGGGGGGACCTGCAACTTCACGTGCAAATGAGTACCGACCAAATAATCTTTTGGTTTATCAAAATACGGCACAATTGTAACAGATATATTTGAGTTTTACGGTCATCTTCAAGGTGGAAACTCCAAAGGAAACACATAAAACACAGAACAGATATGATCTTTTTCCGTCGACTATAATAATATAAAATAAGCCTAACCACCAACCCCAAATGTTAAGCCAAGCCGCACGCATTCATTTCAGGTACTTGCAATGGCCATACAGCACGGGCGTTAACGGCTCTCACCACCGCCGCGCTACGGTCATTCTGCCAAGCACGCATAATAATTCCAGGTAGGCCGTAGGGCCAACTTGCAAGGGAAATAACCACGGGCACATCACCGCATAGAGGCAGGACACCCGTCGCGCAGTGGCGCCTCGGTGTTCAGCCAAACACAGGCACGCATATCCCGTGCCGAATTTGATGACCCAGTTGCGTTATAGTATTGTAAAATCCCTACCACCGGCAAGTATTGTAGTCCCTGCCACCAGTAAAATATGGAAAGGCCCACGGCCCGGCCCACGGCCCCACATTGAACAAGCGCCCTAATAATACTTCAAGCCGAGGAGTGTTTGCTTGAAAAATATATAATTTTTTTGGAAATTTGAGTCCGTAGATGTATAATTTACACATGATAGGCCTACAAACGTAAACAAGTATAGTCCGTATCCAAATTAAAGTTACAGCGTCCATATTTCTATACTTTAATCTTTACCAAAAGGGGTTACCAGTACAAACCGTCATATTCCCACCATCCATTTTTGTTACTTATACCATCAGAGTTCAGAGTTTTTATTAACCAAACATATAATCATCATGCATCCATCGGGAGTTTAATTAATTTGTTTGGTATGGTACTGGGGGAAACCTGCAACTTCACGCTATGAATACCCACCAGCCCCTTGGATTACCCCGTGCATAACTTAACCATATCCCTGGGCCATCGGCGCCCGTATACCGGTCGTAGATAATTGGGGTTATTCTACGGTACGCGCGGGGATAGGGGCCTACTGTATTTGCCGGGTACTTTGACCACCACTTAGGGGTTTAAAACAGAAACCCTGTTCTACGGGCCCGGCGAATTTATTAACCGTGTCCGTATTAAACTAACATTTGGCCAAACACTGTATACATTGCTGTACAATGTACATGTGCATGTGTGTAACCTTTACTCGTCAATGCTGAGACTAGGTATATAGTCTCAGGGCAAAGGTATCACACGTTTGTTACGCGTACGGTAAATAACATCGCGGCCCGGCCGACACATTTTTAAAGAAATTAGTGAAAAGAACTTTACGTGCAAATGATTACCGACCAAATAATCTTTTGGTTTGTCAAAATACGGCACAATTGTAACATATATATTTGAGTTTTTACGGTCATCTTCAAGGTGGAAACTCCAAATTAAACATATAAAACACAGAACAGAGATGATCTTTTTCCGTCGACTATAATAATAAGCCTAACCACCAACCCCAAATGTTAAGCCAAGCCGCGCGCAATAATTTCAGGTACTTGCAGTGGCCATACAGCACGGCGTTTTAAACGGCTCTCACAACCGCCGTGCTACGTCATGTCAGCCAAGCACGCATAATAATTCGGCCTACTTGCAATGGAAATAACCACGGGCACATCACCGCATAAGAGGCAGGACACCCGTCGCGCAGTGGCGCCTTGGTATCAGCCAAACACAGGCACGCATATCCCGTGCCGAATTTCCCCCGTGCCTCTCCCGGCTATTAGTTGCGGAGTGTCGATAGCCGCTTATAAATTAATTATTAAAACATGACTAATAAACAAAGGAAAGTGTATCCGTGTATAAGGAACCAAAATATCCAACGATGAAACACATATAACAACTATTCAATCACTGTCAAAAGCCAACAAAATTAACACCAGTCGTATTATAATTTCTTTTAATTGGTTCAAGTTCTGCTTATCACTTGCAATCGGCATACATTAAAATGTATTTTCTCACTTTGAAAACCGTGCTATCGGCATACATTAAAATGTATTTTCTCACTTTGAAAACCGTGCTAAACGCACATGTTCGATTGTATGAGAAATAATTACACACATATATATCGAACAGTTCGAACTTGTAATCATTGTTACGATATTGAATGTACATGTATACCCAACAACATCATGTGTGCTGTACCGGGGTACATGTACTCATGCATAATAGATTTACAACCGGGCCGCCACACAGATCTTGTGTGATCATGTGTGACATTGTGTATGCATGATAGATTTACCACGGCCGCACTGAGACACAGATTACATTGATCCATCGCTCGTGCTGATTTGCGGTATAAATAGGGAGGCGAGTTTGTACGTAGGCGAATTTCACGGTGGGCAATACTTACGGGAGGCAACGTGTACAGGAGGCAACATGTACGAGAGGCGAAGTGTCCTGTTTCCGCGTGGAAAGTGTTACGGCATTGGTTTATGAAATGAACTCTGATACGCTTTTAGATTAGGGGGAGTAATGAAAAGTAAGTTACAATGACAGTAGCTAATGAATGATTATCTGGGACTAATATATCTAAAATATATTAGTCCCAGTGATGTTATTAAGATGAGAATTAGTGGGAATTTTCTGAATTTGTTCAGTTTTTATAACACTTTATTTGTTAACAAGAGCTAATTACATGGTTATAGCACCTCAAAGCAATCCGAAAGCAACAATCCCACAAAGCGGAGATGTGAATTTTGTTTTGCTTTTTCCGTGAGCGGCAAAGCAATCCCGAAGCGACAATCCCGCGAAGCGGAGATGTAATTTTAGAATAACTACAAGCGGTAAGTTTGTGCCGCGTTGGGAAATGTAAACAAATACGTGCATGTCCGTAAAGCGGGAAAGCAAAGCCAAAGCGACAATTCGCGAAGAGGAATTACAAACAGGAAATGGTACCTTCCGCTTGAGGACTTTATCCCCCGCTTGCGGCAAATCCAATAAATGTGTGCATATCCGCAAGCGGAGATACCAAGCGGAGCTTACATTCCCGCTTCGCGGGAACGCAAGCGGAGATTTGCAGTACCGCAAGCGGTACTGCAAAGAATTCGGTCCATTTTAATACCTGCCAATGCTCACAAAAGTAGAACATTTCACTGGATTATACGTTTCTGCTCAGAATGTTCTAACTTGTTCGGGTTATAAAGACTCACAAAACCACCCAAAGTGTATATGAAAAGAATTCCAACTCGCTACGCTCGCCATTACTAATTTCACACAATAAAAAGAAGGGGCAACATAAAATTATTGGCCGTTCAGATAGGGCACAAACAAAATTTGCCAACGTCCATCTTAGGACCCCTCCTTTTCATTATTTACATGAATGACATAACTAATACAACTAATATGCTAAAACTCATCCTCTATGCAGACGACACAAACATCTTTCTTTCTCACTCAAACCTTGATTCACTTTACCATAACATGAACACTGAACTAACCCACATCACTGACTGGTTCAGGGCAAACAAACTTTCCTTAAATGTCTCTAAAACTAACTATGCTTTTCTCATCCAAAACTCCTCACCACTCTCACAAAATCACAATTGACAGTCATGACATCTCACAAGTTCACACCACAAAATTCCTTGGCATCACCATATGATAAGCTCACCTGGAACCACCACATAAATACTATTACCACTAAGGCATCTCATGCCATTGGTACCATCTACAGAGTTAGGGATCATCTTCCACGGCACATTCTGAAATCACTCTATAATACGCTGGTTCTGATCCACACCTCAGCTACTGCAACATGGGCCTCAAACTATCAATCCAGACTTGCCAGCTTAAACATCACTCAGAAATGGGCCATTCGCACAATAACCAATTCACGACGCATGACACACACTTTACCTCTCTTTCACCAACTCAATACATTGAAAATCAACGATATCAACCAGCTACAAACGGCACTATTTATGCACGACCACTTCTATAACAACCTTCCTCCAAATTTCGCAAACTATTTCACCACAAACCGTCAGATACACGCACACAACACAAGGCAAGCACACAAATTTCATCTCCCTCTCCCAACGACCACAGCTGAGAAACATCAGATACTCTACTATGGTGCTAAGCTCTGGAACGCTCTTCCCAACACTCTCACAAATATCACAAACAAACATACATTTAAAAGGCAGCTCAAAAAATGCTACATTTCTACATATGATACACACACCACACATACCATTCTTTCTCTAAGTAAAAACATAAACTTTGTTCGCTCCTCTTCTTTTCTCTTCTTCTCATCTACCTCTATTTTCATTCTATCCCCTCTCCTTCCATGCCTTCCTCTTGTAGAACATAACAAATGACTTAACTTACTTTTAACTTGGCAACTTTTGTCTCTTGTCATGTACATGTGTTCTGTATTGTTCTCTTTTTGTTTCTGTGTGTCTTTGTCAAGTGTATTGTTTTTGTGCTGTTCTGTCTGATCTCGTTTCGTGTTTTCTGTTTCTCCCGTCATTAAAAATGCTCTAATTATTATCATTCTATTTTTGTGTCAAGGGTCCCCGTTATATAAGCCCGTCTATCAGGGTTTCCACTGGGGTTCCTAGCCTCTATTCCATATTGTATTATAATTTCTTTGTATTACTTTTGCTGAATAAATTGAATTGAATTGAATTGAATTGTATCCATGAACAAAATTCCAAAGGTAAAGACAGCCCCTTAATTATGTGACAAGTAGATTTTTTTCGGGGAGGGGGGGGGGGGGGGGGGGGGGGGGTAAAAAAGCTACTGGTTAGCAGGGGGGGGTGGGTCATGTAATTTTCAGTTTCAGCTGTAGGGGGGGGGGGGGTAGGTTGAATTTTAACATACGAGTCTCGAATTTGTCCCAACCCCCCCCTCCACCATAAATAATGAACGGTCCCTTATCATGACAGAATTACTTCAGGTGTTCCAGAATTTGAAATGTTTGTACTTCTGTCTCATACACATGAGACTAATATTAGTCTCAGCATACACTAAGCATTTCAAGCAAGTTTTGTATAATTAAAAGTTCAAAACAATTATTGACGATCCAAGCGTTAAAAAAAG
>CM069444.1:1843934-1926434 GCA_035610835.1 Ophiura sarsii
TGTAAAATTATATTTAACTATCTAATAAAGCCATGTTCCGAAAATTAGTATATAGATACTAATAATAATGATAACAAGCGCTTATATCTTATATAGCGCCTTCGCCGAAAGGGGCCTCAAGGCGCTTAACAACAAACGATATCATAAAAAAAAATAAAAATAAAAATAAACACAAACAATATATAAAAAGGTCGCCAGAATAGTTGGTCGAGCCTCAGCGGGTCTAGCGCGGACAGGTGGGAGTATGACATGTGTGAGGGGGTGTGCCCCCTCACAAGTGGAATTTGTTTTCAATTTTCGAACCCATTTGGTGCGATCTGGTGTATACTTTTGACCAATAATTTATTGAAAAGCCGCCACTTCATTTCCAATCAATATTTTGGTTTTTATCAATCGTGTCAAAATGCTAGATAGCTATTTTCTGATATGTAAGAAAGAAGTTGTGCATATAAAAAAAACATTCATGATTTAAGGATAAATGGTTGGTTGTTGAAAAATAGGTTCCCCAAATGGTTATGTTGAAAAAACAGGTTCCCCATTCATCAAGGCAAAGATTCAGCATTCATTAGCTAAAATGGTCAAGAAAACTTTCCTGAAGCCATCTTATTAAGCTTATATTGAAACATTGAAACTAATAAGCGCAAAGCGCGCAAAACAATTGCATTTTTAACACTAAAATGGTTCAGTAAGACTTTTTTAACGCCCTCCACATAATATTTAGAATATTTGGTGTGGTTCGAGACCCATTATAATGTTGAAACCTGTAGAAAAAATGACAGCTGCAATAGCATTTCGTAAGGACTTTCTGAATACCAAATTGCCAAGTTACGAGTGCAAAATTCTGCTGCCCGACTCGTGGCACGGTGCTCAAGGCGTAACAATATGAAGCCGGTTCTTTGTGAGCTATAATACTGGCTCCCTGTTCCCTGTTCAGCAACAATACAAGATAGCTCTGCTTACATTTAAGGGCATTGAACCATATGGCACCAGCATATATCACAGAACTCCTAACTAAATACACTCCCGGCATGTCCGGGAGAACCTTTCGCTCTTCTTTTCAAAATCTTTTTCGCATCCCGGCTACAGGAAACACAAACTTTTACAGTAACAGAACTTTTGTGATCATAACACCAAAGATTTGGAACAGTTTACCATCATTCGCTCAATGTCATCTCTTGGCCAATTTAAAAAATGTCTCTAGACCTATATCTTTAAGTTCATACATAGTGTCTAATTGATTAGTATATTGTTTTTGTTAACTATTGTGCAGGCCCTCTGTAGTAATATTATTATTATTATTATTATTATTATTATTATTATTATTATTCATTTGTTGCATTTGACGAACTGTGTAATATTTGTTAAGTGAAAATTTAACAAATGTGATTTGTAGTTTATTAACATTGTTGATATACAGGTTGTCCCAATAAAAATTGTGACGCTCTATTAAGTGATCGTAACTTCTTAAATATATGTTAGAAGAGAGCAACTGATACAGGCTGTCCCAAAATGATTAGTACCCATCGATGCCCAAAGTTCAATAATTTGTTTCATCATCAAAATCAATGAGATAAGATCCGTTGTTTTTCTATCATATTTGTTATACAGTACCCTTTTATTAGAATTTTAGATATCAAATATGATAGAAAACAACGGATCTAATCTCATTGATTTTGATGATGAAACGAATTATTGAACTTTGGGCATCGATGGGTACTAATCATTTTGGGACAGCCTGTACGAAAAAATAAAGGCAAATTGAGGACCCTAGATCTAAAAGGAGGTTAAGTCACATTGTGAAAAATGGCAACAACTGGGTTTCATTGTGTCCATGTGTGGACTTGACCCACTCGGGTTTTACCACCCATGGACTCTTACACAGCTTTACCGCATTACTTAACTTTAACATTTGAATAGAGGGTGCAGAGATTCTCCTTGTAGCAGAAAACTGATACTAACTACAATTTCACAAGATTGTGACTTAACCCCCTGTTAGATCTAGGGTCCTCAATTAGTTGGTTAAACTTTGAAGAACACCGCGTTTGATTTCGGTTCAGTAATTACGAACAAAATATGCGAGGAAATAGCCCCTGCGCGCTTTCAAATTACAACATTTCCAGGGGCCCTTAAGCGGGACCCAGACCCACGGCGCAACCCCAATCGCTTCGCTCGTTTCGCTTCGCTCGTTTCGCTTTCCTAATCTTTTAGACAAAACTGATTTCTTTGGTTGTAGTCTAAAATTCAAAGCGCGATCAAACACGCTTCCATTGGAACATAGAATACGCAAATGGTCTTTAAATAATAAGGATGGTAAATGTATGCTTTGTAATGATGATTCAATGGAAGACTTAAGACATTTCTTATTTACATGTAGATCACTGAATGAGATAAGGGTCGAGGAATATATCAAACTCGAAAATAACCTATGCAACGATGGTTTTAGTGATGTTTGGCTGGAATTTATTATCAGTAATCTGGACTCAAAATTGTATATAATGCTAGGTTGTCCAATTAATATCACCACGCCTTACAGACACACTAAAGCTGCCCGTTCTGCATACGCTATCCTTGACCAATTCTGCAAATCATACCTTAAACGTGCGTGGGCTGTTAGATGTAATATTATGAACTCAAAGTGAATCTATTGAGACTATTGTATACATGACTATATAATAATTTTTAATGTTCTTTCGTTTTTGTCAATTATTGTATGTATATATTATGAACGCACCGTCGGGTAGACGGGTGCCACTGTTGTAAAAGTGTATGTTCAAATAAATAAATAAATAAAAAATAAATAAATAAATAAAATCGTAATTATTTGCAGCACCCCGGGAGTTAACCATCCTCGATCCGACCCTCTCATATTAGCTGTGTAGTCAGCAGATGTGGTTTTCACAGAGCTTAGGTATTTGAAGTGACTGACCTACCATCGATTGAGATATTGCGTTCAGGATGTTCTGCTTCAGTTATTAGAAGCTTTGTCTTTTTGACATTGAGCTTGTTTTGTCAGATATCTTGTATAAGAATAAAGCCCCGCAATGAATCACATAAATTGTTTAGGAATTAGACAAGCATACAATAGACATGCTATAAATAAAGATAGTTATTTTGAACTATGGTAGAAATGTTGATGGCTGTGTTGATTTTTTTGATTTTTAAATTAGGATATTGGGTTGGTTGAGAGTTAGGAAATTAGGTGTATGTTATTCAAAAATAATTTGTAATGATGCTGGCATATAATTCCTCCGCCTCATTTGCCAATTCAGCCGTGCCAAAGATGTTCTTTCTCAACAGGTGCTCACGCATGTCTGATGGAACTCTTCCCAGGACTTGTTCCCTTATCATCAATATTGTGAAATGGAATTTACATCATTGCAATAAATATCGGAATATTCATTCATCTCCTAGTTTTTGTTGTTGTTATGTGTGACGTTATACTTTCATTTTCAGGTTTAATCGATATTTTCTGAATTATCTTAGAGTTTTAGGTTGAGCTGAAATCCTTCCAAAACTGCTACTTTTAGAGTGTATAGTTATAAGTGGGTGTGGACATGATGTTCATAGCATTATAATAATTAATAATAAATACTACTATATAGCACTTATATAGCGCCTTTTCATCGAGATCAAAGCGCTGTTGCCTATTAGATTTATTGGCTTTCATGAAATGTTTGGTTTGCACCATAATGCATCAAAATAACTTAAATAATTCCTGTAATGATATAATTATAAATTTATATTAACACAATAGACAATCAAACAAGTACAAGACAATACCACACAATACATGACATGACATGACATGACACAACACGCCACAACCTGACCTGACATGGCATGACACGACATGACATGACGTGACATGATATGACATGACATGACATGACATGCCTCGACATGACATGCCACGACATGACCTGCCACGACATGACCTGCCACGAATTGGCATGGCATGACACGACACGGCACGACACGACACGATAAGACACGACACGACGACACGATACGAAACGACACGACACGACACGACAAGTAAAATAAGAGAGAGATAGTTTCTTATATCCCTTGTTTAGAATGATACATTACATGTATACCCTTTTACATGAGTACATACATACATACATACTATCTGATACATTTATGTTTAAAAGTACAGTTTCATCATTAAATAAATCCTTTTTTTTTAACTGCTCACTTGATTTGTTTTGTAGAAATAGCTTTTTTCATCTTGCACTTTTGAGAATCCGATGATTACCGAAATTAATCAAACTTTGCCGAAGTTTTATGGTGGATATTTTCTGTTCGTAGCGTAAAAAGAAATATGAAGTCAAACCTGCGGCTTTGCGAGTGACTGGCAGCACGCTGGCGGATTTGTACATTATTACAAATCCGACAGAAAATTAAGACGGAACATTAAACCAATGAAGACGAAATTAAAATATTCTTACCCAAAGCTTCACTGAATAGCATGGTTTCATACAGACGACCGAAGAGTACTGTGGTGAAAGTGATAGCTTACGATTTGCTTGCCTATACTTGAATTTAAAAAAGGAACTAGAATGAATTAATCATTCGTTTTTTTGCTTAAATATGCAGAAGCAACAAAGTCTCCCAGGCATCCAAACGTATACTATATATTATTTAACATGGCTTAACACTTACCTGGATCCTATTTGAACGTTACAACAATGCTATTATCATCGTTCCGGTAGGACTCCCTAATCAAAAGAAATTAACCAACAAAACCTTTTCAATGCTGTACAGGGTGTCCCAATGAACTTGGTTAACAAAAGTAAAGCACGGATTATTATTTTCATTCCCTTGCCTCCACGTCCCACATCCGACATGTGATGGGTACCCAAGTTCCGATAGGACGCACTATCTATCAAAAAGAGATCAACCAAAGTTACAAACCATTTAAATGATGTACAGGGTGTCCCAAATGAACTTGGTTAACAAAAGTAAAGCGCGGGTTATTATTTTCATTCCCTTGCCTCCACGTCCCACATCCGACATGTGATGGCTACCCAAGTTCCGGTAGGACGCACTATCTATCAAAATAACAATTCCATTGAAATGGAATGGGGCGATCCAAGACAACAAAAAAAGCATGTTTTTTAACCAAACATCTGTTTCATACCAAAATACCAGGGAAATGGTGTAATTATTTTCCATAATTCAAACCAAAAAACAAATCGAAACACAGCAGTCTAAAAATAGTACAGGAAACTAATAAAGTTGATTTGTGTGCATGGATGGAGGGGGATACCTTCTGAAGAACAATCTAGGTATATATGACACATCCACAACTCACCACTAATCAGACAACAAGTGGAGATTTCTCCTTAGTCAAACAAGATAAGCTAGTCAAACAAGATATGTCTCTCTGTTGGGATATAATAACCTCTCTCTGATTGAATCATCAATTATAAACAAATATAGCTTTGACTCCAGCATAGACTGCGGGTACTGTAAAATAAACTGCATAGTTACATGTAATTTACAAAGACTACAAACATGGCAGCCTCCACTTATGTGTAGAAAGACCAAAATGTGTAAAAGTTTGCAATCACATGCTAATAGGTTGGCTTCGCCCCAAAAAAGAGATCAACCAAAATTACAAACCATTTCAATTATGTACAGGGTGTCCCAATGAACTTGGTTAACAAAAGTAAAGCACGGGTTGTTATTTTCATTCCCATGCCTCCACGTCCCACATCCGACATGTAATGGCTATCCAAGTTCCGGTGGGACGCACCATTTATCAAAAAGAAATCAACCAAATCTACAAACCTTTTCAATGATGTACAGAGTGTCCCTATGAACTTGGTTAACAAAAGTAAAGCACGGGTTGTTATTTTCATTCCCTTGCCTCCGCGTCCCACAACCGACATATGTGATGGCTACCCAATGTCCATGAAAAGTTCATTAATTTTAATTGCTAATTTCGTATATATTAAATTAAGCATATCTCTGCCGTGTTGATCTTTCAGCATTGCTTTAATTAGCTTTTCAGATTGTAACCATTCTTAAAGGATACGCATTAGTGTTGAAGAATTATTTATTTTGTTTAATGTATTTCAGAATTCAAGATGAACATAAATAATGGCCATTATTTTTTTTGTGCTCTTGCCACTAACGAAATCACGAAATCAGCCTTATTCCCAGCATATTGTGACTGTGTATTATAGCTGGGAGGACACATGTTGACACTCGATCGCGGTAACTATGTTATCATGGGGAGGAATGCTAATATTTTTCAATCTCTCACACATCGTGTTGATACTGTTTATATCACTGATGAACAGTTGTAATACATATAGCAAAAATGAATGCTATAAACAGAACTCACACAGCAAAAACAAATGCTATGAACAGAACTCACACAGCAAAAGCGAATGTTATAAACAGAACTCACACAGAAACACACGTAATTTGTTTACTGTAAACAAAATCTCTGATATCCTGTTTGATTTCTTTTCTGAATACGAATCACTTCATGTATCAAATGTACGAGATTGGATATTATCTACACCAGCATGGATACAAAGTCAACCCTCCCTTTGCATTACATCCCTAGTTATACTACTAGTAAACCCCAGATATAAGGTTAATTGGCAGGTTGACCTACAGTACCAACAAGGGCTCTATTAAAGAGTCTGCCTTCTCTTGCTATATTGATAATTAGTGGTGACATACAAAGTCACCCTGGTCCAAATACAACCATGTGTTCAATTTGTGATCACGAAATCAAGCTCAATCATACATGTAGTGAATGTGACAGATGGTCTAATGTCAACTGTAAAAGTACAATATAAACAATTATCCAATCTTGGTAGATGGATTTACTGGGAATGCCCCAGTTGCTGTCTACCGAATTTGTGTAACTCGATGTTCTCTCAATCAGACCTTGAAATGTCTAATGATTTCTCCCTACTCGAATTTCATGAAACGGAAAACACGCATATTTTATGACATCTAGCCCAAAGCCAACTCACAATCATATGGTAATGGGAATGTAAGGGACACACACTCTAGACAGAAACCACAAAAGATCCAAATCATGGTTGTAAATTGCCGTAGTCTCAAAGGTGAACTTAAAAAGCATGATGTTCTGGATTTAATTGAAACACAGTTAGGGGTTAGGGGTTAGGGGTTAGGGGTTAGGGGGTTAGGGGTTAGGGCAGGCCTTCTCAAATGGTGGCGCGCGCGCCACTTGTGGCGCATTGTATCAGTCCGAGTGGCGCGCGAAAGGACGCATGAAAAATAAATTTAAAACATGAATTTTAAAAATAAATTTTAAAAAAAAGAAGAAGAATGAATATTAATATATCCCCAACTTCAACCAGATCGCAAGAAGCATGAAGAGCCACTTCAGCCACTAACTGCAGTGGGGTAAGTCATGATTATTAGTAGTAGGCCTATTGATTATCACTACATTTGCTGCTAGGCCAAGTGATAGCTTACGATTTTCTTGACTATAATTAAATTAAAAAAGGAACTAGAATGAATTAATCATTCATTTATTTGTTTAAATCTTGCAGAAGCAACAAAGCCTCCCACGACTCCAAGCGTAATATATTTAACCTTACTTACCCATGCTTACCTGGATCCTACATTACAACAATGCCTATTATCATCGTTCCGGTAGGACACACTATTTATCAAATAGAAATCAACCAACACTACAAACCTGTTTAATGATGTACAGGTTGTCCCAATGAACTTGGTTAACAAAATTAAAGCACGGTTTATTATTTTCATTCCCTTGCCTCCACGTCCCACATCCGACATAATGTGATGGCTACCCAATTCCGGTATAGGACGCACTATTTATCAAAAAGAGATCAACCAAAACTACAAACATTTTCAATGATGTACAGGTGTCCCAATGAACTTGGTAAACAAAAGTAAAGCACGGGTTAATATTTTCATTCTCTTGCCTCCACGTCCCACATCCGGACAATTTTCTAGCATCGCTTTAATTAGCTTTTCAGACTGTAACCATTCTTAAAGGGATACCCAATAGTGTTGAAAAATTATGTATTACAGCATAATTGTGACTGTGTATTATAGCTGGGAGTACACATGTTGATTAGGTTGGTTACTTTTTACCAGTTTCAAGTTTCGAGTTACATTTATCGAGTTTCGAGTTTCTTTGTACGAGTTTCGAGTTAATTTGTTCAAGTTTCGAGTTACATTTTTCGAGTTTTATTAGTAGTAAGCCTATTGATTATGGGTTGGGGTTGGGGATGGGGGGTTGGGGGTGGGGGTTGGGGGGTTTTGAGGGGTTTTGGGGGTTTGGGTTTTTTTTGTGGTTTTTGTGGTTTTGGGTTTTTTTGGGTTTTTTTGGGGGTTTTTGGGTTTTTTTGGGTTTTTTGGGTTTTTTGGGGGGTTTTTGGTTTTTTTTGGGCTTTTGTGGTTTTTTGGGTTTTTTGGTTTGTTGTGGTTTTTTTGGGTTGTTTTTTTGGGTTTTTGTTTTGTTTTGTTTTGTTTTTTGTGGTTTTTTTGGGTTTTTTTGGGTTTTTTTGGGTTTTTTTGGGTTTTTTTGGTTTTTTGGGGGGTTTTTTGGGGTTTTTTTGGTTTTTTTGGTTTTTTGGTTTTTTGGTTTTGGGGGGTTTTTTGGGATTTTTTTGTTTTTTTTGGTTTTTTGGTTTTTGTTTTTTTTGTTTTTTTGTTTTTTTGTTTTTTGTTTTTTGTTTTTTGTTTTTTTTGTTTTTTTTGTTTTGGTTTTTTGTTTTTTTGTTTTTTGGGGGTCTTGGGGTCTTGGGGTCTTGGGGTCTTGGGGTCTTGGGGTCTTGGGGTTTTGGGGTTTTGAAAAATTATGTATTACAGCATAATTGTGACTGTGTATTATAGCTGGGAGTACACATGTTGATTAGGTTGGTTACTTTTTACCAGTTTCAAGTTTCGAGTTACATTTATCGAGTTTCGAGTTTCTTTGTACGAGTTTCGAGTTAATTTGTTCAAGTTTCGAGTTACATTTTTCGAGTTTTATTAGTAGTAAGCCTATTGATTATGGGTTGGGGGTTGGGGATGGGGGGTTGGGGTTGAGGGGTTGGGGGGTTCTGGGGAGTTTTGGGGGTTTTGGGGGTTTTGGGGGTTTTGGGGGTTTTGGGGGTTTTGGGGGTTTTGGGGGGTTTTGGGGGTTTTGGGGTTTTGGGGGGGTTTTGGGTTTTTTGGGGGTTTTTTGGGGTTTTTTTGGGTTTTTTGGGTTTTTTGGTTTTTTTTGGTTTTTTTGGTTTTTTGGTTTTTTGGTTTTTTTTGGGTTTTTGGGTTTTTTGGGTTTTTTGGGTTTTTTTGGGTTTTTTGGGGTTTTTTTGTGTTTTTTTGTTTTTTTTGTTTTTTTTGTTTTTTTTTGTTTTTTTTGGTTTTTTTGGTTTTTTTGGTTTTTTTTGGTTTTTTTTGGTTTTTTGGGGGTCTTGGGGTCTTGGGGTCTTGGGGTCTTGGGGTCTTGGGGTTTTGGGGTTTTGGGGTTTTGGGGTTTTGGGGTTTGGGGGTTTGGGGGTTTGGGGTTTGGGGTTTGGGGTTAGGGGTTAGGGGTTAGGGGTTAGGGGTTAGGTTAAGGTCCCTTCTTTAGGGAGCACATACCTAAATAGGTATCGCGACACGCTATCGTCGCGATCACTCAAAGTTTATCACGACAATAGTTCCTATTTGGCGGGAAAGAGAGTTATTTTTTGACGGTTTATGATATAATTTTTCACTAATATGTTGTGTTTGAAATGTGTAGTTGATGTTCTGACATTTAAACTAGGTGATTTGAGGTCAATTTTAATTTCACGGACCGATTTACACACGCGGTGATATCCAGACCGGAGACCGAATTTAGGTAGGCATATCACTACGTTGTTATGCGGCGGCTTATAGCAAAAAAAGTGCACGAGAAAGTTTGCTTCATATTGAGATATGTTGTAGATTACCCTTGTGAGTAAAACATATCAAAATTTCATTGAAATTGTATGGCTAATTTAGAAACTAGAGCCATTTAAGTAAGCCTTTTTTAACAGTAAAGTCTATGGAGAGCGTCTTGGTGCTGTGCTCCCTTATAGCGCCAGGTGCCCGATCTCCCGCGTGCTCCGATCCAGTGTAGGTGTATTACACAATGCAATAAATAAAAGTCGGGTTTCACCCAAATCTATGCGTTTTGATATCTACTGGGCAGTGTATTTATGGCATAGGCCAACTTTGTCCGGTTTAAAAAACAGGGGGGGGGTGTGGTTGCTCTTTTTTAAACAAAAACACGGCGTTATTTCAGTTGATGTGTTATAGGTGGGTTAGGTCGACATAATCAGAGACTGATCGAAATCAAAATCAGTTGGATTTGAGTCAAAAAGTTTGAATTTCGTGAGTGTAGGCCTAACAAATCAAAGCGTGCCGCGTCTAGAGTCAAAAAACGGAAAATAATAGTGATTTTACGGAAGATGCGGCCTCCGTGATCAGATCATATTTCAAAAACGGATTGTTCAATTGTAATTTTATTTGGCTAGTTTGTTCAAAATTTCACGCTGAAAAAGTTGATATCAATTTTGAATGATTTTGAGCAAATTTGTGCTCTATAAGGGAGCACATACCTAAATAGGTATCGCGACACGCTATCGTCGCGATCACTCAAAGTTTATCACGACAATAGTTCCTATTTGGCGGGAAAGAGAGTTATTTTTTGACGGTTTATGATATAATTTTTCACTAATATGTTGTGTTTGAAATGTGTAGTTGATGTTCTGACATTTAAACTAGGTGATTTGAGGTCAATTTTAATTTCACGGACCGATTTACACACGCGGTGATATCCAGACCGGAGACCGAATTTAGGTAGGCATATCACTACGTTGTTATGCGGCGGCTTATAGCAAAAAAAGTGCACGAGAAAGTTTGCTTCATATTGAGATATGTTGTAGATTACCCTTGTGAGTAAAACATATCAAAATTTCATTGAAATTGTATGGCTAATTTAGAAACTAGAGCCATTTAAGTAAGCCTTTTTTAACAGTAAAGTCTATGGAGAGCGTCTTGGTGCTGTGCTCCCTTATAGCGCCAGGTGCCCGATCTCCCGCGTGCTCCGATCCAGTGTAGGTGTATTACACAATGCAATAAATAAAAGTCGGGTTTCACCCAAATCTATGCGTTTTGATATCTACTGGGCAGTGTATTTATGGCATAGGCCAACTTTGTCCGGTTTAAAAAACAGGGGGGGGGGTGTGGTTGCTCTTTTTTAAACAAAAACACGGCGTTATTTCAGTTGATGTGTTATAGGTGGGTTAGGTCGACATAATCAGAGACTGATCGAAATCAAAATCAGTTGGATTTGAGTCAAAAAGTTTGAATTTCGTGAGTGTAGGCCTAACAAATCAAAGCGTGCCGCGTCTAGAGTCAAAAAACGGAAAATAATAGTGATTTTACGGAAGATGCGGCCTCCGTGATCAGATCATATTTCAAAAACGGATTGTTCAATTGTAATTTTATTTGGCTAGTTTGTTCAAAATTTCACGCTGAAAAAGTTGATATCAATTTTGAATGATTTTGAGCAAATTTGTGCTCTATAAGGGAGCACATACCTAAATAGGTATCGCGACACGCTATCGTCGCGATCACTCAAAGTTTATCACGACAATAGTTCCTATTTGGCGGGAAAGAGAGTTATTTTTTGACGGTTTATGATATAATTTTTCACTAATATGTTGTGTTTGAAATGTGTAGTTGATGTTCTGACATTTAAACTAGGTGATTTGAGGTCAATTTTAATTTCACGGACCGATTTACACACGCGGTGATATCCAGACCGGAGACCGAATTTAGGTAGGCATATCACTACGTTGTTATGCGGCGGCTTATAGCAAAAAAAGTGCACGAGAAAGTTTGCTTCATATTGAGATATGTTGTAGATTACCCTTGTGAGTAAAACATATCCAAATTTCATTGAAATTGTATGGCTAATTTAGAAACTAGAGCCATTTAAGTAAGCCTTTTTTAACAGTAAAGTCTATGGAGAGCGTCTTGGTGCTGTGCTCCCTTATAGCGCCAGGTGCCCGATCTCCCGCGTGCTCCGATCCAGTGTAGGTGTATTACACAATGCAATAAATAAAAGTCGGGTTTCACCCAAATCTATGCGTTTTGATATCTACTGGGCAGTGTATTTATGGCATAGGCCAACTTTGTCCGGTTTAAAAAACAGGGGGGGGGGGGGAGGTGTGGTTGCTCTTTTTTAAACAAAAACACGGCGTTATTTCAGTTGATGTGTTATAGGTGGGTTAGGTCGACATAATCAGAGACTGATCGAAATCAAAATCAGTTGGATTTGAGTCAAAAAGTTTGAATTTCGTGAGTGTAGGCCTAACAAATCAAAGCGTGCCGCGTCTAGAGTCAAAAAACGGAAAATAATAGTGATTTTACGGAAGATGCGGCCTCCGTGATCAGATCATATTTCAAAAACGGATTGTTCAATTGTAATTTTATTTGGCTAGTTTGTTCAAAATTTCACGCTGAAAAAGTTGATATCAATTTTGAATGATTTTGAGCAAATTTGTGCTCTATAAGGGAGCACATACCTAAATAGGTATCGCGACACGCTATCGTCGCGATCACTCAAAGTTTATCACGACAATAGTTCCTATTTGGCGGGAAAGAGAGTTATTTTTTGACGGTTTATGATATAATTTTTCACTAATATGTTGTGTTTGAAATGTGTAGTTGATGTTCTGACATTTAAACTAGGTGATTTGAGGTCAATTTTAATTTCAGGGACCGATTTACACACGCGGTGATATCCAGACCGGAGACCGAATTTAGGTAGGCATATCACTACGTTGTTATGCGGCGGCTTATAGCAAAAAAAGTGCACGAGAAAGTTTGCTTCATATTGAGATATGTTGTAGATTACCCTTGTGAGTAAAACATATCAAAATTTCATTGAAATTGTATGGCTAATTTAGAAACTAGAGCCATTTAAGTAAGCCTTTTTTAACAGTAAAGTCTATGGAGAGCGTCTTGGTGCTGTGCTCCCTTTATGTCATTGATAGGTTATGGGTAGACTAAGAATTTGGCCGAGGGAAATTTCTTAAGTAGTTACCGTTTCAAAATGGCGGCGGTTTGAAGTTTGTACACAAGGGTATACACCACCATAAGCGCTCCCATTGAAACGCGTGCATTATGCCCGTTGGAAAATGGTTTCTCCTGGGTTCCCCTCCTTACTTAGAGCATTCTTTCTTTTTTTATATTATTTGTTATAGTGTTTGACATAACATATATTTTTTTAAACATAGATCGACAGTCCCAGTTTTTTTATAATCGAGCTGGTAGCCACACTGTGTAAAACACAACCTCAAAATAAGCAGTAATCGCCAAATAGGAGACTACTCACATTCTACGTCATAATGTCGCCCATGAATATTCGATGAACTTTTTTCTGTTATATTACGAAGCCAGAGTGTCTAAGCTTTGAAATGAAACCTAATTTTAGCAGCCAGTATAAAAATACACCCAGAATTTAACGTAAATTGTAGCAAATTTGTGATTTTTAACGGACTTTAGTACCCCTGCACCCTGAGCCGCGGAAGGTTATGGTGGTGTGTACCCTTACAAGAGCACAAAGGTGTTCAATCTTTGAATAAAACTATCTTCATGGAATCCTCTATTTGTTTTGAGAAAGTCTTGAAAGTATGAATACTAAAGATCGAATAGTTTTTGAGATATAGCCATTTCTGTACGGGCTCCCTATTTAATAAAATACACAAAAGTAAAAAAATGCGCGTCAAACTATGTTCAGGCGTCAGGCGTCAATGCGTGATACACGCAACGCACTCAATTAGTGACAGCGCGTTAGCGAAATGCGCGAATACGCGTTGTCAACGTAACTAAAAGCTACTAAACACATTTTCCTCGTGTGCATCTCCAATTCTTCTCATGCGGTAGCTATTTCTAAATATTTCTCGAAAATAAACAGTACCTTTAGGCTTCGGCCTACGTCGGCCTGTATAAGTGTATAATAATGGTCAAAAATACTGGCTTCAAGACGCGGCAGCTCAAATCGACTTTTCAACGCGGGAATCGTTTAGGTCAAGGGAACAACTTGCCGGGCAGCCATGCAGCAAAGAGTAAAGGAGCAAAGAGTAAAGGTAATATATTTCAATTCAAACTTATTAGATATCATTAACAAGTGATAAACACGGGTTATGCATAGCATACCTAATGTAAACGATCCCATTTCTGCCACTTCTTGACGTCATTTTTTTCTGCTTATTTTATTCAAACAGTATCAAATAGTGGACACCGGCAGCTACAAAGACTAAGTAAAGATGAATTCTAGAGAATCAAAATTCCCGGCAGTGTGATTTTACCAGCAATGCTGAAGTTAAGACCGCAGCCCACGAACGCGCCAGAAGAAGAAGAAGAAGATAAGGTGAATGTTCACGGTAATTACATACTGGACATAACGAGAACAGAAGATAACTTCAACAGATGTGTGAAAGAACACATGCAAATGTCCCCAACATGCGTAGGGTATGTCAGGCTTAACAAAAGCAAGTGCTACCAATTGGGACTGGGCATACGGTCGCACATGAAATGCTCAGTGTGCCATTATGAATCGACTGACTGCCTCAAGTTTTACGAGGAGATTGACAGCAGCGGGGAGGCAAAGATTAAGGGACAAAAATCTCCAAAAATAAATGTCCAGATGCAAGTAGCACTAACAAAGGAACCCATTGGCAATACAGCTTTGCGACATTTATTCGCAATGTGCGACATTAATCCACCTGCCGAGTCTGGTATGCAGAAGATGGCTAATAAAGTCAATACGAAAATTCTTGAAATCAACGCAGAGCAGCTATCTACTAATAGAAAATACATCCAAAAAGTCGTGAAGTGTAGAAATGATGGAGAGAGTGTCCCTATTACAGTGGAGGCAGACACCGCATACAACAATCCCATCAAAGGGCGGTCATTTGCTCAACCTGGAACTCAATCATGGTGCCCTGTGTTTTGCTGTGAGAAAGGCCTTAACTTACCCGTGGCATTCAGCACACGGAGCAAGTTGTGCAGCTGCCCAAATTCCAAAGAGGGACAACATATTCTTGGCACGTGTACACAAAACTTCCCATCGTATAAACCTATGGGTGGGTCAGAAAAGGACCTAGGAAAGGATTGTGGAAGACAGCTAATTTCAGATGGTGTCGACGGGCCGATTGTCGGTACTGTAATTCTGGATGGCGATGGACACACCTTTCAGGGAATGAAGGAGACGATGGTCGGCGCTGCATATGGGGAGGGGAACACCATTGAGCGGGGACATTGTGCGCGACACCTGACAAGGTCAATATACCGAAATCTGCTTAATGGCACCTTAAGTCTGCAGTGTATTCCGGGGAGAACACAGGCAATCCGCTTTAACCGCAAGAAAGCGTTTTCCAAGTTCATCCAAAAGCGAGCGGCTTGTGAATTCAAAGAAGCTCACCGCAAGTATGGCCATGATTTGGACAACCTGATTATTCAATGTGAGCGCTTAATAGCCGGAATGTTTGCATGCATAGAGGGCGACGTCGGAACATGCAAGCGTGTCTCATTGGTTTGCAAGGCACATAGGAGGAAACAACAAGACAGGGTAAGCACTTCCATGTAGATCGTACATTTTGGGGTTCGAGTTCGAGTTCGAGTTCGAGTTCGAGTTCGGGTTAGGGTTAGGGTTAGGGTTAGGGTTAGGGTTAGGGTTAGGGTTAGGGTTAGGGTTAGGGTTAGGGTGAGGGTTAAGTTGTTGTTATTCGACATTAAATAATCACTTGATTTTCTCTGTAATAAATACAGGTTCCTTTCGGTCTTCCCGACAACAAGTACGTGGAGTTAACCAACGCTGACCGAACGCTCATCAACAAATGGATCCGAAATAAACTTGGCGAGAACGCAGTAAGGTCGCAACGGCAAAATCAAACGACAAACCGATCTGAGGCGTCTCATCTGACAACTCTGAAGAGCGTACCGAAAAGCAAAACATACACGGTCCAAGAACTTCGTTGGTAGAGCGAATTCCGCGTGTCATTCAATGAGTGTAGGTCAGGCGAAATCCTCATTGCTAGTCAATAAGCAACTTAATGCAGGTAATATAAATTCGGGTCCTGCATATCACACTCGACAGGCAATGAGGAAGCGTGAAACCTACCACAAGGACAGAAATAAGTCGGCGAGGCTGAAGTCCCTAAGAAAGAGATTACGTGTGATTGAGCACAGAGGTCGAAGTTGCAATTCAACGTCCGGTTACTCGCCAGGCTGCCAAGACCCTGTTGTAAAACACGATCACGGATATGATATGAGATGAAATGAATTACTCCGTGGATGCAGAAGGCTGTAGGTAGGCCTACACCATGTAATCATATTTGTATTATAAGCCGACATGGCTTATACTCACGGCTTATACTCGTGTGAAGTTAAGTTTGACATTATTACATTATCGACATGCCTTACACTCGTGAAGTTAGACATTATTACATTACTATATAAATCGACACGCCTCACAGTCGTATAAAGTTTGACATCATTACATGTCGACACGCCTCACAGTCGTAAAGTTTGACATTATTACATTATTATAAGTCGACACAAGTCGACACGTCGTGAAGTTTGACATCGTTATAATATAAGCCGACACGCCTTACATTTGTAAATTTTGACATTTCAGCTGATTTTACCCTTCCTATAATGTGAAGCACGCGTGCCTACTCCCCCGTTGAAGCATTTTTACTTTGAATTTGCCTACTTTTTTAGAGTCGGTCGCCTAAAATTAATTGAATGATTAACAGTTAATAATTTCATTATGTATTTGGCTCCTTGATAAACTTGTTTTTCTTTCAAACCATATTGACTAATTATGATTAAATTATGAAATCCATGATTACAAGACAACAGGCAACCTGTTTGATTACAAGATAAGCTCATCTTATTATAGTATGTTATGATGACTCAGTCATTTGTCTCTTTTGTCATTTACTGGTCCTTAAAAGGACCTTTTGGGTAGCCCTAATAAGGGCTGTTGGGGTAGCCCTAACAAGGGCTTTTTAGTTTAGCCCTAATAAGAGCTTTTGCTCACTGGCTTGTTATCCGTCATTCAGCATGTTCAGTGGGAACATGCAAGGCGGGTCATACCCCATACATTTGTTGGCAGCCTTGCAGGCCTTTCGCTGCGCGTTTGATGCTGCCGATTCCAAGGTGAGATGATCTATATTGATACATCGGGTGTTGTGGCAAAGATGTGATACCTGGCCGGTCCCGGGTTCGTCCACCATGTCTGGCCGCCGATGAAAAAATATATACACAGCACGGGATGCAAACATCTGAGCGGATACTGGTGGTGAATGAGGTCCCAACGGATATCTCATATGGTATCGGGCATAGTTTCCTATACTCGTCCCATGTCGATAATTTAGGCAACCTAAGGGGCCAGCAGATTCGGCCTTCGCCAACATCGCCTTCAGTTTCAAACCAACCGCATCGTTAGACGCCATGATTGAACGAACGGCATCAAATGAGCTGTTGTTTTAACGCCGCGACTTAATGAGCTATGATTGGATAAAAGTTTCATCCTGTTGTAATACCTAGAATCAATCCGACTAAAATCATAAGTAATACACAATAAATACACTAGGGGGACTATATGTTCACGTATATATAGTCCTCGCTGTTTACAGAACGATTTCAGTTGTTTTGAGGGAGTAAAACAGTGACTAAAATGGCCTAAAATCGCGTCTCTCCCGGCTTTATTTAAAATTTCATTCCCGGTTGGTTTTCCGGCATGCTACACACACAACAAGGGAAACCAGCAAAATGTCTCTTATAAGGGTATACACCACCATAAGCGCTCCCATTGAAACGCGTGCATTATGCCCGTTGGAAAATGGTTTCTCCTGGGTTCCCCTCCTTACTTAGAGCATTCATTCTTTTTTTATATTATTTGTTATAGTGTTTGACGTAACATATATATTTTTCAACATAGATCGACAGTCCCAGTTTTTTTATAATCGAGCTGGTAGCCACACTGTGTAAAACACAACCTCAAAATAAGCAGTAATCGCCAAATAGGAGACTACTCACATTCTACGTCATAATGTCGCCCATGAATATTCGATGAACTTTTTTCTGTTATATTACGAAGCCAGAGTGTCTAAGCTTTGAAATGAAACCTAATTTTAGCAGCCAGTATAAAAATACACCCAGAATTTAACGTAAATTGTAGCAAATTTGTGATTTTTAACGGACTTTAGTACCCCTGCACCCTGAGCCGCGGAAGGTTATGGTGGTGTGTACCCACAAGTCAATGGGAAAGTAGCCATTTTGTTTCGCCGCTTAAAAATGGTAGGGGGTTGGGGGTTGGGGGTTGGGGGTTGGGGTTAGGGTTAGGGGGTTGTGTCAGTTGTATGCGTGTTAGTTAATGTCCCTTCTTTATGTCATTGATAGGTTATGGGTAGACTAAGAATTTGGCCGAGGGAAATTTCTTAAGTAGTTACCGTTTCAAAATGGCGGCGGTATGAAGTTTGTACACAAGTCAATGGGAAAGTAGCCATTTTGTTTCGCCGCTTAAAAATGGTAGGTCTTACAATTTCGTGCACGGCAAAGAAAATAAAGAGCATATTAAAATCTACCTAGGGTTTAAATAACAGCGGCATCGTAGTTTTAGTTTGTGAGATATGACGTAATAACCAACATCCAAAATGGCGACCAAAATGTAAATGTTGTCCGATTTTGTTCAAAATTAAAATATGCATAGTTGATGTGAAGTCAATTACAGATTTGTAAGAATTAGCATATTGCTATGTTTCAATTCAAAATGGCGGCGGTCTGAAGTTTGTACACAAGTCTATGGGAAAGAAGCCATTTTGTTTGGCCGCTTAAAAATGGTAGGTCTTACAATTTCGTGCACGGCAAAAAAAATAAAGAGCGTGTTAAGATCTACCTAGGGTTTAAATAACAACGTCATCGTACCTTTAGTTTGTGAGATATGACGTAATAACCAAAATCAAAAATGGCGACCAAAATGTAAATTTTGTCCGATTTTGTTCAAAATAATATATGCATAGTTGATGTGAAGCCAATTACAGATTTGTAAGAATTAGCATCTTGCGATGTTGCAATTCAAAATGGCGGCGGTTTGAAGGTTGTACACAAGTCAATGGGAAAGAAGCCATTTTGTTTCGCCGCTTAAAAGGGTTGGTCCTACAATTTCGCGCACGACAAAGAAAATAAAGAGCGTGATAAGACCTGTATAGGGTTTAAATAACAGCCTCATCGATATGACGTAATAACGAAATTCAAAATCAGGTTAGGGTTATGGTTATGGTTAGGGTTAGCGTTAGGGTTAGGGTTAGGGTTTATAAAACTGGCGAAAGAAAAACTCTTAAGCAGTTACCGTTTCAAAATGGCGGCTGTTTTAAGTTTGACAAAATTTGCATGTAAGTCAATTGGAATGACTTTATTTTGGCCGCCATTTTGAAACTACATCTACTTACATCTCCTCCTACTTCCTCTTCTTCTTCTCGTCTCCGAACCTCAACCTCTATTTGTGGATCCATTGCTCTCTGTGTGCTGTATGTCTTTTCTATACCCCCAACATCTGAAATAAAATGTGACATCGATGTCAAATAACGGTGACTGCACATATTGCAAATCGGTTTATTGGCTATAATAATTACATAGAACATTGAAACAAGTTAATATTAGGTATGAACAAAGTGAATGAAGGTCAAAGGTCATCACCTAGAGGAAAGGTCATTCAGGAGTCAAATATACATTTTTGGTTAAACGAACTCAAACAAAGTAAAAAATCTAACAATGTTATAATGTCATCCCAAGCCGGACAATACGATAAGTCTTTCAACGTTTAATTGGATTCAATACGATTTTTAGTTCAAGAGATATTCAATTTTTAGTGTTATTTTAAGATATTACGACCTAAGGCCTAAGTCAAAGGTTAGGGGTTAGGGGTTAGGGGTTAGGGGTTAGGGGTTGGGGTTAAGGGGGTTGGGGTTGGGGTTGGGGTTGGGGTTGGGTGGTTGTGTCAGTTGTATGCGTGTTAGTTAAGGTCCCTTCTTTATGTCATTGATAGGTTATGGGTAGACTAAGAATTTGGCCGAGGGAAATTTCTTAAGTAGTTACCGTTTCAAAATGGCGGCGGTTAGGGTTAGGGTTAAGGTTAGGGTTAGGGTTAGGGTTAGGGTTAAGGGTTAGGGTTAGGGTTAGGGTTAGGGGTTAGGGGTTAGGGGTTAGGGGTTAGGGGTTAGGGGTTAGGGGTTAGGGGTTAGGGGTTAGGGGTTAGGGTTAGGGTTAGGGTTAGGGTTAGGGGTTGTGTCAGTTGTATGCGTGTTAGTTAAGGTCCCTTATTTATGTCATAGATAGGTTATGGGTAGATTAAGAAATTGGCCAAAGAAAATTTCTTAAGTAGTTACCGTTTCAAAGAAGTTTGTACACAAGTCAATGGAAGAGTAGCCATTTTGTTTGGCCGCTTAAAAATGGTACGTCGTACAATTTCGTGCACGACAAAGAAAATACATAGCGTGTTAAGATCTACCTAGGGTTTAAATAACAGCCTCGTCGTACCTTTGCTTTGTGAGATATGACGTAATAACCAAAATCCAAAATGGCGACCAAAATATAAAGTTTGTCCGATTTTGTTCAAAATTAATATATGCATAGTTGATGTGAAGCCAATTACAGATTTGTAAGAATTAGCATCGTGCGATGTTGCAATTTAAAATGGCGGCAGTTTGAAGTTTGTACACAAGTCAACAGGAAAGTAGCCATTTTGTTTAGCCGCTTAAAATGGTACGTCGTACAATTTCGTACACGACAAAGAAAATAAAGAACGTGTTAAGATCTACCTAGGGTATAAATAACAGCCTCATCGTATCTTTAGTTTGTGAGATATGACGTAATAACCAAAATCCAAAATGGCGACCAAAATGTAAATTTTGTCCGATTTTGTTCAAAATAATATATGCATAGTTGATGTGAAGCCAATTACAGATTTGTAAGAATTAGCATCTTGCGATGTTGCAATTCAAAATGGCGGCGGTTTGAAGGTTGTACACAAGTCAATGGGAAAGAAGACATTTTGTTTCGCCGCTTAAAAAGGGTTGGTCCTACAATTTCGCGCACGACAAAGAAAATAAAGAGCGTGTTAAGACCTGTATAGGGTTTAAATAACAGCCTCATCGATATGACGTAATAACGAAATTAAAAATCTGGTTAGGGTTATGGTTAGCGTTAGCGTTAGGGTTAGGGTTAAGGTTAGGGTTAGGGTTAATGAAACTGGCGAAAGAAAAACTCTTATGTAGTTACCGTTTCAAAATGGCGGCTGTTTGAAGTTTGACAAAATTTGCATGTAAGTCAATGGGAATGACTTTATTTTGGCCGCCATTTTGAAACTACATCTACTTACATCTCCTCCTACTTCCTCTTCATCTCCTCGTCTCCGATCCTCAACCTCAATTAGCGGGGGCATTGCTTTCTGTGTGCTGTATGTCTTTTTTGTATATCCCACGTGTAACGGAACATCTTAAATAAAAATGAAATCGATGTCAAATAACGGTGATTGCACATTATTGCAAATCGGTTTATTGGCTATAATAATTACATAGAACATTGAAACAAGTTAATATTAGGTGTGTACAAAGTGAATGAAGGTCAAAGGTCATCACGAACAGGAAAGGTCATTCAGGGGTCAAATATACATTTTTGGTTAAACGAACTGAAACAAAGTAAAAATTTAACAATGTTATAATGTCATCCCCAGCCGGACAATAGGATAAGTCTTTCAACGTTTAATTGGATTCAATACGATGTTTCGTTCAAGAGATATTCAATTTTTAGTGTAATTTTAAGATATTACGATTTAAAAAATGCATACATTTTCCCGATATAGTCAATGGCAATGACTTTATTTTGGCCGCCATTTTGAAACTACATCTACTTACATCTCCTCCTACTTCCTCTTCATCTCCTCGTCTCCGATCCTCAACCTCAATTTGCGGGGGCATTGCTTTCTGTGTGCTGTATGTCTATTTTCTATATCCCACGTGTAACGGAACATCTTAAATAAAAATGAAACCGATGTCAAATAACGGTGATTGCACAGATTGCAAATCGGTTTATTGGCTACAATAATTACATAGAACATTGAAACAAGTTAATATTA
The DNA here is from genome assembly GCA_035610835.1 of Ophiura sarsii. Taxonomy (NCBI): domain Eukaryota; kingdom Metazoa; phylum Echinodermata; class Ophiuroidea; order Amphilepidida; family Ophiuridae; genus Ophiura; species Ophiura sarsii. The sequence continues at coordinate 1,866,109 of CM069444.1, forward strand.
AGTGTGTACAAAGTGAATCTGGTTAGGGTTAGGGGTTAGGGGTTAGGGTTTAGGGTTTAGGGTTTAGGGTTTAGGGTTTAGGGTTTAGGGTTTAGGGTTTAGGGTTTAGGGTTAGGGGTTAGGGGTTAGGGGTTAGGGGTTAGGGGTTAAGGGTTAAGGGTTAAGGGTTAAGGGTTAAGGGTTAAGGGTTAAGGGTTAAGGGTTAAGGGTTAAGGGTTTGGGGTTTAGGGGTTAGGGGTTAGGGGTTAGGGGTTAGGGTTAGGGTTAGGGTTAGGGTTAGGGGGTTGTGTCAGTTGTATGCGTGTTAGTTAAGGTCCCCTATTTATGTCATAGATAGGTTATGGGTAGACTAATAAATTGGCCAAAGAAAATTCCTTAAGTAGTTACCGTTTCAAAATGGCGGCGGTTTGGAGTTTGTACACAAGTCAATGGGATAGTAGCCATTTTGTTTTTATTACGATTAAAAAAATTCATACATTTTCCCGATTTAGTCAATGGCAATGACTTTATTATGGCCACCATCTTGAAACTACATCTACTTACATCTCCTCCCACTTCCTCTTCATCTCCTCGTCTCCGATCCTCAACCTCAATTTGCTGGGGCATTGCTTTCTGTGTGCTGTATGTCTATTTTCTATATCCCACGTGCAACGGAACATCTTAAATAAAAATGAAATCGATGTCAAATAACGGTGATTGCACAGATTGCAAATCGGTTTATTGGCTATAATAATTACATAGAACATTGAAACAAGTTAATATTAGGTGTGTACAAAGTGAATGAAGGTCAAAGGTCATCACGAAAAGGAAAGGTCATTCAGGGGTCAAATATACATTTTTGGTTAAACGAACTGAAACAAAGTAAAAATTTAACAATGTTATAATGTCATCCCAAGCCGGACAATAGGATAAGTCTTTCAACGTTTAATTGGATTCAATACGATGTTTCGTTCAAGAGATATTTAATTTTTAGTGTAATTTTAAGATATTACGATTAAAAAAATTCATACATTTTCCCGATTTAGTCAATGGCAATGACTTTATTTTGGCCGCCATTTTAAAACTACATCTACTTACATCTCCTCCTACTTCCTCTTTATCTCCTCGTCTCCGATCCTTAACCTCAATTAGCGGGGGCATTGCTTTCTGTGTGCTGTATGTCTATTTTCTATATCCTACGTGTAACGGAACATCTTAAATAAAAAAGAAATCGATGTCAAATAGAAACGGTGAATGCACATTATTGCAAATCGGATTATTGGCTTTTGTTTGGCCGCTTAAAAATGGTAGGTCGTACAATTTCGTGCACGACAAAGAAAATAAAGAGCGTGTTAAGATCTACCTAGGGTTTAAATAACAGCCTCATCATATTTTTAGTCTGTGAGATATGACGTAATAACCAAAATCCAAAATGGCGACCAAAATGTAAAGTTTGTCAGATTTCGTTCAAAATTAATATATGCATAGTTGATGTGAAGCCAATTACAGATTCGTAAGAATTAGCATCATGTTGCATTATAAAATGGCGGTGGTTTGAAGATTGTACACAAGTCTATGCTATGGGCAATTTCAAATTTGTCGCAAAATTTCAAATTACGTCAAAATACTTTGTATTTGGTATGTAACTAGCTTATCTCATCCCTAATGAAAATCAGTCTTCAAAAAATAAGAATATCATTGTTAAGGGTATCAATGACCTCATTTAGAAAATTCAAATTTGACGCCAATTTTCAAATTACTCCAAATTTGGGTTTTTTTGGTTTATAAATAGCTTATGTCATTATTATTGATAATCCGTTTTCAGAAAATGAAAATTGCATTGTTAAGTGTAATAATCACGTTATTTAGAAAAATCAAATTTGGCGCCAAATTAAAATTTACTTGAAATTACTTCATATTTGGTATGTAAATAGCTTTTGTCGTCCCATTTGATAATCTGTCTTCAGAAAATAAAAATATATATCGGTATGAGCTAAACACTAAAAATTGAATATCTCTTTAACGAAACATCGTATTGAATCCAATTAGACGTTAAAAGACTTATCGTATTGTCCGGCTTGGGATGACATATATCTTTGTTAAATTTTTACTTTGTTTGAGTTCATTTAACCAAAAAAGTATATTTTACCCCTGAATGACCTTTCCTTTTGATGGTGACCTTTGACCTTCATTCACTTTGTACATACGTAATATTAACTTGTTTCAATGTTCTATGTAATTATTATAGCATATAAACCGATTTGCAATATGTGTAGTCACCGTTATTTGACATCAATGTCATATTATATTTAAGATGTTTCGTTACACGCGGGTTAGATATAGCAAAAGACATACATACAGGAGAGCAATGGAGGAGCAAGTAGGCAAACAAGAAGAAGTAGGAGAGGGAGCAGGAGGAGGAGAGCGAGAAGTAGAAGAAGAAGAAGAAGTACAACATGAAGGGGAAGAGGATGGAGGAGGACGTGTAGGAGAAGGAGAAAGGGGTGGAGGAGAAGAAGGCGAAGGAGAAGATTTACAAGGTGATAAAGAACAAGTCGTCGTAGAAGAAGTAATAGCAGAAGAAGATGAGGAAGATGAAGATGAAGATCCTGATGATAACATTCCTCTAATGGAACTTGCGGTTGGTGCAAAATTAAGACGTTGTTATGATAATATATACTATTCTTTGCACATGTCCAATAATTTTGCATTAACATGGAACTAAGTTTTAAAAAAATCGTTGTCATTTGATATTCCAACGAGATATTAACTATTGTATTCAATAATTACATACCATTTCATAATTCAACTGACGATAAGTGTTAATAAAGGCGTTGTTATCATAATAATATACTATTGTTTGCACATGGTCATAATGTTGCATTAACATTGAACTGTTTAAAAAACACCAAGTAATTAAAGTTGATATTATAATTATTAAGGTAATGAGTCATGCAACAATATTTAAATACCTTTTGATAACATCAATTAATTTGAGCTATCTGGTTGTAGATGTGTGTTTTATTGTAAAGTAATTATTTTTTCCATTTTTTTAATTTCAGTATTCAATACAGTTTGGTTATTGGATCGAGGAATGACGTAAGTGTTGCAAAATAATTCCGTTTACTTTACCCACATAAAAAATAGGACTAGTAACCCAACTGGAAGTATAAACGAATATAGCACTGACCAGAATTAACCAATTCGAACATGATTAAGACATTGCGGTCACCACATTGTATGATGTAATGATTGAAAGTGTGAAATTGAGATATGGAATAACATTTAATGCGCAATCGCGTAATATGTTCTTTTAAAGTTCGTATACAAATATGTTCAACTACGGAGCCCCTTAAGGGACATGAACAAAATATTTTTTACATGAACAAAATATTTTTTATCTCGTTTAAAATATTTTTTATCTCGTTTTATCTCGTACGTACGAGATAAAAAGTCGTACGTACGACTTACTATCTCGTACGTACGACTTACTATCTCGTACGTACGAGATACTATCTCGTACGTACGACTTATTATCTCGTACGTACGACTTATTATCTCGTACGTACGACTTAGTATCTCGTACGTACGACTTACTATCTCGTACGTACGAGATACTATCTCGTACGTACGACTTATTATCTCGTACGTACGACTTAGTATCTCGTACGTACGACTTAGTATCTCGTACGTACGACTTACTATCTCGTACGTACGAGATACTATCTCGTACGTACGACTTACTATCTCGTACGTACGACTTACTATCTCGTACGTACGACTTACTATCTCGTACGTACGAGATACTATCTCGTACGTACGACTTAGTATCTCGTACGTACGACTTACTATCTCGTACGTACGACTTACTATCTCGTACGTACGAGATACTATCTCGTACGTACGACTTACTATCTCGTACGTACGACTTACTATCTCGTACGTACGAGATACTATCTCGTACGTACGAGATACTATCTCGTACGTACGACTTATTATCTCGTACGTACGACTTAGTATCTCGTACGTACGACTTACTATCTCGTACGTACGACTTACTATCTCGTACGTACGAGATACTATCTCGTACGTACGACTTATTATCTCGTACGTACGAGATACTATCTCGTACGTACGACTTACTATCTCGTACGTACGACTTACTATCTCGTACGTACGACTTACTATCTCGTACGTACGAGATACTATCTCGTACGTACGACTTATTATCTCGTACGTACGACTTATTATCTCGTACGTACGACTTAGTATCTCGTACGTACGACTTACTATCTCGTACGTACGAGATACTATCTCGTACGTACGACTTATTATCTCGTACGTACGACTTAGTATCTCGTACGTACGACTTAGTATCTCGTACGTACGACTTACTATCTCGTACGTACGAGATACTATCTCGTACGTACGACTTACTATCTCGTACGTACGACTTACTATCTCGTACGTACGACTTACTATCTCGTACGTACGAGATACTATCTCGTACGTACGACTTAGTATCTCGTACGTACGACTTACTATCTCGTACGTACGACTTACTATCTCGTACGTACGAGATACTATCTCGTACGTACGACTTACTATCTCGTACGTACGACTTACTATCTCGTACGTACGAGATACTATCTCGTACGTACGAGATACTATCTCGTACGTACGACTTATTATCTCGTACGTACGACTTAGTATCTCGTACGTACGACTTACTATCTCGTACGTACGACTTACTATCTCGTACGTACGAGATACTATCTCGTACGTACGACTTATTATCTCGTACGTACGAGATACTATCTCGTACGTACGACTTACTATCTCGTACGTACGACTTACTATCTCGTACGTACGACTTACTATCTCGTACGTACGAGATACTATCTCGTACGTACGACTTATTATCTCGTACGTACGACTTATTATCTCGTACGTACGACTTAGTATCTCGTACGTACGACTTACTATCTCGTACGTACGAGATACTATCTCGTACGTACGACTTATTATCTCGTACGTACGACTTAGTATCTCGTACGTACGACTTACTATCTCGTACGTACGACTTACTATCTCGTACGTACGAGATACTATCTCGTACGTACGAGATACTATCTCGTACGTACGACTTACTATCTCGTACGTACGACTTACTATCTCGTACGTACGACTTACTATCTCGTACGTACGACTTACTATCTCGTACGTACGACTTACTATCTCGTACGTACGACTTACTATCTCGTACGTACGACTTACTATCTCGTACGTACGACTTACTATCTCGTACGTACGACTTACTATCTCGTACGTACGACTTACTATCTCGTACGTACGACTTACTATCTCGTACGTACGACTTACTATCTCGTACGTACGACTTACTATCTCGTACGTACGAGATACTATCTCGTACGTACGACTTATTATCTCGTACGTACGACTTATTATCTCGTACGTACGACTTAGTATCTCGTACGTACGACTTAGTATCTCGTACGTACGACTTACTATCTCGTACGTACGAGATACTATCTCGTACGTACGACTTATTATCTCGTACGTACGACTTATTATCTCGTACGTACGACTTAGTATCTCGTACGTACGACTTAGTATCTCGTACGTACGACTTACTATCTCGTACGTACGAGATACTATCTCGTACGTACGACTTACTATCTCGTACGTACGACTTACTATCTCGTACGTACGAGATACTATCTCGTACGTACGACTTATTATCTCGTACGTACGACTTATTATCTCGTACGTACGACTTAGTATCTCGTACGTACGACTTAGTATCTCGTACGTACGACTTACTATCTCGTACGTACGAGATACTATCTCGTACGTACGACTTATTATCTCGTACGTACGACTTATTATCTCGTACGTACGACTTAGTATCTCGTACGTACGACTTAGTATCTCGTACGTACGACTTACTATCTCGTACGTACGAGATACTATCTCGTACGTACGACTTACTATCTCGTACGTACGACTTACTATCTCGTACGTACGACTTACTATCTCGTACGTACGACTTACTATCTCGTACGTACGACTTAGTATCTCGTACGTACGACTTACTATCTCGTACGTACGAGATACTATCTCGTACGTACGACTTACTATCTCGTACGTACGACTTACTATCTCGTACGTACGACTTACTATCTCGTACGTACGACTTACTATCTCGTACGTACGACTTACTATCTCGTACGTACGACTTACTATCTCGTACGTACGAGATACTATCTCGTACGTACGACTTAGTATCTCGTACGTACGACTTAGTATCTCGTACGTACGACTTACTATCTCGTACGTACGAGATACTATCTCGTACGTACGACTTACTATCTCGTACGTACGACTTACTATCTCGTACGTACGACTTACTATCTCGTACGTACGACTTACTATCTCGTACGTACGACTTAGTATCTCGTACGTACGACTTACTATCTCGTACGTACGAGATACTATCTCGTACGTACGACTTACTATCTCGTACGTACGACTTACTATCTCGTACGTACGACTTACTATCTCGTACGTACGACTTACTATCTCGTACGTACGACTTACTATCTCGTACGTACGACTTACTATCTCGTACGTACGAGATACTATCTCGTACGTACGACTTATTATCTCGTACGTACGACTTACTATCTCGTACGTACGAGATACTACAAACGACAGCGCAAAGCATTGAAATCGTAGTGCTATGCTGGTGCCCGTAGCTCGACTGCCTGCTCGACTATTCTGGTCTACTTATACTCAATCTTTCCTGATCTTTTACTACAACCGGTAAGCATGTATGATGATTATTATGATTGTATACCATCTGCGACCTTTATTTGTTAAAAGAGAACATTATATAAGCTAAAAAGTATAATACTGTAAGCTTTAAGTTGATTCATAAGCTTATGTCTCTTTCTTACTGAATACATCGAGCTTCCTATTAGGCAGCCAGTGGCTTAACAGCCTATTTTTGAGAGGTAGGTGTAATTTAATTGAAAGTTTAGCATCATTTTAGTGTTTTAATTACAGAAGCCCTTTCAAATTGGCGTCAACGTTTTCTCAAAAGTACAACATTTTTAGCGGCTTTTTGTCAAAAAGCTTAAAATTTTGTGCAATTTAGAGCTCAAATCTCATTAAAATTTCACCAGCTTGTGGTCCACATAGCTATCAAGCATTGGGACCACAGCCTAGCAAAATTTGAATATTATCGGATGATCCGAACTATCAAAAATTGGGAGCTTTTTGAGAAAAAGCCGTTAACCATTATTGACAATGAGTTGACGCCATTTTGGAAGATGTTGTTGTAGCCGAAATAATTGTTTGATGATAAACTATTCAAAAGACGAATTTCATCTCTCTGTGTTCCAACAATTGCGTTAATCCAACACGTTTAACCAGGTTAAATGTTGCAGAAAACACGGCAGACCACATCAGTCTTATTGAACACAGCATGTAGTCTATGAAAATGTCCTATTGAGGGTTAGGCCTCACAACAACTAGTTAGAATTTTCCTATAGGCCCAAGCATAGGATCACGTTTTGTTAGATGAAATACCCTAGCAGAACACTGTCTTGCTTGCTTGAAACGGAAACTACTACCCAGATAACATGGAGATATTGGGCCAATATTGGCTTTTGATCGCCAATCTTGGCATTGGCATTATCTTGCTAAACAATATTGGGCCAATATCGGTTTTCCATTGGCACTTTGATATTGGTGTAACATTGGCAGCGTATATTGGCCCAAAGTTGAAACATAATAGTGGTAGGATATAATAATAATAATAATAATAATAATAATCAGTATTTATATAGCGCCTTTTCCAAATGGCTCAAAGCGCTGTGATTTTGCTGCTGGTGAATCATCAGAATCATGTCGCATCAACTAGGGTGCTGCCAATTTCTAGCGCAAACCTATCCGCAGTTAGATTGTAACATCCACCATTTTTCAACATAAAGCCAACATGAAGCCAACATAAAGCCAATAATCGGGATAATATTGGCCCAATATTGGCAGCTGACTATTAGTTTGCTTAAAAATAGCAGGGTGAGAAAACAATGAAAAGCATAAGAAATACACTTACACTTCTGAACAATGATTGTTTTAAACAGAACATATTATTTCCGATCCGTGACATTATATCATATTATACCAGTTTCCTTGAAAAATGTTGTACTTGACTAGCTGGAGTTATTTAATTAATTCATTTAAATATAGCAATTTCAAAATATTAATTTATTGAATGCCAATGCAATCCCAATATTGGTCCAATGTCTATTTCAAGGATTGGCCCAAGCCCTATATTGAGCCAATATTGGCCCAATGGGCAACATATATTGGGTCAATATTGGACATATATTGGGCCAATATTGGCCCAATATCTCCATGTTATAGTTGTTATCTGGGTAGTCAGGGTTTAAAATTGATGGCATTCAACGTTTCTTTAATTGTAAAGTCATACATGTAGAGGGTAGCGTGGTGCATTAGATATAGAGTAGGCCCCTACTTAACTTTGGTGCATAAGGTCCCTGGTTCAATTCCAGTTGGGGCCAAAAGCTGACCTGTGCTCATCCAAATCTGTGATTGAGAAGAGACGGCATTCCGTTATATGCTTTTGTCGTAAAATTGTTCAAACATTCAGTTTCACTGCTTATATGCCTGTGTCACCTTTTTACTTTTCTTAACTTTCAGAAAAAGGTTCCCATTATGGACAACGAAGACAGAAACGAAGCAATAAGGATATACTTCGGGATGGGACTACAATATAGAGACATTGTAAGAACGCTGGTCTTAGATGGTTGTAAAATATCACTTCGTCAACTCAAACGTTTATTGCGTCAACTTGGGCTGTACCGATACAAAAATTACAGTAACATAACTGATGTCATCGACTTTGTCCAAAGTCAGATACAGCAATCAGGAGTCCTGCATGGATACAGATGGATGTATGAAAAATGTTTGGTGAATAATATCAGGTGTACCAAAGAGGGAATAAGAACAATTCTTGGCATTCTCAACCCCGAGGGAACAGAACAGAGAAGGCGACGTAGATTACTACGTCGAACATATTATGCAAACGGGCCAAATTACCTGTGGCATTTAGATTCGTATGACAAATTAAAAAGATATGGCATCTGTGTCAACGGTTGCATTGATGGATACTCGAGGAAAGTGGTGTGGATGAATGTATACCATACCTCTTCTGACCCCAAGGTGATTGGTGGCTATTATATGGAAGCCGTTGAATCTTTAGGGGGGTGTCCATGCAAAGTACGTGCTGACAGGGGTACTGAAAATGGTTGTGTACGCGACATCCAACGGCTTTTGCGAGAGAATGATAACTCATATTTGGAAGGACGTAGCACAGCAAATCAGAGGATCGAATATTGGTGGTCATTCTTGCGAAGAGAATGCACAGATTATTGGATATGCCTTTTCCGAGACCTATTAGATAATGGGGATTTTGATGGCGACTTGTTGGACGTCAACCTAGTGCGCTTCTGCTTCATGCACCTCATACAGGTACGTAATGCTCGGACCTTCTTGAAACCCTCCCGTAAAAGACTATGTGTTGGGAACATTTATTTCCTAAAGTGCCAAGGGGGCCACACACGAATTACTTTTTAAGCATGCACGACCAGAAAATAGCAATTCTCTAAAAATGCGTTAAAAAAACAGCATTTTTATTACCTTAGGTATCATTTTGTTTAAAAAGTCTTTCTTCAAAATAAACCTTTTTTTTTGGTAAAATGGCGAAAAAAGGTGTTTTCCTCAAAATGGTTGAAATCTCGTTTAGGGTCTATTTTGAAACTATCTGGTTATGCATGTATAACATAGGCCTACATGCTGATATCCGAGTGCCCCGGGATGTATTGTAAGATAGAACATGCCACAATTTGTGTATTGTGCAGGGAATTTATCACTAGCAAAAGGATCTGTGCATTATGTTAAACTTCTCAGCTAAAATATCCATGGTATAATAGAAAACTGTAAATCATAAAGGGTATATTAGCAACAAGCTTGCTTTGCCGTTCGTATATGGATGGGTCTATTTTTCATAATTTCTATATAGCTCGCGCTCCCGCGTGAGCAATAAACTAAAATCACAGCTCTGCATAAGAGCTACTTATTCCTATGTGGTCTGGATACTAAGACTTATGATAGACGTATGACACAGGTGACATTAATATGTTTAATTTTATTTATTAATTATCTTATTTCATTTGCAGGCAGATCTCGATGACACAGTTAGTACATGGAACAGGCATTTAATTCGCCCGTCAAGAAATGCCCGCATGCCCAGTGGTCGTCCAAATATAATGTATAACATGCCAGAACTTTACGGAACTGTTAACTATATCAGCCATGTATCTTCGGCAGAGATCAACATCTGCAAAGGAATTTGCACATTTCGACAGCTTGTACCATGTAACAAAGATGTTTATGACCTATGCTGGGAAATTATTGGTTACATGGGATATAGTTTCCCCCATGATTCAGACTCAGCTGTTGACTTGTACTTGAATCTGAGACACGATATGAGTTTACTGCTTTAAAACATGTGGAAAGGAAATAATCACCATGGCCCAGGTCCACTGATCTCAGAGAGAAAACGATGGACACTTTGCGATATCTAAAGCTATCTAACGTCGTATCGCTTGAATCCGGACCAATTCGGACAGCAACCATATGGGATGGGGGGGGGGGGGGGGGGGGGGGGGGAGGGGCAGTGGGTCTCCCGGGAGCGTGAATCTACATCGATGTACACTGTTAAAAATAAAACTGTAAAAAAACAGTAATTATTACTGGCAGCTGGGACTCACTAACAGTATGAACTGTTAAATTACGGTGGGCTGTAAAAATTCAAAAATACTGGGTAACTGTAAAAAAAACGACAGTTTACCTTGCAGCTGGGACTGTTAAATGACGGTGGGCTGTAAAACTACAAAATACTGGACAACTGTAAAAAAACAGTAATTATTACTGGCAGCTGGGACTCACTAACAGTATGAACTGTTAAATTACGGTGGGCTGTAAAAATTCAAAAATACTGGGTAACTGTAAAAAAAACGACAGTTTACCTTGCAGCTGGGACTGTTAAATGACGGTGGGCTGTAAAACTACAAAATACTGGACAACTGTAAAAAAACAGTATTTGTTACTGGCAGCTGCACTGTTAAAAATACGACCGTTAAAAAACAGCTATTATAACTGGCAGCTGGGACTCATAACGGTTAACAACCGTAAAATTACGTTGACGATAAAAATACGCTGGTATCAATCGACTACAACGTTAAACTACGATCACCGTAAATTAACAGATATTTTAACTGGCAGCTGGGACTCATAACGGATAACAACCGTAAAATAACGTTGACGATAAAAATACGCTGGGAACAATCGACTACAACGTTAAACTACGATGATCGTAAATTAACAGTTATTTTAACTGGCAGCTGGGACTCATAACGGTTAACAACCGTAAAATAACGTTGACCGTAAAATGTAATGTCCCGTTAATTTATTTAGTTTTGATGGTATTTTAACAGTATTTTGACGTTATTTTACGGACGTGTTTATGTGTTGTGAATATACATTTTACCTGTTAATTAACGGGGCTTGTGTATAATTTCGGACATTTTATGCAATTTTATGTGTCATTTATTAACTTTATGTGTCAATTGTAATGTGTCATATGTTTATTCTGCTTCCGCAATTTATTAAAGATTTTTAGATGAACTTACCTTAACTTGACCGGACGGGGATTTGAACCCGGGACCTCTGTATTGTAAGTCGGACGCTTTACCGACTGAGCCAACGAAGTAGTTAATAATGTCGAAGTGTTTTGTGTTAATATAAACTATTTATTCATAAAAAACCGTTAATATACAGGGAGTCGTTATATTACGGGATTTTACAATTTTTGGGTGTAAATATTGTTTAAGACGGTTCGTTTTAAAACGGTAAAATCCGTATATTATTCCTGTAAATTAACGTCAATTTTTACGTTTGCTGTAAAAAACCCCCGGAATATTCTACAAATAACGTTAGGCCTAAAAACAGTAGACCTACATGTGTCATAACGTGTTTTACCGTCAAAATATTCACATCAAGACCTAGGCCCTGGCCTTCATACATCATGTACATCGAGTAGGAGGCCTATTATTACCGTAAATCGTACCTCGAGTGTAAACCTATTGTTTTTATGTCCACGTGGAAGCCTGCTATTGCAGCGAACAAGTGTAACCACGGCCCCAGATAAAATTTTGAATAAACACCAACCCTTTCGTTCAAAAAAGAACAGAAAGCAGATATTCATGAAGGTTATTTGCTTGTACTTAATGTTCAGCATATCACATAAATCAGGCAGTTGTTGCGCCTGATGTGGATCTCCACAAAAAACCAATCCTACTGGAGACAGATCTTCATGTAGCTCCATCACATGATAAGCATTAGGAGCTAACTCATACATGCATGTGTCATTGAATTTGTTTTTACAGAAAACATCGGATGACCTATCTGTATTTTATGAAATGGGTCGAAATAAATCAAAATGGTTCGAAACGAGTCGAAATGAATCAAATGGGTCGAAACGAGTCCAAAACAGTGAAGTGTGTTGAAATACACTTCACTGTAGGTGTTGAAATAATTAACTAATGTGGGTGTCGCCGTTTAAATAATAACAGTTGTTTTACGACCAAATAAATCCTGTCAAATTAAGGTTATTTAATAAAACAGTAATTTTACATTTCTTAACGCTGTTCTTTTACATTAAGCTACTGTAAAAATTAAAAATAACAGGGTTCGCGTTATTTAATTGCCGTAAAATTACTATTTCCTATATCAGAAATGTAGAATTACAAACATTTGTTGTTATGTCACTACTTTATTACCATTTTTATACTACAAATGTAATTATACACTTTTCCGTCGTACTTTTATGATATAAATACCGTAGATTTGTTAAAAAACAGGACGGACCGTTGTTTTACGACAAAATAATCCTGTAAAATTACGATTATTTGTTTTACGACAAAAAAATCCTGTAAAATTTCGATTATTTTTAACAGTGTACGAGAGGTACACTGCGGTCAACGTAAAAACACTATTCATTGTATACTTCAATGGGGTTTTTTTTTTTTTCTCCCCCACCAGACTCAAGCATAAGTAGGCCTAAAATATTTGAAAAAAAAACCTTCAATTGTATTTTTACAAAGTATAGGCCTATGTCACTTAACATGAAAATCGTCGTTATACAAATAACGATAGGCCTACACTGGGGTGAGCGTAAAAACACGATTCATTGTCAACGATGATGATATTTTTACAAAGTATATTTCATTTAACATGAAAATAGCCGTTATTTTACAAATACAAACACTATTTATACGAAAGGCAACGTAAAAATACGATTCGTTGTCAACTTCGATGGTGAAATATGGGTATTTTTACAAAGTATATTTCATTTAACATGAAAACGCCGTTATTTTACAAATACCAACACTATTTTGTGAGAGATACACTGCAGTCAACGTAAAAACACGATCCGTTGTCAACTTCGATGGTATTTTTACTTTGTTTTACATTTAAATTGTAATTCTACGTTAAATATCACTGCATAAATACGTTAGGTTTGTTAAATTATTGTGTCGTCTGTTTTTAAGAGGCAAACATGCTGTAAAGTTACGATTTTTCTTTGTAAAATTACAAGTATTTTTAAGCTTCGATGGTATTTCTACAAATTATATTTCATTTAACATGAAAATGCCGTTATTTTACAGAAACGAACACTATTTATACGATAGATACGCTGCGATCAACGTAAAAACACGGTCCGCTGTCAACTTCGATGGTATTTTTACAAAGTATACTTTATTTAACATGAAAACGCCGTTATTTTACAAATACGAACACTATTTATACGACAAATACGCTGCGATCAACGTAAAAACACGATCCATTGTCAAGTTCGATGGTATTTTTACTTTGTTTTACATTTAAATTATAATTCTACGTTAAATATCACTGCATAAATACGTTAGGTTTGTTACTATTATTGTGTCGTCTGTTTTTAAGAGGCAAACATGCTGTAAAGTTACGATTTTTCTTTGTAAAATTACAAGTATTTTTAAGCTTCGATGGTATTTCTACAAATTATATTTCATTTAACATGAAAATGCCGTTATTTTACAGAAACGAACACTTTTTATACGATAGATACGCTGCGATCAACGTAAAAACACGGTCCGCTGTCAACTTCGATGGTATTTTTACAAATTATACTTTATTTAACATGAAAACGCCGTTATTTTACAAATACGAACACTGTTTATACGACAAATACGCTGCGATCAACGTAAAAACACGATCCATTGTCAAGTTCGATGGTATTTTTACTTTGTTTTACATTTAAATTGTAATTCTACGTTAAATATCACTGCATAAATACGTTAGGTTTGTTAAATTATTGTGTCGTCTGTTTTTAAAGGGCAAACATGCTGTAAAGTTACGATTTTTCTTTGTAAAATTACAAGTATTTTTAACAGTGTAGATCGATCTAGATTTCACGAGACGACTTTCCGTCCACATGGCGTGAAACAATTTTACATCTGCATCATGTCGCGTAAGTTACCAAGTTGAAAATCGTTGAGCAGATATAATGCGTATCTTTTTAGCATCGTTGGAAATATCGCTATTGTACTAGGCCCGGTACTCGGCATTATTGAAGAGGCTACCCAGCAAACAAAGAACGTTTCCGCAACGTTGCACCTAGGTTGCAGTTAGGTTGCGTCATTTAAAACGTTTTAACAACGTTTTTATAACGTTACGGTTTGGTTGTGATTTGGTTGTTTTAAGTTGATCCGTTGAAACGTGAGCAAAACGTTCTCTGAACGTTAAAGTTTAGTTCTAGTTTGGTTGCACTTAGGTTGTGGTTAGGTTGTCATTATAAACGTTCTTACAACGTTATTATGACGTTGCGGGTTGTTTGTTTTAGGTTGCTTCTTGGAAACGTGATTACAACGTTCTCTGAACGTTGCATGTTGACCATCGGAAACGTTTACATAATGTTTTAACAACGTTGTAACACTCAAATAGTTGGTTGTTTTAGTTTAATCCTTTAAACGTGAAAAAGATGTTCCCTGAACGTTGTAGTTTAAGTTCTAGTTTGGTTGCACTAAGGTTCTGGTTAGGTTGTCATTAAAAACGTTCTTACAGCGTTATTATAACGTTGCGGGTTGTTTGTTTTAAGTACCAAATCACACCCAAACCGCAACGTTATATATAACGTTGTAGAAACGTTTTAATGACAACCTAACCACAACCTAAGTGCAACCAAACTAGAACTTAACTGCAACGTTCAGAGAACGTTTTGCTCACGTTTCAACGGACCAACCTAAAACAACCAAATCACACCCAAACCGCAACGTTATAATAACGTTGTAGAAACGTTTTAATGACAACCTAACCACAACCTAAGTGCAACAAAACTAGAACTTAACTGCAACGTTCAGAGAACGTTTTGCTCACGTTTCCATGGACCAACCTAAAACAACCAAATCACACCCAAACCGCAACGTTATAATAACGTTGTAGAAACGTTTTAATGACAACCTAACCACAACCTAAGTGCAACCAAACTAGAACTTAACTGCAACGTTCAGAGAACTTTTTGCTCACGTTTCCATTGACCAACTTAAAACAACCAAATCACACCCAAACCGCAACGTTATAATAACGTGGTTGAAATGTTTTAATGACAACCTAACCACAACCTAAGTGCAACCAAACTATAACTTAACTGCAACGTTCAGAGAACGTTTTGCTCACGTTTCCATGGACCAACCTAAAACAACCAAATCACACCCAAACCGCAACGTTATAATAACGTTGTAAAAACGTTTTAATGACAACCTAACCACAACCTAAGTGCAACCAAACTAGAACTTGACTGCAACGTTCAGAAAACGTTTTGCTCACGTTTCCATGGACTAATTAAATAATGAATTACATTTTATTTAAAAAGGTTTATTACGAATCAAAATTGTAATACAATACAATTTGGCATTACAAATTTGATGTACTAATCTAGGCGTGTACAGGGTGACCCAAAAAATGTTAACACTCTGGGCACATAAAATATCTTAAAAGGACAGGAACACACGGGTCTAATCTTGATGTATCGGCTTGGTCCAATTTGCATTAATTACAACTATGATTACGAACTTGTAAGAATGCTAAAAACATTATTGTGCAGTAATTCAAAAGTAACAATACCATTGCAACATTTAATCATAAGTTAGAATGTATCGATTATTGAATATAATTGAATCTTTTCATTCATTTATCCAACGATACAAGCAAGTTATAACAGGTGGTATTACCATTGACATTAATTGGATGGACCATTTCAACAAAGAGCATGAAATGTTTCAATTTCAATTTTAAAGACTGCTTTACTGACAGCTACCCATTGCACATGGAAAAAGAGTATAGAACTTGAACTCATGACAAAATACCTGTATAATTTATGTGGAATATATTTATTTATGTCTTTTAAGCTTGAAAAGAATCGGAAGAATGCGTTGAAAAGATTAAAGAAGAGATTAACTGATGTGTGTGTGTGTGTGACTTAATCATGTTGTTTCTTGCTTCGTGTATTTTAAAAGCTTTACTTTATACATGACCGTACCAGTTCACCATTATTGAAGTCATTGATTCTCATATTAACGTCTGTTTATATTGACAGATCTCCAAAAAACTACTCCGCCCATTTCCATTGTAAGGATTTATGTCAATAAAACCAACGAGCGAAAAGTAAATACACCGAAATGACCCGAAATATGGTGAAGTGGTTTAGACATGGCATGACCGTACCAGTTCACCATTATTGAAGTCATTGATTCTCATATTAACGGCCGTTTATATTGACAGATCTCCAAAAAACTACTCCGCCCATTTCCATTGTAAGGATTTATGTCAATAAAACCAACGAGCGAAAAGTAAATACACCGAAATGACCCGAAATATGGTGAAGTGGTTTAGACATGTACTGAGAGGATTGGACCAAGACGATTTTGCTTCCTCATTCTAAATAACCAATTGGAACGCAATAAAATGCAAATGAAAGCTTATTTACTCAGCTTTCATAATACATCAAGATAACACCCGTGTGTGCCTGTCCTGTTAAGATATCTTATGTGCCCGGAGTGTTAACATTTTTTGGGTCACCCTGTACAAATGAAATTAATTATAAATCAATTTATTTCTTTTTATTTCTTTCTTTATTTTTTTAAATTTATTTAGGCCTATTAATTTTATTATCAGACGAGTTTCACTTCGCGCGCTTAATTTTTCACCGTAAACATGTAACTGTTTTACATCATTTTTTTAATCACTCACATCTGGCTTCATCACGACGTTCATATAACGTTTACACAACCAAATTATGTTACCTGGGCTGTAATCGCTAATTTGCATATTTTACCTGGCCTTACATGAGTCGAGTAAATTGTGGAAATAGCTCATTAGCATAATGTCAATGGTACAAAAATTAGCACCGGTGCTCGTTTGTAACCTTTAAATTATGGTAATGAGCTAATTTGCACCTTTTATTTATTTAAACCTATTTTTTTTTTAAATTTAAGTCGATACATACATTTAAGAGCTTTTAACACCATAGAAAGTATTTTGATCTGTATACGTAAGTTCTCATATGTATAGCTAATAGGCAAGTAATTGTTCACTAATGCCATATACATTGAGCAAGAACATAGTACACATGAAAAGGTCAATGCCCGCCCCCTCCCTCTATAATACCACTACCGTTCCCTGGTTGCCATGGTGTAACTAACCGAATTTGATGAAAGTTTTTTACACGTTTGGGATAACGTTGTGAAAACGTTCAAGACTAACGTTCATACAACATAAAAATGTGTCGACAAATAAACGTTCTTCTAACGTTGGATCGCAACGTTCCATGAACGTTGTTACGACGTTCCGATAACGTAATAAAGACAGTATAAAAACGTCATTTGGACGTAATGGTATAACTAACAGAATTTCAAGAACGTTTTTTAAACGTTTAGGACGTTGTGATAACGTTGTGAAAACGTTCATTACTAACGTTCAAACAACGTAAAAATGTGTCGACAAATAAACGTTCTTCTAACGTTGGATCGCAACGTTCCATGAACGTTGTCACGACGTTCCGATAACGTAATAAAGACAGTATAAAAACGTCATTTGGACGTAATGGTATAACTAACAGAATTTCAAGAAAGTTTTTTAAACGTTTAGGACGTTGTGATAACGTTGTGAAAACGTTCATGACTAACGTTCATACAACGTAAAAATGTGTCGACAAATAAACGTTCTCCTAACGTTGGATCACGTTCACAACGTTCTTTGAACTTTTAATCATAACGTTCCAAGAACGAAAGTGAAACCTTGCCACGACGTTCCAACAACGTAATATGGTTAGCTGGGTATTCTGTTGGTCCCAACAAATGTGCAAGACAGTTGCTAATCCTATAGTATAGTATAGTATAGTATAATAGTATAGTATAGTATACACTGTAAAAATGGTGTCTTGCAAATAAACACGTCTTGATTTTACATGTCTTATAGTCATGCGTCAGATCCAAAATCGCGTCTCAATACCAGTGTCTTCTTGCAAGACGTGTCTTATTTTATATACCATATTCCAAGTCACATTGTTTTACTTAGACACGTCTTGATAGAAAACATATCACATGTGACGATTTGGAGACACGTCTTGGTTCAAGTCATTATGTGCCAGGAAGTGTCTTGATTAAGACATCTAACAAGACATGTATAATTTAGGATATCTTTAAACATGTTAAAAGACATGCATTAAAACTGATGTGTCTTATGTAGAAACACAACTTTTTGTTTGAAGTACTAAAGACATGTCTTAAAACCGATGTGGCTTGTATAGAAACACAACTTTTTGTTTGAAGTACTGAAGACATGTCTTAAAACCGATGTGGCTTGTATAGAGACACAACTTGTTGTTTGAAGTACTAAAGACATGTCTTAAAACCGATGTGGCTTGTATAGAAACACAACTTGTTGTTTGAAGTACTGAAGACATGTCTTAAAACCGATGTGGCTTGTATAGAAACACAACTTGTTGTTTGAAGTACTGAAGACATGTCTTAAAACCAATGTGGCTTGTATAGAAACACAACTTGTTGTTTGAAGTACTGAAGACATGTCTTAAAACCGATGTGGCTTGTATAGAAACACAACTTTTTGTTTGAAGTACTGAAGACATGTCTTAAAACCGATGTGGCTTGTATAGAGACACAACTTGTTGTTTAAAGTATTAAGTTATGTCCCATTACATTCATATCTTTAGGGCGATGTATAGGTTATATAATCGCTTCCGTGTAGCCAACCCCAGTATTGGCGCAACTACATGTAGGCTAATCAAGTTGATGATATAAACAGAAAATAATTTTCGTTATATAACGAATAAATAATTGTCAAGGGAGCACACCACTAAATATTCTTTCCGATGCGTATCTCGAAAATTTTGCCTCGACCTTATATTTTGGGTTGGTTTGCAGGAATGCCAGGACCATGATCTTCTTCCAAAATGTAAAATTGGAGCAACCAGTCGCTTCATAAGCGAGAAATGACATTTTAATAGGGGCCATTTTACACAGTAGTCATCATAGGGAGTTATTTAGTGGTGTTAATCCTTGTGTCTATGTGAATTATCTAGTTTAGTGTTAATTGTTTCATGTGCTATTTTGTACGGAAGTACGGAAGCGTATTGCTGCCAAGTAAAAAAATAAAAAGTTTCGTTCTTACAAAGAAAAGTTTGGTTCTAACAAAGAAAAGTTTCGTTCTTACAAAGAAAAGTTTGGTTCTTACAAAGAAAAGTTTGGTTTTAACAAAGAAAAGTTTGGTTCTTACAAAGAAAAGTTTCGTTCTTACAAAGAAAAGTGACCGATGAAAAATCGCTATGATTTACTTTTGACAATCCCTAGGGCCTCAATTAAGTATATTCGATAAATCATGTCGGACACCACCTGGCACATCCTGTTTATTTATCCTTATATGAGATGACCCGCAAGATGATTCAATCAATTGAATCTAACCGGTGGTTCAAATGAGCAATCGGTACAATATGAGCAACCGGTAATAATAATATTAATTGATAGATACTATACATACTTTAAATGAGCGAACGGTTTTTAAATCTATTAATTAATAATTATAAAATGAGCGACCGGATATATTGAGTGAGCCACCGGGTATATTGAGCTACCGGTTATACTGAGCGACCGGGTATATTTAATATATAAAATGACCTCCAATGACCTTTTAGGTCATATAGGCTTTAAATTTCCGGTTGGTCAATTCACTGAGCCTTAGACCACATATGTGGACTGATTATATGCTTGACCAACCGGTGAATATGACCTCAAAT
The DNA here is from genome assembly GCA_035610835.1 of Ophiura sarsii. Lineage (NCBI taxonomy): Eukaryota > Metazoa > Echinodermata > Ophiuroidea > Amphilepidida > Ophiuridae > Ophiura > Ophiura sarsii. The sequence continues at coordinate 1,886,609 of CM069444.1, forward strand.
GACCTTTAGACGACATATGTGACCTGAATATGACCTCCAATGACCTTTTAGGTCATATAGGCTTTAAATTTCCGGTTGGTCAATTCAGTGAGCCTAAGACCATATATGTGGACTGATTATATGCTTGACCAACCGGTAAATATGACCTCAAATGACCTTTAGACGACCTATGTGACCTGAATATGACCTCCAATGACCTTTTAGGTCATATAGGCTTTAAATTTCCGGTTGGTCAATTCACTGAGCCTTAGACCACATATGTGGACTGATTATATGCTTGACCAACCGGTGAATATGACCTCAAATGACCTTTAGACGACCTATGTGACCTGAATATGACCTCCAATGACCTTTTAGGTCATATAGGCTTTAAATTTCCGGTTGGTCAATTCAGTGAGCCTTAGACCATATATGTGGACTGATTATATGCTTGACCAACCGGTGAATATGACCTCAAATGACCTTTAGACGACCTATGTGACCTGAATATGACCTCCAATGACCTTTTAGGTCAAATAGGCTTTAAATTTCCGGTTGGTCAATTCACTGAGCCTTAGACCACATATGTGGACTGATTATATGCTTGACCAACCGGTGAATATGACCTCAAATGACCTTTAGACGACCTATGTGACCTGAATATGACCTCCAATGACCTTTTAGGTCATATAGGCTTTAAATTTCCGGTTGGTCAATTCACTGAGCCTTAGACCACATATGTGGACTAATTATATGCTTGACCAACCGGTGAATATGACTTCAAATGACCTTTAGACGACCTATGTGACCTGAATATGACCTCCAATGACCTTTTAGGTCATATAGGCTTTAAATTTCCGGTTGGTCAATTCACTGAGCCTTAGACCATATATGTGGACTGATTATATGCTTGACCAACTGGTGAATATGACCTCAAGTGACCTTTAGACGACATATGTGACCTGAATATGACCTCCAATGACCTTTTAGGTCATATAGGCTTTAAATTTCCGGTTGGTCAATTCAGTGAGCCTTAGACCATATCTAGGAGATAGATAGGAGGCATAGGAACGTTGGGAAACAAAGTCTTTATAGGGTAGGAGGGATAGCCAGTAGGGTCGGGAGGATCGGGACAGATAGTGGGATAGGGATGGATAGGCGATTAGGGATATTCAGGATATATAGGAGTCATTAGGAGGGTTGGGAAACAAGGATAGGGCCTATATGTGGTAGGAGGAATTGCCAGTAGCGTCTATAGATGGACAGTAGGGTTATGGATGGATAGGAAGTTAGGGATAGATAGGATAGAATTGAGGTATAGGAGGGTTGGGAAACAAGGGATATAATTATGGGGCAGGAGGAATTTCCCGTAGGGTCAGGATGGACAGTGAGTTTAGGGATTGCCAGTGTGGTTAGGGGTGGATAGGTAGTTATGGATAGATCAATATAGGCCTATAGGAGGCGTATAGGAGGGTTGGGAAACAAGGGATAGCCTATACGGGGTATACTCGGAGGGATAGACAGTAGGATCGGGATGGACGGAGGTGTAGCGATGGATAGGTGGTTATGGATAGATTGCAGGATGTAGGCCTATAGGAGGGTTAGGAAACAGGGATATATGGGGTAGGAGGGATTGCCAGTAGGGTCGGGATGGACAGTGGGGCCAGTATTAGTAGGGATGGATAGGTGGTTAACCGTTAGTGATAGATAGGAGGTATAGGATAAACCCTCCTATACCCCATCTGACTGTCCATCTGACTGTCCATCTGACTGTCTGAAAGCCCATCTGACTGTCCTTATAGAGTCTGAAACCTCTGATGCTTCCGGAGGCTCCGCCCCTGGAGCCCCACATGAGCTTAAAAGCACAACATAATGTCTATGCATTCTGTAATTTCTGTCAACTCCTTTCTGTTAATATGGCATGCCTTTTTCCCCAAAAAGTCTGAAAAATAAGCCCATCTGACTGTCCTTAAATATCTAAAACCCCAAAGCTTCCGGGGGCTCCGCCCCCTGGAACCCCTCTGGAGCTTTGGCACAGAATGATACTTTCTATTCCGTGACATCATCATGATTGGCTAATTTTCCATAGTATGACAGGCATTGTTAAAAATTACGTCTGAAAAGTAAGCTCCTGACTGTCGTTTAATGTCTAAAACCTCCAGGGGCTTTGCCCATAGACCCCATCAGGAGCCCTAGCCTAAAGCGGGCCCCTGGGCCCCACCCGTAGTTCCTATAGGACAGTCGCGGAAGGGCGCCGCCATAACTAACAAAAATATTTGCATAAATGTTGGTACGTACCAAAAAACTTTTGGTACGTACCAAAAAACTTTTTGTAAGAACGAAACTTTTCTTTGTAAGAACGAAACTTTTCTTTGTTAGAACCAAACTTTTCTGGTACGTACCAAAAAACTTTTGGTACGTACCAAAAAACTTTTGGTACGTACCAAAAAACTTTTTGTAAGAACTAAACTTTTCTTTGTAAGAACGAAACTTTTCTTTGTAAGAACGAAACTTTTCTTTGTTAGAACTAAACTTTTCTTTGTAAGAACGAAACTTTTCTTTGTAAGAACGAAACTTTTCTTTGTAAGAACGAAACTTTTCTTTGTTAGAACTAAACTTTTCTTTGTAAGAACGAAACTTTTCTTTGTTAGAACCAAACTTTTCTTTGTAAGAACGAAACTTTTCTTTGTTAGAACCAAACTTTTCTGGTACGTACCAAAAAACTTTTGGTATGTACCAAAAAACTTTTGGTACGTACCAAAAAACTTTTGGTAAGAACCAAACTTTTCTTTGTAAGAACGAAACTTTTCTTTGTTAGAACCAAACTTTTCTGGTACGTACCAAAAAACTTTTGGTACGTACCAAAAAACTTTTTGTAAGAACTAAACTTTTCTTTGTAAGAACGAAACTTTTCTTTGTAAGAACGAAACTTTTCTTTGTTAGAACTAAACTTTTCTTTGTAAGAACGAAACTTTTCTTTGTAAGAACGAAACTTTTCTTTGTAAGAACGAAACTTTTCTTTGTAAGAACGAAACTTTTCTTTGTAAGAACCAAACTTTTCTTTGTAAGAACGAAACTTTTCTTTGTAAGAACGAAACTTTTCTTTGTTAGAACTAAACTTTTCTTTGTAAGAACGAAACTTTTCTTTGTTAGAACCAAACTTTTCTTTGTAAGAACGAAACTTTTCTTTGTAAGAACGAAACTTTTCTTTGTAAGAACGAAACTTTTCTTTGTTAGAACCAAACTTTTCTTTGTAAGAACGAAACTTTTCTTTGTAAGAACGAAACTTTTCTTTGTAAGAACGAAACTTTTCTTTGTTAGAACCAAACTTTTCTTTGTAAGAACGAAACTTTTTATTTTTTTACTTGGCAGCAATACGCTTCCGTAAATTTTGATACATTGATTTTACTTTTTATTAAATTAATAAAATGTTTGAAACCATTCCACTGAATGAATGTGTCGTTTTTCTGTACAACACATCAAGGGACAACTGAAAGATGTGGTTTGTATTATGAAAGGTATGCCTTATAACTGGATAATGATAGTAAAGTTATTAAAGCTGTAGTAGGCATTACAATCTAGCCATCTACACTTGGCACGAGAGCAAATAATATTTCAGTCAAACTATATCTACATAGAACATGTACCAGCCAGATGCCATATCAAACTCCCACCACCAACATAATCTGAACGGTTGAGATCCAGACATTACATTCATGTATGTTTCACTAGAACATCAGATTTCAATTCTAAGAAAACGGTGTTTGATGGTTATCAAAAAACATTTGCCAATTTGTAACACAAGCTTGCGGAATTAGGAAACAAATTTCAAAATTGGTTTATGCAGACAAAGAATATGTCGAGGAATGTTTGAATGTAATCTAAAAAAAGTACAATATTAAACTTGTCGATATACAGTGAGTGATGAAAACTCATTTCACAAATTATACTGAAATTGTGGGCAAATTGATACTTGGCAATACACATGTAATATTCATGTAGGGTGCTTATCTACTGAAGATAGCATACGAATATGAAAAACCTGTTCCGTGTAAAATAAATACACGTTGGATGCTATCTCTTTAAGATAGCATACTAATATTGAAAGGAAACTGATCTGGGCAATATGCAGTTTGTAATATACATTATCTATCGAAGATAGCATACTGATAATGAAGGGAAACTGTTCTGTGCAATATACACGTTAGATGCTTTCTCATGAAGATAGCATACTGGTATTTTAGGGGCACTATTCTTTCGAATACACATGTTGAATGATATCTCATTAAGATATCATAAAAATATTGACGCAATTCTGTTGAATATACACAGAAGTTATCTCATGAAGATAGCACGTAGGTTGGAAAGCATACTGATATTGGAGGGAACTTCTCTATCGAATATACACGTTAGATGCTATATATCTCATGAAGATAGCATACTGATATTGAAGTGATACTATTCTGTCGAATATACACGTAGGATGCTATGTCATGAAGATATGATATTGCTATTAAAGGGACACTGTCGAATATACACGTTGGTTTTTATCTTATAAAGATAGCATACTGATATGTAGGGACCTATTCTGTCGAATATACACTTTGGAGGTTATCTCATGAAGGTAGCATACTGATATCAGGGGCGGATTTAGGGGGGGGGGGGGGGGGCGCGCGACGTGCCCCCCCCCCCCCTTATTTTTGACAGGGCGCCTTTTTGACAGGGCGCCTGCGCCCCTTTCTCTTTAACAGGGCGCCTTTTTGACAGGGCGCCTGCGCCCCCTCCCCCTATTTTTGACAGGGTGCCTTTCTGACAGGGCGAAAACGTTAAAAATGTGTAAAAAATGGGTGTAAAAACGTTTAAAACGTGTAAAAAACGGTGTCATCACGGGCGAAAACGTGTAAAAACGGTGTAAAAACGGGCGAAAACGTGTAAAAAATGGTGTAAATACGGGCGAAAACGTGTAAAAATCGCTGTAGCCACCTTGACATGGCATGGGCGTCAAATAGGGGAGTCAGGCGTCACGTCCCCCTTTTTGAAGGGTGGGGGACACAATATCAAATGTCCCCCCCCCCCCCAATTTTTTTAAACTCGTGTATCACTAGTAAATTTTGTGTATACCGAATATAGAAATAGGTCCTATCATGTGTCTAAATTGTCTAATTCATGTTATTTGAACTGGGGAAAAAATCTTGCGCGCTCCGCGCGCATTCATGCTTTCTACAAACATTTTGAATTTAACAAAGAGGATACTTTAGATACTGCATATATGTTGTTTTATGGTTGAACTCGGTCAAAAGTTTTTAGATCTGATGTTAACACACATGGTTAAGCCTACACTGCTGAGAATTGACAAATTTGAGCGAAGAACCAGCAGTAGGCCTACATGTTCAAAAATATGCAAGGAAATGCGTTCTTTATAAGCGTGAATTATTTATTTTTTCTTCAACGAAACGTGTCCGGGCAAGCGCTTTGCGCAGGCAGGTATGGTGGATACTAATTTTTAGAGCAAAATTTATATAACTAAATAGCAACAACAACAAAACACCCCCTTAACAAAATCATGCATACGCGTCTGATGTTTCAAATTTGCATGTAGGCCTATGTGATCGAAATAGAACAATTTATAATTTGCATAAGTTTTTCATGCTTCAAATTCATTGATTTAGCACTGGTCTTCAACGATCTCAATTTGTTTTAAATCCCCAAAAAGGGTGCACCAAATCGCGCCATTTGCAGCCTCATTTTTCAAAAAGCTCTGGTATCTGAGGGGGGCACATCCCCCCTGGCGCCGCTTCGCGCGGCGCGATGGCTGCTGCGCAGCCATGTGGTTCGCGGGAAATAGCATCTTGATTGCCTCGCTTTGGCGCCCCCCCCCCCCTTTTCAGAAATCCTGGATCCGCCCCTGGATATTATAGTGACACTATTTTGTCGAATATACACATGGGATGCTATCACGTTAGATGTTTTCTCATGAAGATAGCAAACTGATATTGAAGTGACACTATTTTGTTGAATAAACACGTAGGATGCTATCACGTTAGATGTTTTCTAATGAAGATAGCATACTGATATTGAAGTGACACTATTTTGTCGAAGATACACGTGTGATGCTATCACGTTAGATGTTTTTTCATGAAGATATCATACTGATATATTGAAATGACACTATTTTGTCGAATATACACGTGGGATGCTATCACGTTAGATCTTATTTCATAAAAATAGCATACTGATAATGAAGTGACTTTATTTTGTTGAATATACACGTGGAATGCTATCATGTTAGATGTTATCTCATGAACAAAGTATACTGACATTGAAGTGACACTATTCTGTCGAATATACACATAGGATGTTATCTCTTGAAAATAGCGTACTGATATGTGGGACACAAATAGAAAGCAAACAGCAAAATGGCGGGTTAGTTATTCTTTAACGACCTGTCGCGGAAAATAATGCAGGTCATCTTACCCAAAATGTCCTTTTTTGTGACATAGGAATTCAGTGTCTGCATGAAAGAGCCTAATTTGAGATCACCAGACGCTCGATAGGCTAAGATATTTAAACTTCAATTTGATTCGCAAGCCCAAAAGATATTAGGCCATTTTTGGGTAAATTGGAACCATATACACCTTGGATGCTGTCTCATAAAGATAGTGTATTGATATTAAATGGACACTATTCTGTCGAATATACACGTGGAATGTTATCTCATGAAGATAGCAAACTGCTATTAAAGTGACACTATTTTGTCGAATATACACGTGGGATGCCCGTTAGGTGTTATCTCATGAAGATAGCAAACTGATATTGAAGTGACACTATTCTGTCGAATATACACGTGGGATGCTAATCCCGTTAAGTGTTATCTCATGAAGATAGCAAACTGATATTGAAGTGGCACTATTTTTATCGAATATACACGTAGGATGCTATCACGTTAAATGTTATCTCATGAAGATAGCATACTGATATTGAAGTGACACTATTTTGTCGAATACACACGTGGGATGCTAATCCCGTTAGGTGTTATCTCATGAAGATAGCAAACTGATATTGAAGTGACACTATTTTGTCGAATAAACACGTAGGATGCAATCACGTAAAATGTTATCTCATGAAGATAGCATACTAATATATGGGGCACAAAGAGAGTTCTTCAACGACCTGTCGCGGAAAATAATGCAGGTCACCGTACCCAAAATGTCCTTTTTTGTGACAGAGTAATTATGTGTCTACATGAAAAAGCCTAATTCGAGCAAACCAGACGATCGATAAGCTAAGATATTTAAACTTCAATTTGATTCGCAAGCCCAAAAGATATAAGGCCATTTTTTGGGTAAATTGGAACTATATACACCTTGGATGCTGTCTCATGAAGATAGTGTTCTGATATTAAATGGACACTATTCTGTCGAATACACGTGAAATGTTATTTAATGAAGATAGCATATTGATATTGAAGTGACACTATTTTGTCGAATATACACGTGGGATGCTAATCCCGTTAGGTGTTATCTCATGAAGATAGCAAACTGATATTGAAGTGACACTATTTTGTCGAATAAACACGTAGGATGCAATCACGTTAAATGTTATCTCATGAAGAAAGCATACTAATATAACGACCTGTCGCGGAAAATAATGCAGGTCATCTTACCCAAAACGTCCTTTTTTGTGACAGAGGAATTCAGTGTCTGCATGAAAAAGCCTAATTTGAGCAAACCTGACGCTCGATAGGCTAAGATATTTAAACTTCAATTTGATTCGCAAGCCCAAAAGATATTAGGCCATTTTGGGGGTAAATTGGAACCATATACACATTGGATGCTGTCTCATAAAGATAGTGTACTGATATTGAATGGACACTATTCTGTCGAATATACACGTGGAATGTTATCTCATTAAGATAGCATACTGCTATTAAAGTGACACTATTTGGTCGAATATACACGTGGGATGCTTATCCCGTTAGGTGTTATCTCATGAAGATAGCAAACTGATATTGAAGTGACACTATTTTTGTTGAATAAACACGTAGGATGCAATCACGTAAAATGTTATCTCATGAAGATAGCATACTAATATATGGGGCACAAAGAGAGTTCTTCAACGACCTGTCGCGGAAAATAATGCAGGTCACCGTACCCAAAATGTCCTTTTTTGTGACAGAGTAATTCTGTGTCTACATGAAAAAGCCTAATTCGAGCAAACCAGACGATCGATAAGCTAAGATATTTAAACTTCAATTTGATTCGCAAGCCCAAAAGATATTAGGCCATTTTGTGGGTTAATTGGAACTATACACCTTGGATGCTGTCTCATGAAGATAGTGTTCTGATATTAAATGGACACTATTCTGTCGAATATACACGTGGAATGTTATCTAATGAAGATAGCATACTGATATTGAAGTGACACTTTTTTGTCGAATATACACGTGGGATGCTAATCCCGTTAGGTGTTATTTCATAATAATAGCATACTGATATTGAAGTGACTTTATTTTGTTGAATATACACGTGGAATGCTATCATGTTAGATTATACTGACATTGAAGTGACACTATTCTGTCGAATATACACATAGGATGTTATCTCTTGAAATTAGCGTACTGATATGTGGGACAAAAATAGAGAGCAAACAGCAAAATGGCGGGTTAGTTATTCTTCAACGACCTGTCGCGGAAAATAATGCAGGTCATCTTACCCAAAATGTCCTTTTTTGTGACAGAGGAATTCAGTGTCTGCATGAAAGAGCCTAATTTGAGATCACCAGACGCTCGATAGGCTAAGATATTTAAACTTCAATTTGATTCGCAAAGCCCAAAAGATATTAGGCCATTTTGGGTAAATTGGAACCATATACACCTTGGATGCTGTCTCAGTGTAGTGATATTAATCTCATAATTATAAAGTTACTTTTTAAAAAAGTGCCACTTTTGAAAAAACAAACATCTTTTTGTGGAAATGTGATTGTTTGTTTTTGTGGGAAAAGTAAACATGACATTGGAAAGAAGGAACTTTGTGTGAGTAGCCAAGCGTTTTACCCTTTCATAAATGTTTACAATTCTCAAAACGCTCATTTGTGTGTGAAGTTATGTGCATAAAGGTTTTCTAATATAAGGGGGGGGGGGGACTTACTTTTTTTGACCCCTTAATCTTGAATTTGTAGATTTGAATCTAGGATTCTGGTTTTTTTTAAACTGAAGAATGCGCATATAAATACATGCACAATTAATCAAATGCGTTTAGTATTTCGGGGAATATATTGGGTTACTATGATCTTGTTTGGGATTTACTGTATAAAAGTAGTTATATACAAACATGTACAAATAGTTTGGTCGCATCTTCCATAGAACAGCATTGCACGCACAGATAACTCGTCTACTTCATGTCAATCGGCTATCATACATTACTTCCGCATACCTTGCGCTGATTAGTTTTAATACAAGATGCTCAGTCACTATGGTGAACAGAATTTAATAAGATTAATTTTGATATGTTTTCGAAAGTCAAGGTTAAAAAAACATCCCCGTACCACCATTCCTTCACCCCGCTATATAATATAATCAGTCAACGGACCAACCATTTAAACAAACACACAACCAAAAAAACAAAACATGGCTCTGCACTCGATCATTATAAAGAGTTTGAAAAAGATTCAAAGTCTCACAGCAATTTAAGGCAAGCAAAAAAAGCACAGATGGTTCAGTGGTAGAATTCTCGCCTGCCACGCGGGAGGCCCGGGTTCGATTCCCGGCCTCCGTGCATACTTTTTGGATATTCTAAAAGAAGTGGCTCTACACGATGTATGCAAGGCCGAGGTGCAAGGATGGTGTGTGTGAACAAAATATTAGAGTACAAATGCGACTCGGCCTGTAGATATTGTTTGTAATAATCTTTGGGGAGACACGTAGACAGCATTAAAAAATCGCAGACATTCATGTGTTGTTAGGAGTATGATTTTAAGAACATAATTTGTAATACATTTTTATTTTAGTAAAATTAGAGACGCTCTGTTGACTATGTAGACACCATGGCAGTTTAACCTCAAAAATAGTTTAGCCGTGTTTCTTTTTATCCTATTTCCTCTATAGGGGGGCGGGGGGGGGGGGGGGGGGGGGCGAGTTTTTTCTGGAATAGCCTATTGCCGTGAACATTTCATGCTTTACAGTATTCCCCTCAAAGTTATTGCTAGTGGTGGGAGTGTATAGGGATGAAGGTTATATCTTTTAATGGTAAATGAGGGGGATGATTTTATCACAGATGGTTTCTATATCACTGATGGTTTCTACCATCTTTGATTTTTATTAAATCATTCTTTTGGTACCAATATTCATGCTTTATCGGTTACAAGCAATTCTGTTTCAGGGTAAAACTGGGACTAACTGGCAAACCCTAAGTTGATACAGGGTGTCCCAAAACGATTAGTATCCAAATGCTATGACTTTTGTTTTCAACCATAAATATCAATGATATCGTGTTCGTTGTATTTCAATCAAACATTGAAATATTGTTATCGTTCATAATGAACGATAACAATATTTTTATACGGGTCCTGTTGGTTTTATGAAGACGACGACCTTTTCAAGTTGTTGGTTGTAGCCATGTTATTAACTTGTAAGCCGACTCGTCCTTGGTCAGTGCAGTGTCATGTCTTATTTTGGCTTCTTCACTTCATCTAAGACCAACTGATTGAAAGTCCGCCTCTAAAATGTGTTACGTTGTTTCCTCGGAATTTCACACTTTTTTGAATTTTTCAATAGTCAAACGACTGGAATTTAGGACAAATTTTAATTTTTCATCCTCACTATTCCTCTGCCCTAAACTATCAAGACGCCTTTAGATGAATTTATAATATCAAAAAAAAATATCAATGATATCATGTTCGTTGTATTTCAATCAAACATATTGAAAACTGATTGAAAGTCCGCCTCTAAAATGTGTTACGTTGTTCCCTCGGAATTTCACACTCTTTTGAATTTTTCAATAGTGGCAAACGGCTGGAACTTAGGACAAATTTTAATTTTTTTTCATCCTCACTATTCCTCTATGCCCTAAACTATCAAGACGCCTCTAGAGGAATTTGTAATTCCAAACCTTTTTTCAATATATATCACTATTCCTTTATACCAATTTTCAAATAAACACTTGGAATTCAAGATTTTTTAAAATTATTATTGTTTAAGGCCCTAGAAATCCAGTTAACTTTTCAATATCACTATTCCTCTATACCATTTCCCATATTAACACTTGGAATTCCAGACGTTTTATGAGGTTTAAGGCCCTGGAAATTCAGTCAACTTTACAATATCACTATTCCTCTATACCCATTTCCCATATTGACACTTGGAAATCCAGACTTTTTTAATGTTTACGGCCCTGGAAATCCAGTCAACTTTTCAATATCACAATTCTTCTTTACCCCTCCCATATTGACACTTGGAAATCCAGACGTTTTTTTTAAATATTTACGGCCCTGGAAATCCAGTCAACTTTCCAATATCACAATTCCTCTATACCCGTTTCCCATATTGACACATGGAAATCCAGACGTTTTTTAATGTTTACGGCCCTGGAAATCCAGTCAACTTTTCAATATCACTATTCCTCTATACCCCTTTCCCATACTATCAACACTTGGATTTCCAGCCTTTTTTGAACAAATATTTAATTCCTCTATAGGGGAGGGGGGATGCGGATTTTATCTGGAATAGCCCAATGTACCTTTTTTGTACCAAATGTACCTTTTTTGTACCAAATGTACCTTTTTTCTACTAATGTACGTTTTTTTGTGAAAATGCCCCCATCCAAATTTTCTGAAAACGCCCCATTTCCCATTGTGTAAAGCATTTTTTCGATCCGTTTTGGACTAAAACATGTCCTTACTTCCCCCCCCCCCCCCCCCCCCCCCCCCCCCCCCCCCGCTCTCAAAAGATAAAATATCTGAGAATACTCGCCCCCTAAAAAAATCCTTGATACGGGGCCTGCAAAGATCATGTACCTTTGAAGTGTGCTACAGGTAACATATAAAGGTTGTTGGAATTCCAGACGTTTTTGTCGGAAACGCCTTGGAATTCCAGGATTTTTTGCCATCAGCCCTGCAGGTAACCTATATAGAGGATGTTGAAATTCCAGCCTTTTTTTGTCGGAAACGTCTTGGAATTCCAGGATTTTTTTTTGTCAACAGCGCTTGGAATTCCAGACATTTTTGTCAGAATTGTTTTGGAATTCCAGGTGTTTTTTTGTCAACTCCCTTGGAATTCTAGACATTTTTGCCATCAGCCCTGCAGGTAACCTAAAGAGGGTGTTGGAATTCCAGACTTTTTTATCGGAAACATCTTGGAATTCAAGACATTTTTGCCATCAGCCCTGCAGGTAACCTATAGAGGGTGTTGGAATTCCAGACTTTTTTGTCGGAAACATCTTGGAATTCCAGACATTTTTGCCATCAGCCCTGCAGGTAACCTATAGAGGGTGTTGGAATTCCAGACTTTTTTGTCGGAAACATCTTGGAATTCCAGACATTTTTGCCATCAGCCCTGCAGGTAACCTATAGAGGGTGTTGGAATTCCAGACTTTTTTGTCGAAAACGTCTTGGAATTCCAGGTTTTTTTTGTCAACTGCCCTTAGAATTCCAGACATTTTTGCCATCAGCCCTTTCTTCAACTGCCCTTGGAATTCCAGACATTTTTGTCAAACCTGTCTTGGAATTCCAGCTTTTTTCCAAACCTATCTTGGAATTCCAGCTTTTTTATGGGTTTTATTTTACCCTCTATAGGGGGGGGGGGGGGGGGGGTCGGATATTATCTGAAATAGCCCAATAGGGACTAACGCAGCAAAAGACACAATCATTGACACGTCAGAGAAGATATACTAGTACTTTACGTAAAATACAATTTTATGCACAACAATAGAGAGTTAAAAATAGAGAGTAACCCGTTCAGTTAGTGGCACTAAAACTTTCACGCACCACTGTGACAGAATATAAAAAATGTAATTAACTAGGAAATGCCCTCTATTATGATGATTTGGACCAAAAGGTACACGAACTTTGATCAATTGAACAAGAAACTGTACATTTAGGAAAGATGCGATATGCAATTTGCTCATGTATCCCACTGCACGATGTCCTAGATTTACTTAAATGTGTATAATTATTTTAATGCATGGGCCAAATTGGGTATGGAAATAAAGAGGGCATTTTTACGTTTGTCATATTTCTTTTGGAACATATTTTACTAACTCTTTATATACCAATAAAACAGGAGATATTAAACTACTTAAAGACAATAACAAAATAACAATCTATAACAATTATGTAAACATTGTGAGAATTGTTTTTTTCACCAGATTTTGAAGACATGTCTTTCAAGTATCCACATCTTGAAAACTAAATACAAAAGAAACATTAAAATACCTTAAGGCTACATGCTGTTTTCAATAAGATTGATGTGATCTGCCGTGTTTTCTGCAACATTTAACCTTAAACGTGTTGAATTAACGCAATTTTTGGAACACAGAAAGATGAAGGTCATTTTTTTTGAGTAGTTTATCATCAAACAATTGTTTCGGCTACAGCAACGTCTTCCAAAATGGCGTCAATTCTCCCGATTTTGGGTAGTTCGGATCATCCGATAACATTCAAATTTTGCTAGCCTGTGGTCCCACTACTTATTATTGCGAATGATATTTCAGACTTCCGATGTCAGCATTAGCAACGGTAACATAAAATATCCTATCGGATAAACGTTCAACTCTTCCATGTTACCCCCATGTTACCGTTGCTGACATTGATATTGAAAGTCTGAAATATCATATATAATTCCTTGATAACTATATATGGACCACAAGCTGGTGAAATTTTAACGAGATTGGATGCTCCAAATTGCACAAAATTTGAAGCTTTTTGACAAAAATATGCTTAAAATGTTGATTTTTTAAAAAGCGTTGACGTCATTTTGAAAGGCCTTCCATAATTAAAACAATAAAATGATGCTAAGCTATGAATTTAATGACACTTATATATCTATCGTTATTACACAAATCACGGTGGTCCGATATGAATAACCAGGTCAAAAATTGCAGTAAACATGGCAGATCATACCATTATTGACAGAACGTAAATCGCTTAATATCCTTATTTTTTTTGCTGATTATCACAAAAAGTAAACCTGTCCCCTTCTTTTTATTACGGGTTGAAAAGAACTATTCGGGCCAATACATATGGCAAAATGACAAAATCAAGTGCGACCGTTTTTTTTATTTATGACGATTTGATTTTTGTCCCTTTTTCATGATTTTTCAAAAGTATACCATTTTGATAATTGATTTATCTCGAGATCTAAGCCCAAAGCCTCTTTTTATTTTAGAGATGTTATCAGCACACATGAAACCACCCTTTATCAAAATATAAGAATTTCAAATACGAACTTTTTATCTCGCTCAATCAACCTTAAAATAATACACGCATCAAGACACATGGACCAGTTAAGTTGAGTCTTAGAAATGCCTTGTCTTGTCAGAAGAAACAAACTCGAGACATGTCTCAAAAATTGGCCTAGACAGTACAGAAATACAATAAACATTTAAGATTTACGTAAGAAATACCGGGAAGAAATACAACTTCAATTTCAATGTATACTGCCTCAAAGAGGTGAACAAGAATATAGTGGCTTACTAAAGTGTGTCTCAAAACTGGCATAACAAGACATGTCTTGCATGCAATACACAATCCGTCTAAATACGTTAAACATTAGAAGGGGCATTCAAAATATTTAACCGCTGCATTCATTTTTTTTTGTAACATGATTTAACCTATCAAGGAATATATACCTTATAAGGTTGAAATTTAAGAAAAAGGTTTCGATTCCACCTCAGTAAAATTACAAGAAAAAATACAAATAGGCCTATATCCTTTTCATTTCATTTACGTATACATGACTCTGACTTTGTTAACCAGAATCTTTAACGTGCTTGCTTCCTAGTAAGCATTTCTTCGCATTTGGTAAGCTATATCAAAATATAAAATATATCTAAATTTGTAATCAATAACTATAGGCTTACTTTGTGGTAATATTGACATCCATTGTTTCATGCTGTATCATTATACGTATACACCGGTTCAGGACTTACTAAGGAATCAATGAAACTATCATCTAAGAAATAGAACAAATTTCCTGAACAAAAACAGTGGTTACATTACCGAATGCCCCTCGTTTTATAACATAAAAACAATAGGTATAAAAAAATGTATGATAAGATAGCAGACCTACAGTGACATCGTTAACAACATTTCATGGTAAATCTTAAAACATATGATTTTAATTCAATCAAAACTTTCGCTGTTTTTCTTCATTAATATTTTGTGCCCGGGATTTTGTGTAACTGATGTGGAATAGAGGGTACATAGTGTCAACATTCTTCGCCTTATAGATAATGCTATGTGACAAATAAGATAATTGAAAACAAATGAAATACAAAGTGTACCAACCCTAACTAGGGAAAATTGTACGTGGAAATGTGCATGATACACTAAACTACAATTGTTAAAGCTTTAATTGTTCTGTATCGAAACTGATCAGAGCATGGCGAATGTAAACATTAATCGTATGTTATCAATCAAATACGAGTGTGCTATGTGTTTTAACCATCTGAAGTAAGTAACGACATGTACCATCCTACTGATGATGTTTAAGTATTAATAGTTGTACAAGTATGTATACAAAACGTTTAAAACTACAAAGGGTAGACCTACAAACGTAGGAGGGACAATGAATATTTTGGTAACTGCTGCTTTCATTTTCTTCACTGTTAAAACAAAACCAAACATAAAACAAGTTGTGTGAAATATTTAACAACCGCTGTTTATCATGGTCATTGCTCAACCTTGTTTAAAAATTCAACCACTTGTTTACAAATTAAACAAATTGATTACAAATTAAACATGTTAAAAAGCTTGTATAAAACTTCAAGCAACAGTTGTTTTAATTTTTAAACAAGTTGTTTACCTTAGGAATTGATGAAACAATCATTAAAGAAAAAAACATATCATATACCCCTGTCCTTACCGTCCCTACCATCCCAACCATCCCAATCATCCCATCTATACCACTACTCTATATATCATATCATATACCCCCGACCCTACCGTCCCTACCATCCCAACCATCCCATCTATACCAGTATCCTATATATCATATCATATACCCCTGTCCCTACCGTCCCTACCATCCCAACCATCCCATATATACCACTATCCTATATATCATATCATATACCCCTGTCCCTACCGTCCCTACCATCCCAACCATCCCATATATACCACTATCCTATATATCATATCATATACCCATGTCCCTACCATCCCTACCATCCCAACCATCCCATCTATACCAGTATCCTATATATCATATCATATACCCCTATCCTTACGGTCCCTACCATCCCAACCATCCCATCTATACCAGTATCCTATATATCATATACCCCTGTCCCTACCGTCCCTACCATCCCATCTATACCACTATCCTACATATCATATCATATACCCTATCCTTACTGCCCTACCAACCCAACCTTCCCAATCATCCCATCTATACCACTATCCTATATATCATATCATATACCTCTGTCCCTACCGTCTCTACCATCCCAACCATCCCATCTATACCACTATCCTATATATCATATCATATACCCCTATCCTTACCGTCCCTACCATCCCAACCTTCCCAATCATCCCATCTATACCACTATCCTATATATCATATCATATACCTCTGTCCCTACCATCCCATCTATACCAGTATCCTAGTAT
The DNA here is from genome assembly GCA_035610835.1 of Ophiura sarsii. Lineage (NCBI taxonomy): Eukaryota > Metazoa > Echinodermata > Ophiuroidea > Amphilepidida > Ophiuridae > Ophiura > Ophiura sarsii. The sequence goes on from CM069444.1 coordinate 1,903,412, forward strand.
ATATCATATCTACCATAACCTATAACATGTATAAACTGCATGAACTTACATACTGTAACCTAATAATGGTAATAACAAAGCATTCTAGCTGAGACATTTTGTGAAACAAAAACGAGTTGTCTTAAAGGGGCACAAAGAGATCCTTCCATAGAGAGAGCCCTCAATTTTTTCAGAAGTTGAATTTTTCACATATACGTAATGCTTACATATATTCTAACTACCACCTAAAATTATAGAGCTTAATTTGCAGTATTTCATGTCAATGTTCTATCATAACAAGGTTAACATTTTGAATTTAATTTTTTGAGAAATCTCTCTATGCCCCTTTAAGGTGGTATGAAAGGCAAAATGAAGTTGCTCTGTATGAGATTTAAATAGGCCCATGCAGAGAGAAAAGTAAACTAAACTTAAGTCTCAAATTTGAGCCAAATCGGACATACCGTTTTTGAGAAAATACTGTTTAAAGATTCTTTGTATTTTCTTGTTTTGCCAATATATTGATGAAGTTGATGAGGAAAATTGGCAAAATATGCTCATGAATATTAATTTTTGCAAATATGTTACCAATATTTTGTGAATAAACCTTCATACTAGTTTTATTTTACATGATTTTGGTCTGAAACTTTGCCAATGTGTCCCTATGGCCTAAAACATTAATACATAATTTACCCGCCCATGCTTATTTGCATATTAATTAGCTTTTGCAAATTTTTGCCTCATTTTGCATTTCATACCACCTTAACACTTTCCACGCGGCAATTAGTTATGCCATAATACAAAACAGATTTTTCAGAAACCTTTCCCAATTTTTAAAGTATACCTCAAGGATAACAGAACCAAGACTAGGCATGTTTGTACTTCTTTCAATGCATTTCTCATAGTGATTTTAAATAGGGTATTGAAAGTCAATACAATATGGTTTCTTAAACATTTTGTGAACTTTTGGAGTGTCGTCTGCAGACGCCTGCCGCGTGGAAAGTGTTAAGTTAAATCCAAATTATGCTATGTCCATCTTAAGATATCCAGAGGACAGAAGTGACTGCCATTCACTTCTGAAGTCCCTGTATGAAGAATAAGTCGACGGGAGTTCAAGGCAGGGACCACAAGTATGTGCGATTGGCCTCCTGGTAAACCCGCTAATGTTCTTAAATTCCACACTAATATGGGAGACGGATATAGTGCTTGAAGCGGTTAGGAACCGAAGGAGATTTGCAAGTCCCTCACTGTCCTGTGCCCTTATAAACTGCTTAAGAAACTTAAGAGCCTGATTCTCGTCGCTTGTGGTGGGGTTTGCCATGAGCAAGTTGCATACTTTCTTTTGCGTGGGCTTTATAGATTCGTACATCTGACTAATGGAATTGGAGTCCGGAAAATAGAGGGAGAGTTCCTTCTGAACTACTCCTCGCATTGCCTCCATTGCATAATTACCGTTTTGTATGAGACACTTATGCGCCAGTTGAGTTATCACGTGGCCTACTTCATCTGCAGTTGGAATACTTTTACTCCCTTCTCGATCCAAAATGTCTTCAAAAGACTCCCTATCTTCTTCTTCCATGTTACCACTAAGGGCAGCCTTGATTGCGGCTCTATCTGTATCACTCAGATACAGGAAAAATGATTCCCGCAAATCTTCCACGGAAACAGATTGCTCCCCAAACAGTAGTGCTTCAAAGAAAGCAGGAGCCAACTGAATTGGAAAAATGCGATGGTCGATATATCCCTTTGCCAGAATCCGGCCAATAGCCTGCCATTCCTCTAGTCCGTATTCGTATTGCGAATTAAGTGAAGGAACGCGGTAGTCTTCACCATCTGCAGAAGTATTGAAGAATGACACCCAGAAAGCGCTAAAGGCTTCCCTAGAAACGCCATCAGAATCAAGACCAGTCTCGTCCACAAATTTGCACTTTAATGGTGTGTGAACTATATCCGGAGTCTTGAATATGGCAATCATTTCTTTCTGAATTGCTACACGATGCAGCTGGATTTCAAAGGCGTTGCCAGCATCACTCAATGATTGGCTGTCTAATGGCCATGGAACAGCTTCTGAAGAGGTGTCTGATCGCCCAGGTACATCTTTTGAAGAGTTGTCTAATTGCCCTACTGCATCGTTTGAAGGGATATCTGATAGCCCTGATACATCTTCTGGAGAGATACTGGATTGTCCTGCTACATCATCATCAACCGCTCCAGTGTTGGAGTCTTCATAAGCTGTACTAGGAAGATTAGATGCTCCTCCAATAACAGAGATTCCAACTGTGGTGGTTGTTTCAAGAAGGTTGGAACCTTCACCTGTGTGTTCTTTGGATTTATTTTGATACCGTACGAATATGACATCGTCATCATCTTTACCTTCTTCTCCTGATTCGTGGGAATTAAAATCATAGGGCAATGTATCATCAAGTTGTTTCTTTTTCGAACACATGTATAGACGAAGAATACCAACACAGATCTCCTCATACAGTTGTCCAACTGTTTGCTCGCCCATTTCACAGCCTCTGAAGTCTTGGATGGAAAAGTGAAAGTCCTCTACTCTTCCCTTTTTGGAGTTTCCTTTAGGGAAAAAGACAAGCTTGGATGCTTCAAGTAGTTCATTGGCTCCTTGGTCTTTTACAACTTTTAGTTGAAGGGTGCCTCCTCCACCACGAGATCTCACCTGCTTGTACTGTTCTGTACTAAAGTCGTAGTCAAGCCACCCAAGCTCCACTCTTCTATCCTTCTTAGTTGCATTCACTGTATTTTTAGCGGGATTTTTAGATTCTGAAGATTTTGAAGAACCTGCTGCAGTACGCTTACGCGTTCCTTTTTTCAATAGCTGCAGTCGTTCAAAGATAGTAGATGGCTTTGTACCATCTTCGTTTTGTGTACTGTTGCTGCGGCAGAAGGCTACAACAGCAAGCCTATCTCCGTACTTAGGAATATACTTCGACATCGGCTCATCTTCCATCTGTAAGATTGCCATGCTGTCAATCTGCAAAATTAAATGGAAAAAGGAATGATAAATTTTTTTGGCAGGGAATTGGCTGGCAAATTTTGAAATTGTGATGACCTGGTTAACATTGCTTAATATCTTGAAATATTTTTTGAAACTTGCTGTATCTTCACAAGATTGTTTTGAGAATAATATTCCCCCCACAAAAAAAAACACCGCCCTACTTGAGAGGTCAGTTTATGGTAAAAAAGGGTCGTCTAGGGTCACATTTTCACTTACAATCATAGATAAGGGGGTCCTGTGAGAGCATTCACAGAGGCTTACAACTTTTATACAGACAGTGTGGGTAGACATATCTCACAATTTGGTAATTTTTGTTTAAATGGGATACTAAACTACATGTACATGATACATGTGTAAAGATTTTTTTCTCCCCTTTCACTTTTAGCAGGTTTTGTGTTTTCTTTAGTATATTGGGGACAATGATCTATAGCTAACATATCTCCATTGTAGGATAGATGATTAATGTATTATACAGGGTGAAACAAGTAAATTGAATAAAATAATTTGAATAATTACAAACATACCCCTGTGACCAGTATTTTATGTGTGAAGTAGGTGCTATACTGATACAATAACAATGAGAGCAATGTAGTTAGAATAAATATCAATAACATGACCAAACAAATAGTAAGTTGTCTGTTTTCTGGTCAATTTTTTTTTAAACTCAAGATATCACTAAAACTTTAAATAAAACATGTACTGTACATGTTCTATGCTGTTGAAATACAACCGCTTCCAGGGTACAAAGACCTTCAATACTTTTTGATAGACTTTATCACTGTCAGGAGTATGGACCAGAGGGTGTCTGCTCAGATACAAAGTTGTATGCATCTGCGTATGAAAACATGAAGCAGGGGCACATTTAGTGACAGTCCTTGTTAAATAGGGTAAATTTGTACTTTAGGTGTGATGTGCAGGCAACAAAAAAAAACACTGTTCTACGGGCCTGATCAACCCTTGTTTTATAGAAAAATATTGGTTACATTTTTTTTTAAATTCTAAAATTTATGAAAATTCACCAAAAAATAAGAGACATTTTTGCTTAGAGGTTGTATGAGGTAGTGCATTGACACTGATGCTTACATCTTTCTACGAGTGATCCAGTATATGGGTAGACACAACATTTGTTGGTCACTGTTTCTTCTTGTTCATATTTTTTATAAAAAAGTAATTATTGGTACAAAAGTCAATAATAAAAAAAAGAGATAATGAAATGTTAAGTAGGGCCTATACAAGTTGAGTAAATAAATCAGTACACAACATGAAATAAATATTTAAAATATTTCCAACCATAATTAGGAGAAAAAAACAATGTCAGTATTAATTGTTCATGTATTGATCACAATTATTTTGTTCGAGGCAGTTCGGCACAGCTCTGACCTAATGACCTAACATATAACACATGGCAGCTATTTCAGGGCATTTCCAAATCGAAACATGTATTTTATTATGATGTGGTGTACAAGTTTTTATAATATGATTATTGGAAGTATTAAAATACTGTAACATATAGCTAAAAAATACACATTTACAAGCCAGGGTTGATTGATGTGAATAATCTGTTGATAAGTTTTACCGAAACAGGTGTTTGTGAATTTTAAACTTCTTCCTTTATTGCAGTTATAAGATCTGACTGTGAACTGACACCGCTCAGTTACTACAATTCTCCCTTTGCCATTTAATGATTCCTTTTATATATAGTCAACATACAATTCAATCATTTGCAAACTTATTGAAGAGATCTCCAGTATTTATGTATTGTTATATAGCTTGTGGATATAAGCTGAGATATAAGTAAACAATGGTATAAAAATGTTGGCACCTCTCCTCCCTCATAATATTACATAATAGAAATGTGATGGAATATTATACACATACACCTCACAATTTAAATAAAAAACAGCTTATTCAATTACTGTTAACAAGCTAATTCATTCACCCAAGTGAGTCCAAGTGTTGCGGCTAGTTTTGTTTTTTTAAAGAATTAAATTAAACCTTAATGTTACTATTTTTCTTAAATAAATACTACCTGTTCAACTTATTCCATTTATAAGTGCATATCCTGGATATGGTGATGTTTACATGTTTACATTAAATCTATCATATTAAATAAAATGAGAAAAAAAAGTAACTCGCAAATATGGGGAACTCGCAACTCGCAAATAACAACTTGTAAAATTTAACACATTTTAACTCGAAACTTGCAATTACATTTTCAACTCGCAAAAATTTTACTCGCAACTCGCAAATTTTAACTCGCAACTCGCACTCGCAACTCGCAACTTGCAACTCGCACTCGCAACTCGCACATTATCCAAACCCGAGTCGATCTGTATCATCATGATCATGATCAATTATTGTATTAGGTCAATTCGTACCTTGTCAGCCTTCATGTCTTGTATCTTGTTTTCATCTAGGCCCCTTGTCCTCAGAAACTTTATCAGGTCGTCTTCGGCCTCTTCACGGTTCTCCATGATCACTAGGGCTTGCTACTTAAGGCTACGAGCGAGCACTGTCTTGAATAATTGTCAGGCCTGTCTAGAACATGAAACCAAAGTGACACAAGGTATTAATGATAAATAATTAATGGCGGTGCTTGTATCATTTTCCTGTCATACACGTATTAAGTCCTTGATTGTACCATCATTATAAGTCATACACGTAAATCCCCACTTTTATTGTACCATCATTAACACATAAGTCCTCACATTTATTGTACCATCATTACCCAGTTATACACGTCATCTTCGTTCTGTAGTGTCTGTGAATGTTTTCAAAAAACAAGTGAAAACTCACTTATTTCCTTACTGATTTGCTCTTTGTATATATGTTTTGTTTTTATCATGTTGTTTACTTTGCTAGGTTGTATATATTCTTTGTATCATCACAAACCGCTCTGATCTATATGAAATGGCGGTATATAAAAGCTTATTGTATGTATTGTATGTAAGTCCTCACATTTATTGTACCATCATTATTAACCAGTAATACACATAAGTCCTCACATTTATTGTACCATCATAACCAGTCACACATAAGCAAGCTAGCTGGTCTTAGCCAGTATTGTTTTGTTAATATCAGTACCATGTAGGCCCAAACAAATGCATTATTTTGATGCGAGGTTACTGATGTACACACAGAACCTGTAGCTTACCGGGAGCCCTGCGACTTATTTCACATGCAAATGAGGTATCCAGGAAGTATCCAATAAGGTTTATGGATATCTCCAGGAGACTCCCATGAACCGCTGCTGTATTGGAGAGTTTATGGCACTAGTGCCAAAAGATATCCAATAAGATATTGGATACTTCTTGACACTTAGCTCCTGGAGAGAACCTGGAGATAGTAAATAAATACAAATCAGACAGATATTGCTCAATAGCTTCAAATGACATTGCAGTTTTATAATAATTATAGGCATGCATTTCACAGCACTTTGTACACACAAACTCATAACCCTACATGCTCATACATTCAAAACACAGGCCCATGCACTTTTCCTCCTCCTCTAAATCTTAAAGTGTCTGAGGTTTCAAAAAAATATATAATAAATAATTTGGTCTATATGTAAGCTTATTAAAATTACTATAACAAATCTATGGACTGCAATATTCAGTTTTACACATATTCCAGCCACCTGAATGCAGTACAACTAGAGTGACAACCACATAACTGTTCTGTAGACATAAGGGATTTACAATTCACATATAAATGTTAAATACCTTTAAAAGAAACCAAAATATCCACCATTTTATACTCCACATCACAACTGCCATGATCACAGCTAGGGCAGACTACAGAAGATTTGAAATTGTCAGTTGGTGTTGGTGATCATGTGACATGGTTGTTGGATCCTTCCTGGATACTCTTTATTGGATACCAATCCAATAAAAGTGCTATGGTTGTTGGATACTTCTCAGTTACTATTTATTGGATACTAAGTATCCAGGGAAAGTACTTCTGGTTATTGAATAATTCTTGGATACCGTACTCTTTAATGGCTACTAAGTATCCAAGAAAAGTGTTATTGGTTGTTGGATACTTCTTGGATACTTTTTATTGGATACTGAGTATCCAAGAACTTCTTGGATACTTGCTGGCATCTATTTTCGTGGATATTCAGTCTCCAGAAAGTACTACTTTTTCTTGGATACTTAATGGAGACCTCCTGGAACATGACATTAGTAAAATTGGAAGCAAAAATACATGGATACTCCCGGATACTACTATATTTGGCTGAAAAGTGTCCAGGAGCTCTCCAGGGCATCTCCAGAGTATCTCCTGGAGCCTATGTTTTTTGCTACGGGAATTGTTGAATAGTAAAACTCATCTTGTTTGATGATGAGGATACCAATACCAAATACAATCTCATTCATCACATGTAGGCAACAATTTTAACTGTTTAAAATTGACTAGCATGTACCCTCGCTTCGCTCGGGTCCCCGCTAGATGGTTATGCCACATAAGCTACCTCTGAACCAACATAAACCCCCGACAATCCCCCACACACACACCCACCAGGTTGATTTATAATCATAACCCTCCTAAACCATTTACCATGATGGTTACTTTATTAACCCCTACCTCTCAAACAGCATTTCTTTATCAACCCTCGGTATACCTCTGAATTCACATAAACCACCTACAACAGCCCCCCCCCCCCCCCATACAGGTTTTACCCTCCTAGACCATTTCCTGTGGCTACCGTACTTCATTTACCCTCGGTCCCTTAGATTGTTTGGCAAGCCAACTTAAAGTAAAGAAATCAGGTTGCTTCATTAACCCCCGCAAAACTCTACTTAAACCACATTACTAATATATAGGCCTACCCTAAACCCTTTCCCGTGGTTTAACACCCCCCCTCCCGTAAACCCTTTTCCATGGTTTTACCCCCCCCCCCCCCCCCCCATGACACCATACCTACCAACAGGCCTACATGATGTATTTAAACCATTTCCCGTGTGGCTTCTGCGCCATGTGTAGTAGTGCATGTGTCGCGGCAGTGAGCCCTTGCGCAAACATGGTATGATCACACGTTAGTACTACGCGCACCCGCAACATCTTGCAATTGTAGTGGCATTTGTGAGCCAAAAAAGAGTTTTTTTGCTTTTTTTTGAGTCAATTGTTAACCAATTTCACTTGAATAAACTTTAACATACATTGTTTCCAGATTTATAGTAAGAAAGTTAAAGAGTTTGATTTGTTATTCAAAACAAACCAAAAAAAGAAAAAAAAAGAAATGATTTTCTTATGTAAAAGTATGATGAGTTCTTCAATAAATTTGGCACATTTAATGATTTTATCAACAAAAAGCGTGTTTTTTGGGGATTTTTTAGAGTGTAGGATAAAAACCGGATTTTTTTAAGAGTGCAGAGAAAGAAAAAAATTGGAATTCCGATTAAAATCGGAGGTCTCACAGGCCTGCGCAACAAACTCCTCCTAACCCAAACCCACTCCACCTCCCCACCACAAACCTACCTTTCCTCTCTCCCCAACACATCCCCTCTCCACCCAAATCCTCTTCACCTCTCCACCCCTTTCCCCACCCAAACTACCACCACATCCTCCCCATCACAACAAAACCAAAACCCCTCCACTACCAAAAACACCCTCCCCATCCAAACCTCCTACCCTCATCGCCCCCATCCCCCATGCTACCCTTCTACCCCTTCCCATCACAATCCACCAGCCCTTCCCATCCCCTCCCATTCACAAATCCCTTCCCCTCCCATTCACAAATCCCTTCCCACACCAAAAAAAACCTCCCCTACCACAAGTTCCACCATACCCATCCAACCACCTCCCCACCCCATGCCATGCATCCACCCACCACAACCCCTTCCCATTACATCCCCCTTCCCTGTCACAATCCCCAACCCTTCTCCATCACAAACCCTCTAGCTCCCCTTCCCACCACAACCTTCCTTCCCATTCCTAAACTCCCTCCAACACCCCAACACCCCACCACCACTAACCCCCTCCCCAACCACAAACCCCAAACCCCTCCCAACCACAAACCCCCTCCTTATACCACTTACTCCCTTCCATACCACAAACCCTACTCACACACAACATGCCAAACCCTACTCACAAAAATCACATGGTACCATTGCACAGCCCAACACTACAAAAACATTTTTACAACATGTGACCATCATGTGTACAATAGACAACAAAACTTTTGCTTGATGCTGAATGGATGTCTCTGACACCCCCTTGTATTTCATTGACCTAAAGTACTCATACATAATCATTAATGCCTCAGATATAGTGTTGGGAGATACAAAGCTTCTCAGTCTCAACCCCAACAAAATCTTCTTCATCTCTTCAACAAGCATCATTATTTGCATAATACAAACAGGAAATCAAACATAAACCTTACCTCAACAGATGTTTACTCCATTGGAACAATTATTTTGGGTTTCTAACATGAGAAATAGTGAATTTATTACGCATTTTGTCTTGGTGGGCAAATTAGCCCACAAAAGTGGTGGGCAAATTTGGCCACCTGCAAGGACATGCGCTTACAGTATTATGCTTTTTAGGAAGCTTATATTATGTTCTCTTCTAATCAAACAAATAATGGTCGCACCGTCGCAGTTTGTATACAATCATATCAGTAATCATCATGCATGCTTACCGATTGTGAAATATTTAGGAAAGTTGACCAGTCGAGCACGTCGAGTCGTGCACGGCCACTAGCATAGCACTACCTTCAATGCTTTGCGCTGTCGTTTGTTTGTTTCCGGGGCTTCTGTATTATCTCGTACGTACGAGATAGTAAGTCGTACGTACGAGATAGTATCTCGTACGTACGAGATAGTAAGTCGTACGTACGAGATAGTAAGTCGTACGTACGAGATAGTAAGTCGTACGTACGAGATACTAAGTCGTACGTACGAGATAGTAAGTCGTACGTACGAGATAATAAGTCGTACGTACGAGATAGTAAGTCGTACGTACGAGATACTAAGTCGTACGTACGAGATAATAAGTCGTACGTACGAGATAATAAGTCGTACGTACGAGATAGTATCTCGTACGTACGAGATAGTAAGTCATACGTACGAGATACTAAGTCGTACGTACGAGATAATAAGTCGTACGTACGAGATAATAAGTCGTACGTACGAGATAGTATCTCGTACGTACGAGATAGTAAGTCGTACGTACGAGATAGTAAGTCGTACGTACGAGATACTAAGTCGTACGTACGAGATAGTAAGTCGTACGTACGAGATAATAAGTCGTACGTACGAGATAATAAGTCGTACGTACGAGATAGTATCTCGTACGTACGAGATAGTAAGTCGTACGTACGAGATACTAAGTCGTACGTACGAGATAATAAGTCGTACGTACGAGATAGTAAGTCGTACGTACGAGATAGTATCTCGTACGTACGAGATAGTAAGTCGTACGTACGAGATAGTAAGTCGTACGTACGAGATAGTAAGTCGTACGTACGAGATACTAAGTCGTACGTACGAGATAGTAAGTCGTACGTACGAGATACTAAGTCGTACGTACGAGATAATAAGTCGTACGTACGAGATAGTAAGTCGTACGTACGAGATAGTATCTCGTACGTACGAGATAGTAAGTCGTACGTACGAGATAGTAAGTCGTACGTACGAGATAATAAGTCGTACGTACGAGATACTAAGTCGTACGTACGAGATAGTATCTCGTACGTACGAGATAGTAAGTCGTACGTACGAGATAATAAGTCGTACGTACGAGATAGTAAGTCGTACGTACGAGATAGTAAGTCGTACGTACGAGATAGTATCTCGTACGTACGAGATAGTATCTCGTACGTACGAGATAGTAAGTCGTACGTACGAGATACTAAGTCGTACGTACGAGATAGTATCTCGTACGTACGAGATACTAAGTCGTACGTACGAGATAATAAGTCGTACGTACGAGATAGTATCTCGTACGTACGAGATAGTAAGTCGTACGTACGAGATAGTAAGTCGTACGTACGAGATAGTAAGTCGTACGTACGAGATAGTAAGTCGTACGTACGAGATAGTAAGTCGTACGTACGAGATAGTAAGTCGTACGTACGACTTTTTATCTCGTACGTACGAGATAGTAAGTCGTACGTATGAGATACTAAGTCGTACGTACGAGATATTAAGTCGTACGTACGAGATACTAAGTCGTACGAACGAGATAGTAAGTCGTACGTACGAGATAGTATCTCGTACGTACGAGATAGTAAGTCGTACGTACGACTTTTTATCTCGTACGTACGAGATAGTAAGTCGTACGTACGACTTTTTATCTCGTACGTACGAGATAAAACGAGATAAAAAATATTTTAAACGAGATAAAAAATATTTTGTTCATGTAAAAAATATTTTGTTCATGTCCCTTAAGGGGCTCCGTATTCAACAACCAAAATATTGTTATTGATATATATATCTTCTATTGTTCTATTTTAAGTACTGATCATATTTTCATATATAATTTAAAAATTGAATAATTACCATAATGCATTAAATTTCTTTTCTTTTTCTGTTCTTTTATCCTTTTTCAGATATTTGCAGGCTAGAAGTTCAAAATAAAAGTTGCATCCGCCCTGGTGGCGAGACCTTTATATATTTGCGTAAGAGGTTGTTATTTTGTATGAGTTCATAGCTTTATCATTCTCTATACAGTGTGTAACTAAAAAAACAAAACAATTGTGCCTAACACCCAGTGAAGCACGCTGCAAATCAGTTTCTTAATATGAGTACGAATTTGAAGTTACCGCCGATTGCTTAAATCAATTTAATAAACACCTATTTACTTAATTATTCATATATTATGCACATTGTATGTTATTTACTTAATGAATTAGCTAATTAGTTCAATTGTACCTACTCTCAGTTATTTGGTGCTTCATGGAACATTTTACTGGTCCAGTAGATTATCAATTATCTAACAAGTTAGCTAAATAGTTATGTAATTAACTCATAATATGCATATTTAGTTGAATCAATTAGTAATTAGTTATGTAAATAACTCATAATATGCATATTTCTTTGAATAAATAGGTAATTAGCTGAGTATTTCAATGATTTAAGTAATCTGGGTTAAACATCAAAGTCGCAGTCTCGCACTGCATCATTTGCGACGTGTTGTTAGGTTTAGGGTTAGTGTTTTACTGTGAGAATGCCATAATCCATGCGTGTAAAGCGTCACGTTAAATTGCTATTCTGAATAACACTTTCAACGCGGCAGGCGAAGACATCACAAAATGTCAAATTGTTTAATTTTCATAATCATATTTAGAATCCCTGTTATAAGACATTAAAATAACAACAACATCTCACACATTTTGGAGATAGTCTTTGAATGTGTTCAAAAGTGTATGATAATTCTGTTATGTTAAAACTAATAGCCACGTGGAAAGTGTTTAATTACTATCGTCTCTTTTTCTAAGTTTAAAAATTCAAGTATTGTCCCGGGAAATTTTCAATGACAACAGATATCCGCGTAAGAGTTTGTTATTGCGTAACAGCTCATCGGCAGTTTGTAACTAATAATGTCCTAGGACTAGGGTGTCCCAAAAGTGTGAAACTTTGACACATATTATATCTAACCATTTCAAGAAGAATGTCATAGTAATCAACAAAGTGATAGAGTAATTAAAATTTGCACTGGACAATACTTTCAAAATGAGAAGAGAGTAATTGAACACTTTCCAGGCGATTAATAGTTTTACAATATAACAATCAGATTTTCACAAACCTTTCCCAATTTTCATTGTCTATGTCTATGATTAATTAACCAATACGAGGCATTTTTGTTCTTATTTCAAAGCATTTCTCATGGTCATTGCAAATAATGGTTATGAAATTGAACAATGTTGTCATTTTTAAAAAGGTTAAAACATTTTGGAATGTCGTCTGCAGACGACAGCCACGTGGAAAGTATTTAATTACTATCGTCTCTTTTTCTAAGTTTAAAAATTCAAGTATTGTTCCGGGAAATTTTCAATGACAACAGGTATCCGCGTAAGAGTTTGTTTTTAAGGAGTGATGGTGTCACATGAATAAACAAAAAAAAATTACTGTGCATGGACGGGTAGAAGCATTCGTGTCATCATTCAACATTGTAGTATTTAGATGTTGCATTAACATGGAACCAAAATTTTAAAAAAACATGCAACTCAGCTCAGTTGATATTCCAGTAAGGAAATAAGTCATGTATCAATATGTTCATATCTGAGAGAACAACATAAGACTAAGCTCAAAAGAAAGTTTGAAATCTTGTTCAGAACTCAATTTAATTTCAGAGACGTATCTATTTTTTTTAATCAAATAATATTCAAATCAAAAGTCCTATTACTAGCCGGGCTTACCGCCCCATAAACACGTTGCTTGCTCAACGATGTATTTTACCAAACTTAGAATAGATTTGCTCACTTCCCGTACCGCTTGTGTGTAAATTACGGGCATGATACCGTCCTCTACTGTTTCCCTATAGTAATATTCTTTTGAAATAACTGTGAGGGCGTGATTTATAAGAAGCAATCAGACAGGCAGACGGCACAGGAAATTAATATATTTATTCTGATTGTTGTCTAACCACGTTGATTTTTAATGTTTTTTATAACAACACCTAACATTGACATCGTTACTGTTAGGATTCTTTGTATATCGATTGTTAACATGAGTTGATATACTTTCCACGCGGCTATTGGTTTTTACCGTTATATTTACCATTATACCAAGTATTACGACGGTTAGGCATTTGTTTGCCATTAGTCATAGGCGTTTTGATTTAGATGACTCCAGCCATAGCTCTCATAATAATGTTATCCACGTAAAAAGTAATTTTCCACTCTCTTCTCAATTTGAAAGTATTCAATTATTGTCCCGTGGAAGAATCAATAAGTACAAACATTCCTAGTAATGATTTCGTAATTATTTAAATCTGGTTAGTGTTAGGGTTAAGTTTAATGTTATCTGTGTCAAAGTTACACAATTTTCTGGACACCCTAGTCGTAGAACATTATTTGTTTCAAACTTCCATTGTATGTCAGCGTAATTATAACTTTGAGACCCAATTAGTGTGTTTCAAACTACCGTAGAACTTTCACTGATAATTGTGTTTTGTATAATATGGTAAAAGTAATAGCAACGTTAAAAGTGTTACACTTTCCACGCGGCAGTCGTCTGCAGACGACATTCTAAAACAACTTTCCACGCGGCAGTCGTCTGCAGACGACATTCTAAAACAATTGGGGTAGCCAATGACAGCATTGACAGGGGGTTACTTTGCTGAGGGAAAGTTTGTTGCAAACTACCGTAGAATTTTCAGCGTTAATGGGCTAATCAGTAAGTGATAAACAAATAGTTTAGCCAATCAATTGCCAGGAATTCGTGCACATTTTGTGACAAACTACCGTAAAAAGTTGTCCAATCACAAACAGGTTTTCCCCTGCCCCGTGTTTCGCTGAAGAGCGCATGGCATACCGAGTTATAACTTTGAGCGAATCACACCAATGTTTTATAGTCAGAGCCGTTCTTCGTGTGCTTACAATACTGGATTACTTGATTTATACGAATTGATGGAGTGATAACCAGAACAACTTCGTATTATATATATAGAAAACCTTCCGCCAGTGCTGACAATACTGGATTTATGTGTGTGTTTTGTATCTTTTGATTACCTGAAAGGCTACAATTTCATAAAGTGATTACCGTCCTGTCGAAGGTAAGAATTGTTTCTCGTATTGTTACGTTAATTGCATGCCTAACAATTTCCACGCGGCAAGTGGCTGCAGACGACATTTCAACAATTTTTTTTATTTTTAAATTGTCGAATTATTTAAATTCATTACCTTATATGGATTGAGCATGACAATTGCATTGAAATAAGTATACACATGCCTAATATTCGTTCAGTAAACATTATGATAGGGTAAGGGTTAAGCAGAATGGTAAACGGATTACTATTACCGAAAGCAACTGATACTTAATTGCATGCCTAACACTTATTTACACGCGGCAGGCGTCTGAAGATGACATTCCAAAATGTGCACTACGCCATTATGAATAAGCATGATAAATGCATTGAAATAAGTACCAACATGCCTAGTATTGGTTTTGTAATTATTAAGATAGAAATTTTAATTTGGGCACGGTCTCATTAAACCTCGTAATGTTTTGTATATTGTTAATTAATAGCTAGCCGCATGGTACTACATGTAGTAAGGCGATACATATGCATCTATTTTGACGTGTTTTTCACTTTCCACGCGTAGATCTCGTTTGCTCCGTAATTTTCGCTTTCTCGGGTCTCAACTGTAACACACTCTAGCACCATGAAAGTATGTCTACCACTGGGTATTCTAGGCGTGTTTGCATCCTTGATAAGCCCGGAAAGCAGTAATAGTAATTGTATAACCCTTCCAAAGATATCTGTATGTGGTATAAACCAAACTATAATTCAATTAAACTAGTAATTGCAATATAAACTTCTGTTTATATTAAATATATATTTTTAATTTGTATGTGTATGTATCTTAAAGTGACAATACTAATCTCAAACCTATATTTATACCAACAGGTTATTGAACAACAGCGACCATGGGTATATTCAAAAGTGTGCCGGACATCGACGGCTGGACTCTGGTTGGCAATTTTGACGTGTTCCAGAAAATGTCAAATTGCAAGTTCTTCTTTGAAACCGCCGCTCTTGGAACTTGGCCCGTCGGTCTTGGAGTGTTTGACGATGGAATTGCGATCCAGTGTGGCATCATGGGACCCTTTAAGTGCTACATTCTTACCAACGTTTCTAAAACTACAATATGTAACTACTTGCGCCAGTACATAGCTGAACAACCTGCAAATGACCAACCTTGGGATAACCTCTTCATCAGTATGTTGGATGATCCCGCTGAAATCAAGGACCGTCAACAGTCAACTGGCAACCACAAGATCAATATCAATGGATCATTTCTTCAAGGTAGGTGTCACGACACAACTTGTAGTCTGTTTAATGTGATTTATGTTTATTTTGATAAAGTACAGGGTGTCCCAAAAGTCTATGCACGTTTTTGAAGAGTCATATCTTATAAAATATAAATCATATGGTATAAATTTAACCATATTTTAATAGACGAGATTTGGGAAATTAATTTGATACCAAACACAACCCTATTGGTGAACCCACAACATTATAAAACTGGTTGAAAGTCATTGGCCGTGTGCCAGACCAACCCATACCAAGTACCACACATTGTTGCTAAAGGTGCGCATAAATTAACGGTATGAAAGCAACGTTGCGCATTAGTCACAGTTCTTACCTTGCAACATTAATGTTATTTTATACCAAACTCGGTCACTCACAACATAAATAAGCGTAGTAGACAACATTGCACAGCAAAAGTCTTCATTCAAGATGGTTTACAGCATAGATAAGCGAATACAAATTGTATGGTTTTACGCTGAAACACATTCAGTTCAACTTACTTAACAAAAGTTCAGAAAACATTTCAAAGTGAAACGCGCACCAGGAAGAATATCCATTCTGAAGTTGGTGGATACATTTTTGAACACAGGAACATATTTTAAATGGGTAAAACAACCTTCGATGGGGCCTTTAAGCAGCATTAAAATAATCCGCTAAGTTTAAATTGTAACATGTTTGACAGTAGACTACTCAATAGTCCACTTAAACGAAACTTGTATCCGTTTCAACATCTACAACCTCAAGTGGATCTAAATTAATATCTGGTTCCTCATGTCTTTTATCCCCCAGAATATACCAAACCTTGAAAACCACACATGGATTGTTTTGTCTGCTGTTATCAGTTACAGAATATAAACATTAATTACTTGTGGTTTGTGGTTTGGTGTCTTGAAATTGCCATGCCAAACCAGTTTTTAAATGTTTGTGTTTTAGTCTAAAATATTTAATCTTGCTTTAATCTAGCTTTCCCCTATGTTCCTGAACAATGCAAAGAAACAAAACTATAAAGTTTGCAGCTTGCGGGATTGAAGTTTACATGTTTATATAAATTATAGCATGAGAAAACACTAGCCCGATTTGGGATAGATTTGATTTTATACAAAATCAAATGTAAGTAACTAAAATGTCAAACATCAAGTTTAAGTAATTTTACCAGGCAAATGAAAAAATATATTAACAAATGAAATAATACAAAGGACTATGGCATAGTCTAGTTTGACAGCTGTGTGATGTGTGTGTTCACTTTTCTGTTACGTTATTCAATTGTTTAGGTCTGTGTTTTTGCATTAGCACACGTCTCTGTATACATGGAAAACATTTAAATTAAATTTCACTATAGAAACAAAAAGTATGTGTGATATAGTTTGTTATTATGATGATATCACTGTAACGTAAAATTTTAAACATTACAATTGACGGATCACTTTCCGTGTAACCAACTCTACTCGTATTTTTGTTAATCTCAATAGGTATGGATTTATGAACTTTATTCCTTCGAAGTATAAAATTACATTTTTGCAGTAATACATATTTTACTTCTAGGGTGGCATTACAAACAGATGTTACTCCAATGTTTGGTATCAAAAGTATTTCCCACATCTTCTCTTTCTAAATATGTATTCATATTTTCAATACGACTTATATTTTGTGAAATACAAAGCTTCAAAGTCGTGCATAGACTTTTGGGACACCCTGTATAATTGGGGGTCTTAATATGGAAATTATGTTCGTAATAATATGGTAACACTAAATAGCCACGTGGAAGTGTTAAATTACTCTCATCTTAGTTTTGAGAGTATTAAATTAATGTTCAATTACTATAGTTTTTGTTATTTCATTACTATGAATCTTTTATAGTCTTCTTTAATTAAAGTGCCTTATTTTCCTATTGTGTTGTAATTCAAGATGGCAGTTGAGATGCACGAAACAGTTAACCAAGTCGGCTCAGTGAGAGGACAAATTGATCGTGGTAACCAGGAAACAAGCGATCATGATAATTTCACTCACCAGGGTCCACAAGACGTTAAAAGTATCGAGCAAGAACTGCTAAACTTGTTGTGTGTTGTCAAAATGTATTTTAACTGCAAATTTTGTAAATGGAAAGGGACAATGGAAATTAGTGAGATGTAATTATTTTTTTTAAAATCCAGAGTAACTGTTTATTCCTGGACTAAATCCAAATTCCCCACATATTACTTTATAATGTAACCGTACAGTAAAGACAAGTTAAAGCTGAAAGATATTGCATTCCCAATTAGTAATTAATTTATTATCATACTATAAACATCGGCCAGAAATCGTTCACTAAGGGGATCTGAAAATCAAGATGGTAGTCCTCATGCACGAATAGTTAACCAAGTCGGCTCAGTCAGTGAACAAATTGATCGTGGTAACCAGGAAACAAGCGGTCATGAGAATATCACTCACCAGGGTCCACAAGACGTTAACATTTCGAGTAGTTATAATCTTGATATGTGTTGCAAAATGTATTTGAATAATAAAGATTCAAAGAGGTGAATTTGAATTAGTGAAGATTTTACGTAATTATTATGTTATCATGCTTAACATTGTTCTGAAATCGTACACTAAGGCAATCTAAAAATCCAGATGAAAGTTGTATTGTTGTGATAATAATCCATGTGTGTTTTGCGTGACTATAATTTTAACACCTTCCACGCGGCATGCGTCTGCAGACGACATCCAAAAGTGTCACTAAATGTTTCAACAAAAATCTTTAATTTCATTCCTATATTGGAATCATCATGATATAAACATTGAAATGAGTATAAAAACGATTGTTTTGAATCAGTAATTCTTGAGATAGGGTTTAGGGTTTAGGGGGTTAGGGGGTAGGGGGTTGGGGGTCAGGGGGTTAGGGGGTTAGGGGGTTAGGGGGTTAGGGGGTTAGGGGGTTAGGGGTAGGGTTAGGGGTAGGGTTAGGGGGTTAGGGGGTTAGGGGGTTAGGGTTAGGGGGTAGGGTTAGGGGTTTGGGGTTTGGGGTTTGGGTTTTTTGGTTTTTGGTTTTTGGGGTTTTTGGGGTTTTTTGGGTTTTTGTGATTTTTGTGGTTTTTGTGGTTTTTGTGGTTTTTGTGGTTTTTTGGGGTTTGTGGGGTTTTTTGGGTTTTTTGGGTTTTTTGGGTTTTTGGGTTTTTTTGGGTTTTTTGGGTTTTTTGGGTTTTTTGGGTGTTTTGGGTTTTTTGGGTGTTTTGGGTGTTCTGGGTTTTTTGGGTTTTTTTGGGTTTTTTGGGTTTTTTTGGGTTTTTTGGGTTTTTTGGGTTTTTTGGGTTTTTTGGGTTTTTTGGGTTTTTTGGGTTTTTTGGGTTTTTTGGGTTTTTTGGGTTTTTTGGGTTTTTTGGGTTTTTTGGGTTTTTTGGGTTTTTTGGGTTTTTTGGGTTTTTTGGTTTTTTTGGGTTTTTTGGGTTTTTTGGTTTTTTTGGGTTTTTTGGGTTTTTTGGGTTTTTTGGGTTTTTTGGGTTTTTTGGGTTTTTTGGGTTTTTTGGGTTTTTTGGGTTTTTTGGGTTTTTTGGGTTTTTTGGGTTTTTTGGGTTTTTTGGGTTTTTTGGGTTTTTTGGGTTTTTTGGGTTTTTTGGTTTTTTGGTTTTGGGGTTTTGGGGTTTTGGGGTTTTGGGGTTTTGGGGTTTTGGGGTTTTGGGGTTTTGGGGTTTTGGGGTTTTGGGGTTTTGGGGTTTTGGGGTTTTGGGGTTTTGGGGTTTTGGGGTTTTGGGGTTTTGGGGTTTTGGGGTTTTGGGGTTTTGGGGTTTTGGGGTTTTGGGGTTTTGGGGTTTAGGGGTTTAGGGGTTAGGGGTTAGGGGTTAGGGGGTTGGGGTTTGGGGTTTGGGTTAGGGTTATCTGGTTAGGGTTAGGGTTAGGGTTAGGGTTAGGGTTAGGGTTAGGGTTAGGGGTTAGGGGTTAGGGTTGGGGTTAGGGGTTAGGGGTTAGGGTTGGGGTTGGGGTTAGGGGTTAGGGGTTAGGGTTAGGGTTAGGGTTAGGGTTTAGGGGTTAGGGGTTAGGGGTTAGGGGTTAGGGGTTAGGGTTAGGGTTAGGGTAGGGGTTAGGGTTAGGGGTTAGGGGTTAGGGGTTAGGGGTTAGGGGTTAGGGGTTAGGGGTTACGTCAGTTGTATGCGTGTTAGTTAAGGTCCCTTATTTATGTCATAGATAGGTTATGGGTAGACTAAGAAATTGGCCAAAGAAAATATCTTAAGTAGTTACCGTTTTAAAATGACGGCGGTTTGGAGTTTGTACACAAGTCAATGGGATAGTAGCCATTTTGTTTGGCCGCTTAAAAATGGTAGGTCGTACAATTTCGGGCACGGCTAAGAAAATAAAGAGCGTGTTAAGGTCTACCTAGGGTTTAAATAACAGCCTTATCATATCTTTAGTTTGTGAGATATGACGTAATAACCAAAATCCAAAATGGCGACCAAAATGTAAATTTTGTCCGATTTTGTTCAAAATTAATATATGCATAGTTGATGTGAAGCCAATTACAGATTTGTAAGAATTAGCATCGTGCGATGTTGCAATTAAAAATGGCGGCGGTTTGGAGTTTGTACACAAGTCAATGGGATAGTAGCCATTTTGTTTAGCCGCTTAAAAATGGTACGTCGTACAATTTCGTACACGACAAAGAAATAAAGAACGTGTTAAGATCTACCTAGGGTTTAAATAACAGCCTCATCGTACATTTAGTTTGTGAGATATGACGTAATAACCAAAATCCAAAATGGCGACCAAAATGTAAATTTTGTCCGATTTTGTTCAAAATTAATATATGCATAGTTGATGTGAAGCCAATTACAGATTTGTGAGAATTAGCATCTTGCGATGTTGCAATTCAAAATGGCGGCGGTTTGAAGGTTGTACACAAGTCAATAGGAAAGAAGCCATTTTGTTTCGCCGCTTAAAAAGGGTTGGTCCTACAATTTCGCGCACGACAAAGAAAATAAAGAGCGTGTTAAGACCTGTATAGGGTTTAAATAACAGCCTCATCGATATGAGGTAATAACGAAATTCAAAATCTGGTTAGGGTTATGGTTAGCGTTAGCGTTAGCGTTAGCGTTAGCGTTAGGGTTAGGGTTAAGGTTATGGTTAGGGTTAATGAAACTGGCGAAAGAAAAACTCTTAAGTAGTTACCGTTTCAAAATGGCGGCTGTTTGAAGTTTGACAAAATTTGCATGTAAGTCAATGGGAATGACTTTATTTTGGGCCGCCATTTTGAAACTACATCTACTTACATCTCCTACTTCCTCTTCATCTCCTCGTCTCCGATCCTCAACCTCAATTTGCGGGGCATTGCTTTCTGTGTGCTGTATGTCTTTTTTCTTTATCCCACGTGTAACGGAACATCTTAAATAAAAATGAAATCGATGTCAAATAACGGTGATTGCACATATTGCAAATCGGTTTATTGGCTATAATAATTACATAGAACATTGAAACAAGTTAATATTAGGTGTATACAAAGTGAATGAAGGTCAAAGGTTATCACGAAAAGGAAAGGTCATTCAGGGGTCAAATATACATTATTGGTTAAACGAACTCAAACAAAGTAAAAATTTAACAATGTTATAATGTCATCCCCAGCCGAACAATAGGATACGTCTTTCAACGTTTAATTGGATTCAATTCGATGTTTCGTTCAAGAGATATTCAATTGTTAGTGTAATTTTAAGATATTACGATTAAAAAAATTCATATATTTTCCCGATTTAGTCAATGGCAATGACTTTATTTTGGCCGCCATTTTGAACTACATCTACTTACATCTCCTCCTACTTCCTCTTCATCTCCTCGTCTCCGATCCTCAACCTCAATTTGAGGGGCATTGCTTTCTGTGTGCTGTATGTCTATTTTCTATATCCCATGTGTAACGGAACATCTTAAATAAAAATGAAACCGATGTCAAATAACGGTGATTGCACAGATTGCAAATCTGGTTAGGGGTTAGGGTTAGGGTTAGGGTTAGGGTTAGGGTTAGGGGTTAGGGTTAGGGTTAGGGTTAGGGTTAGGGTTAGGGGTTAGGGTTAGGGTTAGGGTTAGGGTTAGGGGTTAGGGGTTAGGGTTAGGGGTTAGGGGTTAGGGTTAGGGTTAGGGTTAGGGTTAGGGTTAGGGTTAGGGTTAGGGTTAGGGTTAGGGTTAGGGTTAGGGTTAGGGTTAGGGTTAGGGTTAGGGTTAGGGTTAGGGTTAGGGGTTAGGGGTTAGGGGTTAGGGTTAGGGTTAGGGTTAGGGTTAGGGTTAGGGTTAGGGTTAGGGTTAGGGTTAGGGTTAGGGTTAGGGTTAGGGTTAGGGTTAGGGTTAGGGTTAGGGGTTAGGGGTTAGGGTTAGGGTTAGGGTTAGGGTTAGGGTTAGGGTTAGGGTTAGGGTTAGGGTTAGGGTTAGGGTTAGGGTTAGGGGTTTGGGGTTAGGGTTAGGGTTAGGGTTAGGGTTAGGGTTAGGGTTAGGGTTAGGGTTAGGGTTAGGGTTAGGGTTAGGGTTAGGGTTAGGGGTTAGGGTTAGGGTTAGGGTTAGGGTTAGGGTTAGGGTTAGGGTTAGGGTTAGGGTTAGGGTTAGGGTTAGGGTTAGGGGGTTAGGGTTAGGGGGTTAGGGTTAGGGTTAGGGTTAGGGTTAGGGTTAGGGTTAGGGTTAGGGTTAGGGTTAGGGTTAGGGTTAGGGTTAGGGTTAGGGTTAGGGTTAGGGTTAGGGGTTAGGGTTAGGGGTTAGGGGTTAGGGGTTAGGGTTAGGGTTAGGGTTAGGGTTAGGGTTAGGGTTAGGGTTAGGGTTAGGGTTAGGGTTAGGGTTAGGGTTAGGGTTAGGGGTTAGGGGTTAGGGGTTAGGGTTAGGGTTAGGGTTAGGGTTAGGGTTAGGGTTAGGGTTAGGGTTAGGGTTAGGGTTAGGGTTAGGGGTTAGGGTTAGGGTTAGGGTTAGGGTTAGGGTTAGGGTTAGGGTTAGGGTTAGGGTTAGGGTTAGGGTTAGGGGTTAGGGGTTAGGGGTTAGGGGTTAGGGTTAGGGTTAGGGTTAGGGTTAGGGTTAGGGTTAGGGTTAGGGTTAGGGTTAGGGTTAGGGTTAGGGTTAGGG
>CM069444.1:1928874-2023172 GCA_035610835.1 Ophiura sarsii
GCGTATTGATCCATCGGAACAATACCGCTGACTATCCAACATGCACATGCATCCCAAATTGCACTACCGGTAATCGATAATGTACCCGTAGCTTGGTCCGCGTGTAGAAAAGAAAAATGTGAAAATGAAAATCGGACTTCACCTTACATTTTAGAGTATCACTTCCTCAATAAATAATCACCCAATCCTAAGCGTGCAATATTTCATATTAAAGAAGATAAGTTTCTCAACAACTTTATAATTTGTTTTTTATACATATACGACGTATTTAGAGTTAAAAGCCCATTTATTACCTGTAGGCCCTATAGGTACTTTTTTGAGTACTGTACACCGTGGACGTATCATGCATGGTTACACGCGCATTTTAAATTTGGCCTACAGTATTAAACATGTAGTTGTATGCTTATCATCAATTTTAACTTACCAAATACGTACAGTTATCTTCGACATCACTCGAGTCCGATGAATCTGCGTCGTGGTCTGAATCCTCAAATAATTTGATGATAATTTGGGGAATGACAATATCACAGAGGTGATCTTCTTCCCAGTACGACTTTTCAATTTCCCTGACATGCCGACACATATGTTTCCAGTCTGACTGGACACTTTTCCCAATGCCTTATCGAATAAATTTTGAATGTCATTGATGCTGAAAGTTTTGTTGTGTTTTGCAACATGATGTTTAATTTCAATCACCTAAAACATGATTTTAGTAAACCTACATGATTACATAGGCCAAGGGAATAACTTAAGAGCCTGTTTCCATAAGTAACACACTAAAATATATATTTGGCCTAATACTCACTGCATGAAGTAACATTCTGAGTATTCTGAGCTTTTATCTTTCATAAAGACGTATTGATTATTAGTTACTCTAGCGCAATATTTAAGAAGAAGATTAAACTGGGTATTAACAGGCAAATAACAATTTACAACCAGTACATCCCCATCAAATCCACCTTGCACCTCCGCCAATGCAAGAGGTAACACATTTGCTGAAAACGATTATAAGCCATACTGGGCAGCCCAGTATCCGGCTAAAAGTGTAAGACTTGCTCATGTCATTATGAAATATGGAACGTTAAAGATAACATGTGCAAAACCGGTTTGTCCACAGAAACAGTGGCGTAACTAGACTTTTTCAATTGGGGGGGGGGGGGGGGGGCAAGAAGGGGCAGTGACTTAAAATGTGGGGGGGGGGGGGGCTCCTAAGACAATCTCAAGTGCCGCACCAGCGGCACCATCCGCGCTTGCGCGGGGTGTCTGAGGGGGGATGTGCCCCAAGTGGCGTAGCTAGGTTATTCATATTGGGGGGCGATGAATGTAAATGAACCGACAATATATTTTGAGTCAAGAGATTTCACATGTGTACTTTTGACCATCATAATTCCATGATTCCTTTCGTCAAATGAATCGACAGTGCCAATCTCAACCGACACGACGTCATTATTGGGGGGATTTGGTGTGTACTTTTTTGTAAATTTCATCAGTCAATAAGCAGAAATAGGTGTTAGTAAAGATTCAACTGCCTAAAATCAAGTATTTTGACAGGTAAGACTTCTTTGAGAGACACTTTGGAGGCATCTGTGGATAAGTCAATTTTGCACACGATATTTGTAAACTACCATATGTCATAATTGAAAATAATCCAGATATTTAGATTTTGTTCACAGTGATGCTCAATAACCACTGCTTTAATAAAACACAAAACATTTAATTGAAGAAAATGGCTGTCAGATGTGGGTTAACTTTTTTTTTAACCACTCGGTATAAAAAAAAAGTTAGTAGAAAGAAAGCATGCTATATAATAGAGCTATTTTGGTTAAAATTGAAAACCAGTCGACCAATCATCATGTTAGTACACAATAGGGTGATTAAAATAATAGATATTGAATAATGTAAAAGGGTGTTTTGGAAGACAAATGAATGTGTTATTCCTGTTTGAAAACTAAACCTAAAGAAGTATAAAAATAATATATAGACACGGACAAACTGGCGTGATTGTTATACAGGGTGATAAAAGGGCGGGTAATGTTAATAAGTAAACAATACATTAAGATTGATAATTAGGCTTAGTAATCAAAACAAATAATAGTTGATCCAAGCGTCACGATCCGAGCGCTCCACGGTCTTGCGACGCACGGCATTCCAAAACAACAGCCACACAACGCTGTTACACATATTGTTGCATTTAATAGTAGGCCTACGCGAGGGAATGGTTTGAAATGATTGACAATTATTTGTTTGGATTATAGTATTCTTAGTGAAAAGACAATTTACCGACATATAATCTTTAGTTCAAAAACATGTTAGAACAATATTTAAAATAATACCTGCTGGGGAAACAATTGCATAAAATAGGTTTTATTGCACACTTTTCACGCGGCAGGCGTCTGCAGATGACATTCCAAAATTTCACAAAATGTTTAAAAGATGTCACAATTATTGATTCCATGAGAAATGAATTGAAATAAGTACAAACCTGCATAGTATGGTTCAGTAATCCTTGAGATATACTTTGAAAATTGCAAAAGGTTTCTGGAAAATCTGTTTTGTATATGGCCACTAATAGCCAAGTGGAAAACTGTTAAAATGGCTCATTCAGAATTGTTTGATAATAAGGCCTTTTACAATTTATTTATAGTTTTCGGTTTCACGCTCACATATAATACAAAATGAGAATTGAAAAATATTTAATTAAATGATATGATAAGTTGATAAGTCAAAAATAAGCATCAACATTTGATTTTTTTTGGGGGGGAGGGGATTTATTCCAGATTTGAATGACTGATTTTTGCAATCAGTAAAATGATCACACTTGAGAATTGATTGTTATTCAACAATATTTCAATAAGACATAGATCCTCTTGTTTTTCTCAATCTCTGACTACCCGGATTCAGTGTTCATCGGAGGCAGCTAAAATCTAGGCCCAATAAATCTCATAATGCACAGTGGTGTACAGGGCGAGTAAAAAAAAGTGTACTCAAAGTAAAATGATTATCAAAAACATTTGTTTTCAGAATGTGAAAGCAACCAATGTATGTGGCAATAGATGCATTTATTCACTATCATCAGCAAAAAAAGAATAATGACATTTCATGGTACTGTGTTTATCAGCTATGACTATTTTGGTAAAGTTATTGCATTTTGAAACTGAACACAATATTGAATGTTTTACTCAATAATGCTTGATATTAAAGAACGAGTGGATTCATGTATGGTACACAATAACTAACTAATAAAGACAAATCAAACATTCTTAGTTATTTTCTTAAACATTAAATGCAAAATTAATGACAAAACAATGTCATTATTACACAAATTTATCAAAAAAACCAAAAAGAAAGGCTTTTGTGATAGTCGGACTCAGTTTGGACTAGTGTAACCCGAGGTTGGTTCGTTAGTACCGTGACAATTTCAGAATATATATATTTAGCGTTGAACTTGAATACTTGAAGACGTAGAGACTTAAGACAATAGACGATATAACAAAACTGATGTACAACTATGCAATATACTTTATTTCAAATCATCTGTCATCATAAAAACATGTGGACTAGAGCAATAGAGATATGTGTGCTACTACGATGGAAGGCAGCGGTGGAAGTGAAAAACCTCTGTATCTATGCATGGATGGGTGGGAGAGATAAGTCAAGAAGTATAACAATGTCACAATGGTCAGTAAGTAAACAGGTCAAGTCAGGGTACAATAGGGTCAAGCATGGAGGTACAATTGTCTGATTCCATGGGTCAGGATCAATGCACTGTTACCAAGCAGATGAATGTTGCCAGGCAGAGAGGGACATGGGAGGGTATGGAGTAGGTCATGCAAAAAGGGAAGCAATTAATATAGTAACATATGAAAAATGCATAATGTAAAGCACTAAACATTAACAAGACTCAAAACTAACACAAACAAGTTTACACAACAAATAAACAATTGGATGCCACAAATTAAATTCCAACAATTAACCTGGTGCTCTGCAAATGAAAAGCCTAATTAATTATTCAATTAATTTATATGGCAACACGCAAATAAATGATAACAATTTGGAAAGTTACACTCAGCCAACTTCAATATCATAAAACGCCAGCAATTTTGGAGTGTTTCACAAGAAACAGCAAATTGTGAACAAACTTTTAAAATATCACGTGGTCCATCCAAAAAACAAAACATTTGCAAGTAGACAAATACCTCAACTTTCATATCATACACATGGTACAAACGCTATAACGTGTAAATGTAACCAAGCTCAACAGGGGGTTACAATCTCCCCTGCTTTAAAATAAGTGTTTACCACAACACTTAATATTACGTACTTATAGCACCAACTATTATACAGATACCAGTCTAATTTTTCCCAATGACAAGGAGGGAAAATCATTATTGCAGAAATAAATATCATTAATCACTCTACTCTACTTTGCTCATGTCGAATTTTAAGTGCGCACTCCAACAAGAGACAAAGTTATATATTTCTCAACAATTTAGCGAACATCCAAGGTCCGACTCATTTTATCATGGTGAATATCTCAAACTCATATCACCCTATTTCTCAGCGTGTACTGGCTATCTGTATTTTAAACACCATTCATCTTTTGTAAGGTTGTGTGAACACAAAGTAGACCAACAATGTGCTCACATCAAACAATGTCTTTTGCATGCATCAACAAACACATCTATCTGTTGCATAACAATAACATCACAGTTTTATCCCCCTGCTAAGGACTTACTGTGGTTCAAAGCTAACAATTCCCTATACATGTAGCAACCGTCAGGGTTACCTATCATGCTTAATTAGGCAGAGAGTGAATGGACAACAAGTCAGTGTACCTATGGGGTACCTAATCCCATAGAAGATTATTCAATACTGGAACCCACTCAGTATTCATGAATTTTCTAACCACTGAAGACAAATCAAACAATCAAAATGGTTAGTTTCTGGTATTTGTAATCTCAATGATCAATAAATTCTATGATCATGAATTCCAAAAGCTTGTAAATATAGACACAATTATGGAGTCTATTCTAACTGTTAACACAATTGTACCAAGGTAATTCAAGTTGAAGTAAACATAAAACATGTACTTACTTGCATTACAAAACAATAAAACAAAGACGATTCATAAAACAATCACAATTTAAACATAATAATTCCAAGTCCATTTCCAATTCGTTTAATAAAGTCCAATCCAACCATTAACGCCATGTAGAAGGGATCATGAATGCCATAACAGGTGTTGCTACACTATGATACCAGGGAGGTATTATTACAACATCACTATGATCATATCTTCTCAAATTCATCATATCAGGTGGACGATTATCTCCATCTGGCTGAACAGTTATTGGTATGTCAAGGGCTATTGGCTCTGGTGAGGTGGGAACGTCATCGTCATAGCTCTCTCGAATATCTCCAAGCTCATCATCACTGTCGGTGTCAACGATAGCATCACTAAAATTACCATCAGATATGTCAACCGATGTATCATCAATGTCCACAGCAGACATCACAGGGGATGTGACGACTGGCACTGATACTGGCTCGACCCCTCATCGGTTTCATCGGATAGCTCACAATATAGAGATTCATTGTGATCGTCAAGTTCAGCATTAACTTGATCATCTTTATCATCATCAATGTCCACAGCAGGCATCACAGGGGATATTTGGGAGGAAGGATCAATGTCAGGAGAAAATATGCTACCTCTGACACATTCGCCATCAGGGCCTGTGACGTTGAGTGCCTCTGGGGTGCGCCCAGGCACGAGTTGAATGTCAAATATGACTAGTTCACCATCGCCCAAACTGGCTTTTGCTTTGTTGGGATTGTTTTTCAAAATCCCAAGTTTGTGCACAAAGATGTCCTTATGTATGTCCTGGCGAGTGATGAAGCCGTATCCATCACGGACGTTAAACCACTTGACTGTCCCAAGGATTTGGCTCTCCACGACGGGACCATGGTGTGCATGTGGTCGCTTGGTATGACGACGCAGATTGGCTAAGTCTCTTTCAACTGCTTGAAGTCTTCTGATAAGTACTGCATATTCCGATTGGGTCACGGTCATTATTATTCGATGAAGTTACAAATAAAATTTATATTTCCCGGACGAGCCCCCAATTTGTAACCCGAGGTTGGTTCGTTAGTACCGTGACAATTTCAGAATATATATATTTAGCGTTGAACTTGAATACTTGAAGACGTAGAGACTTAAGACAATAGACGATATAACAAAACTGATGTACAACTATGCAATATACTTTATTTCAAATCATCTGTCATCATAAAAACATGTGGACTATATAGAGCAATAGAGATATGTGTGCTACTACGATGGAAGGCAGCGGTGGAAGTGAAAAACCTCTGTATCTATGCATGGATGGGTGGGAGAGATAAGTCAAGAAGTATAACAATGTCACAATGGTCAGTAAGTAAACAGGTCAAGTCAGGGTACAATAGGGTCAAGCATGGAGGTACAATTGTCTGATTCCATGGGTAAGGATCAATGCACTGTTACCAAGCAGATGAATGTTGCCAGGCAGAGAGGGACATGGGAGGGTATGGAGTAGGTCATGCAAAAAGGGAAGCAATTAATATAGTAACATATGAAAAATGCATAATGTAAAGCACTAAACATTAACAAGACTCAAAACTAACACAAACAAGTTTACACAACAAATAAACAATTGGATGCCACAAATTAAATTCCAACAATTAACCTGGTGCTCTGCAAATGAAAAGCCTAATTAATTATTCAATTAATTTATATGGCAACACGCAAATAAATTTCACAAGAAACAGCAAATTGTGAACAAACATTTAAAATATCACGTGGTCCATCCAAAAAACAAAACATTTGCAAGTAGACAAGTACCTCAACTTTCATATCATACACATGGTACAAACGCTATAACGTGTAAATGTAACCAAGCTCAACAGGGGGTTACACTAGAGTGTGGACCGTTTTCAATAGTGGAATTCAATAGATCTTAAGAGAAAATATCGCAAATATTGTTCAGTTTATAAAATGTTCACTTTTACGCAGATGAGCATAAAATATAGAAATAAACAATATGCTTATCGAAACCAATAAATGAATACTCACATATTGATGTTTCATCCTCATACATCAGAATGGCGATGATCCACTTATGCAGGAAGAAATGCCATCTTCAGAGTTGTCAGTTGGTTTAAGTAGTGGATCATAGACGTGACTGAGCAAAAAAGTCCCCTTCTCCTCTCGGTTGAGTGTTTGGTCACCTCTCTTTCTGATTTCCATTGCCTCGCGTATCTCTCTGGATCTCCTGTTGTGTCCAACACCTAATATGGTGGCCTCATCCCAGTCTATTATATGATTTGTCTAAGCTACATGGTCCGAAATAGTTGATTTTGTCTGTTCTTGCTCCGAAACCTTTCTCTCTGATCTCGTGTATTTCTTAGTGTCTGCTTTCTTTGTCTCAGCTTGATGTTCTGCTAAGCGGACACCGAAAAGTCGAGAGATCTCACCAACATACGTCAACTTACAGTTTCTGTCAAATTTTCACATTTTGAATTTCTTTTTTTGAATTTATTTTGAATTTTGGAAAACAATTGAACATTTCGAGAATTTTTGAAAAATTTGAAAATTAACCCCTACTCG
The DNA here is from genome assembly GCA_035610835.1 of Ophiura sarsii. Taxonomy (NCBI): domain Eukaryota; kingdom Metazoa; phylum Echinodermata; class Ophiuroidea; order Amphilepidida; family Ophiuridae; genus Ophiura; species Ophiura sarsii. Next base: position 1,936,517 of record CM069444.1, read on the forward strand.
ACCAACCCTACCTGAGAGGTCTGTTTGCCCATAGAACTGGGTTTTGTCTTCGGCTAATACAGAACATGTTGCATGTTGGGGTATCAAACACTTGTATGCTGCGGCGAAGAGATTCTGAATCACAGAGTATACAAATAAACTCCTGATAATTTGTAATGTATTCATATTGTGTTTCCTCTTCATAGAGCATCACTCTACAGTTTGTCACACTTCAGTGATCAGACGACACAGTTGTTCTTTTGAGCACGAATTAGTGGCAATTTTGGCACATTCAGATTGTGACCTCCCCATATTCTCAAGCAAGTTGCTGAGCACTGAAAAACGTGATTGCTACAAATGGGGTAACGTTGGAAAGGAAAAGAGGACACCTCAGCTTTTCATATAGGGGAAACACAATATGAATAAATTACGAAATATTCAGAAAATTGGTGATTGAAAATAGTTTTCAAACTTTTTTTCTCGAGTTTATATAATATCACAGCGATACTTGTAATTTTAACAGTTTTGTGTGTTCTGGTCTACACATTTCATCGCAATAACCCATTTGGTCAGTGCAGTGTCCACTTGAGGGAGCTGCTTCAGTGATCGATGGATAATGAACATGAATAAGAAAATCGTCCTTATCTCTGTTCAACATATGGCTTTCTGAGATGTGTTGAGATTGGGGTTCGGGCTCCTTAACAATAATTTTGACATCAGTTCAGTCATATATCCTAACCAGCCCATTTCTAAGTCATATGTTAACCCTTCGATCACAGGAGCAGCACCCTCAACCAGAAGATGTATGAGTCAGAAGAGGTCATTCATAAAAAGGTTGTTGACCATAACACACACAAATCTGTCGAAATGATCGAGAGCATGCAATTTCTTCTTTTTTTGAACATGAAAATGAGAATACTACAGGGTGAGTCAGAATAGTCAGGTCCCGTTTTCAAAAAATCAAGAAAAATACTTCTTGTACAAAATTGGTAATTGTTTTCATTGTTTATGAGAGAAGGCATACTTCTTCATACCTCTGGTGATGTTTTCACGACAATATCATATTCCACGCCAGATTTACAACTTATTTACGAAAAGACGCGTAATCCTAAGTGTTCCAAGTTTGGTGGTGGATGTTAACATTACTGTAATATTAGTTATTCATACAACACACCACTCTGTATAACTGTTGCAATTGATACCAAAATATCATGTCTTTTTGTTGAATCTCTGATAAATCAAACGATATTGCATGCAAAGTATTTAAATATATTATAATATAACTCAGTATTGCACAAATATATTCATAAAAATGGACTATGCACTTTGCCTGGTAAGTTGCCTAAACACAAACTGTTTAAAAATATAAGATCTGTTTTCTCTCAGACTTCTCTCATATCAGTTCGATTTAAATAACAAATTTCAAAATACTTTGGTCAACATTTTGTCAAAACTCAATAGTGTTTATTATAGGCTATCTCTGATTGCACAAAAACTATTGAAAACATAACCGCAAAGACAATAGAACCTCTTTTCCTATTGTAATTGCTGTGAGTACCAACACGCCTTTGATTGACTTATTCAAAAGGCGCGCGTTGAACGTTAACATCCATAGGGATTCCATAGATAAGTTGGAACAGATTTTATTTCACAGACAGAATTTAGAAAAATGATCATATCTCCCGTTTCAAATAACCAATTTGAATGAAATAAAATTTAGGTTATAGCTAGTAATGCCACCTTGCTAGGTAAGTCATTAAATATATTCATTTTTGAATTTTAACTGGTTTAAAAAAATCGGTGAAATCGAGACCTGACTATTTTGACTCACCCTGTATTTTCAAACAAATCTGATGAATTCATTCAAGGAAAGCATGGTTATTTCACCTTTACTTTACAGGGTACACACTTTACTTTACAGAGCTATCCTATTTTTTAGACTTTGATTTCCGGTGAAAAATTAATTCAATCATATCGTTAAAGTTTTTAACGAAAATATTCTGGGTATTGATTTTTCGATTGAAACCATTAAATTAGCTTATTAACATACAGGGTGTATACAAAAATAGGACTCTCTTATGATCCTGATTAAAATCAAACCATAACCAAATTGATTTCATTACAAAGTACAACCCGAGATGATGAAATCCTGAAAAGATGAGACAGATCCATCATCAATTAAGGAAATTATGACTAATTAGTCAACACATTTTGTATTATGTACAATGGTAATTCACACAGTTAAAGTAGAGAACCTGAAAGTGCCAAATTATCATCCAATTAAGGGGTTGTGGACCCTCAGCATAGCCTCCGTAAAACTGCTGTAACTCCTACATTATTCATTTAATCTATATAAAAGTATACATTTTCTTGAAGAAAAGGGTTCAATGAACCCAGCCATGAACATGAAATTGACCATTTTGACAATTATAAAAAACACAGTTTTTGACTCATTTTAGGTTTCGTCAAGATAACTAAAAAAATATTTTGTCAAATGTTGTCGTTCTAGCTTTATTATAATCTTAATAAAATTCTCTAGGATTTTTTGTTGTTGTTTTGAATATCTGATTTTTTTTTGAATTATTGACCAAAAAGTGCCAAAAATGTGATTTTCATGATTTTGGAGGTAACAAACCAAACATTTTTAAAGGAGTTACAGCAGTTTTACGGAGGCTATGCTACGGTTTCACACCCCTTCAGATGTGTTTTTAATAAAAAACAAGGAATCACTTTTTCCCCATTTTATTATAATTTCACCTGCACAAGCATTTGTGCGCATTTTACATGCATTTTTGACACTTGCCTAATTACATCTAGCAATTTTCAAACCGTAATATCTCGGCAAGTATAGCACCTACCATCGGTCATTCATATACCAAATTTTAAGCTTAATTATTACATCAGAAATCCAATGATATTATTCAATTTTATTTTTTTTCGACAGGTAAAATCACATTTTACAAAAACCTTAAATCTGAAGACATTTTGAGCAGTCTGGGGCAATAGAGGGGGTAGGCTTTAGGGCAATAGAGAGGGTAAGGCCTTAGTAAAGTATGTTCTTCTGAATATCATTGGATTTCTGCAACAATGTTGATTATTTTGACACAACAATTAAGAAATTCCATTGAAAAATAATGAATTGAAATATGATTGAAGAAATATGATTGTTAAAAATATTATGCTCAGTCAAAATTAAAAATTTGAGAAAAATGCATTAACAAAATTGTTGCGTATTCACAGGTAGTGAATATGGTTCAATTAGAATTGAAATTTAAGGTATGCAGAGTTTAATTATCAAAAAAGGGACTTGAAATAATGAAAGTACAGGGTCTAAAGATGTCTTTTAAATAAAGTTTGAAAATATATTAAAAAGTCAAGATCTTTGGAATTTTAATAGTAGGATTCTATACCTATAGAGTTCATGATCTGATGATTAGGACAGAAGATGTTGAAAAACAAGCCCAGGGGGTTAGGCAGGTATAATCAATGGCGTGGGGAGGGGGCGATTTCCCCCACCCCAAATATTTTTTTAAATTTGTGTATGCTTTCTTTATTGATGGTTATATGCTTCAGTGACTTGCACTGTTTATCAAGCAGGCCCTCATTTCGATACATACGTAAATACGTACATACAAATAACAAATGTTACAGTGTTTAATTATAATACAAATCATGTCGGTTGAGATTAGCAATGTTTGTTGAGATTCGCACTGTTGGTTATCAAGAGCTTGTTTTTCGTGCCGGTTTTGGAGGAAACCATGCCACAATACACTGTCAAACCTAAGACCAAAAAAACCTCTAAGTGCCCACATCTGGGTCTGTTGGTCTATTTTATATCTTTCTTCTTTCTTAAGGGGGGACTTAAGGAAGTTTTTGATTGAATTTTGTTAGTGCTGTAATTATTGAACCATGACTCAAATGTATATAAAAGTATACTTTTTTGGAAAGGAAATGGATCAGAGAATCCAAATTTGGCATCATTTTTGACCAGAAATGTTGATTTTTTGAGAAAATCGCAAAAAAACCCCACTTTTTTGACCCAATTTTTTGAACAAAGCTAACAAACATAATTTTGAGTAAGAAAAGGCCAAATCACTTGATAATGATGTTAAGACACTAATGAAGGGACGATTTTTTTTAACCTTATCCAATATTTTTTGACATTTTGACAAAAAAGTGTAAAAATAAATAAAAATCAATTTTTCACGTTTTTTGGCACTTTTTGGTCAAAATTTCCAAAAATATTAGATAAGGTTTAAAAAAAAAAATCGTCCCTTAATTAGTATCTTAACATCATTATCAAGTGATTTGGCCTTTTCTTACTCAAAATATTTTTTGTTAGCTTTGTTCAAAAAGATTTGGGTCAAAAAAGTGAATTTTGTGATTTTCTCAAAAAAAATTAAATGTATATTATGTGATCTTTCCAGGGAACGCCCTCAACATCGAAAAAAAAATTGAAAGAAGATTTTCTTGCAGATTTACATTTCTGATCATAAATCGTACATACATTCCAAGTTACAGGGCGATACGATTCTTAATTACTTCAAAATCATGATTTTAGAGTGAAAATAAACTGTCGGATAACTCCGACAGTTTATATTTTTACTCTAAATGCACTCTAAAACCATGATTTTGAGGTAATTAGGAATCGTATCGCTCTGTAACTTGGAATGTATGTATGATTTATGATCGGAAATGTAAATCTGCAAGAAAATCTACTTTCTAAAAAAAAAAATGAATAGAGGGCGCTATCTTGAAAAGATCACATAATATGCCTTTAAGTCCCCCCTTAAAACCCTTAACCTTATAATATTTAACCGAAGTGAGTACAATTTTTGTATTTAGTCACAGTTTAACATAACACAAAAAGGGGGTTGGTCCAAAATAGCAAGTCAACTGTTTTAGCCTAATTACAGAATTATTAAGAAGATGATTAAAGATAATTTTCTGCCATCAGGTTTTTAAAGCAATTGATATGCTATACAATTTGGGTTTAATTGTTATTCCGAAGAGTCATCATTCCGAAGGGTCGTTATTCCGAGGGTCATAATTCAGTTATACACTCTCAATGTGAAAGAGTGATAACTCACTCTATATCACTCTAAATTTCGAGAGAATATGATTTAACTCTAATCGAGTGGGTTTAAGCTCTAAAAGAGAAGAAACAAGGTCTTCTAGAAAACTGGGTGGACAAGTGTTTTTAGTGTCAAAAGGATGAGAAGACTTGGAATGGATCTGTTGAATTTTGTGGAAGTCAGCAAGAGGATCTAGTGTGTTGTTTCTGGAAGGAAATCACCGAGACGTTATGTGAGCGATATGTGGTGAAGTTTATGGAGAAAAAAAAATTGAAAGAAAAAATATCATAATTTATAATTTAATTTAAATTCCAATGTTTATTAATTACGAGAAAAACGTAATTTATGACAAATTCAAAAATGCAACAAAATAAATTGGATTTCCCGGGGCGCCAGGATAATTATTATAATACTAAAATAGTCAATCGTTTTGTAAAAATAAATCACGAACATCACAACACAACAGCCGAATCAAAAAAAGAAAATCGTGATAATTTATATTCATTAAACAAAAAAAATAAAAAAAGATTAATAGATAAAAAAAAGATTCACGTTAATAAATAAACTAATGATATTTTGTAAGTAATTAATATAATAGAACATCAAAAAGTACCAATGTATTATACAAAAAAATGTGGCTCTCAGCAGAATTGATCTCAGGCCCTCCGCGTGGCAAGCGCAGGATGCAACCGCTACACCACGTGTTCTCATTACATTTTGGAAGTTACAACGGATATACATCATCGAGACTTTCTAGTTTATCCACTCAATAAACTAAATCGAAAATTAAAATGTGATATTTATTATTTATTTATTTAAAGGCTACATTGTCAATTAAAGCACCATTTTATTTACGGTAATAGACACATTTAATATAAAATATCATTAAAGTACTAATTTCGCACTGAATAACTGAATTTGGCGGTATTTTCGGATTTTATTACAACCACTTTTGAAAACTAAGGTGTCCAAGTTAACTTGTCCACCAAAAAACGTTACAGGTATTCACTCTCACATTAGAGTGATGTCCGCAGGCTACAGCTTAGCACGAAAACACTGTTCTTTTAGGGTGAACACTATGGCTCGCGTGCCGAGTGGCTAATAACCGGTTATCGCTCTTTTGGAGTGAACTATTAGCCAATCAGGAATCCTGGAAATCGCACAAAGATGGCGGACAATATCGTCTCTACATGTGTGGAGTGTTTAATCAAAGAGGATTTGTTGATGAAATAGACATTTAGCGGTGACTACATTGTATGTGTACATGTAGGTCATATCTCATACGTACAGACAAAATCTAGAGAGCCCCGCAAGGAGTACGACATGGATGCACTATACAGCAATACATGGTGATGAAGACACACGGTCATGTAAATAGGCCGAATACATAGAGCTGCCATGTCGTATGCCAATACAAGCTTAGCTCTTTTCCACTCGAATGCGTGCGCTGTCGTATTTGCGCTGGTATGTATATGCTATAAATTATGACCTACGCATAAAATTTACTCACCGCTAAATTTCAACTATTTCTTCACCAAATCTACTTTGTTTTAGGTCATAAACATGATAAATGTAAAAGAGTGAAAGACAGCTCAAAAGGAGTGATTTTTTGGTTGGAATGACCACTCGTCACTCTCCCAAAAGAGCTAGCAAATTCACTCTTTTGGAAGAGTGAACTTCACTCAAAACGATTGGTCACTACTCACTCAGTTGCTCTTTGTAAGAGTTCACTCTTTTTACTCTTTTTGAGTGGATTTTCACTCTTTTACAATTAGAGTGTACAGTTACTGATTTCATTTGTTACAAACCAAGGTGCAATAAAACTCCAAAGACTTGGCTTCAATTTCTGACTGAAATTGTGATTACACTGTATCTACAATATAAATACCCAATTTAGTTTGTACTTGTAATGCTCTCAATAAAATACATTTGAGCTTTTAAGGAATTTCAATATCAGATTCATGATGGGGATGGGATAGATGCCATAGAATAACCCGTGGGGTGGGGGGGGGGGGGGGGGGTATTCAGATATTTTTGGTAGGGATGTGCCGCCAACAAAATGAAAATTGACCCAAAAACATGGAACCATATATTTACCAGAGACCCATAATTTTCCTACAGATTTTGCTAGTACAATTTCTGTAAAAACAGCAAATATAAGGATTTCAGCTAGACCAATCCATTTACCAAAAATGGCTATGAAAAAAGGGGTCATTCGTTTACCAGACGGCTGAAAAAATGGACCCTATTTGGTGGCACATCCCTGTAACCTCATATCCACAAAGTACCCCCCTCCCCCGGGAGAAGATCATTATATTTCTACTTCAGTGGTGGTAACATATAGAATGTAGACACTGCAACCAAGCCATCTGTTGCCAAGCAATGACACACCCAGTGTTATTGACATACTTTGGTGTGCCATTCCATCTCATGTCTATCACAGATAGTCACACACAAGCCCTTCTATCCTACTCTAGGCTGAATGTAGACATTGCAAGCAATATATCTGTTGAGATGATGGACAACCTCTTGGCCGGCCACACCCAAAGGAAGTTCCCATCAATGACACATTAGTGCAGTTAGTCGTTGGCCCGATCACTATGATCTATAAACAGTTTCTGTTATGAGGATCCTGTAGATTCTCGTAGTTAATTTTGTTGCATTATGCTCAATCATTCTGAGATTGAAATGTTTGTGGGTTGACGTGAGTGAACATTGGTCAATGATGATCGAAATTATAGAACCCAGAATGCTTGACATAAAAGTTGTATCCTCTAGCTCATCTTACTTTATATTGGGCAAAGGTTCTAACCGTTCTGACAGGTTAAGAGAATATTACTTTGATTGATAGCTTTCAGTATGTGTTGTGTATATTTCAAATAAAAAATACTATTTTTGGTCGAATAACTCAATAGCTCATCACTAGTTCATTATTTATTGAACACGACGGTCGCTTCAATGAGTAGTCATGGCCAAGCGGTTAAGGCTGAATATAATAAATCTATTGGATTCTCCCCGCGTCGGTTCGAATCCTGCTGACTACCTTTTGTTACAAAAAGCAATTTAGTCTATATGTATTGGAAAACGGCGTATAATTTTATTCCACACATTGATTATTAAGGATATCCCTATTTTCTTTCGGCGAAACCATATTTTTGGCCAATATTTTTTATAATTCATGAGCGCTTTATAGCATCTAGATACCGCTGGGGTAATCAGATTGATAGGGAGTATTCAAGGCCCATATATACCTTATAAGCTCTCACCGATCTAACTCGATCCTGGCCAAAAGACAGTTATGGTATCTATGGTTGCATCTATGGCTGTTACAGGTCTGAATCAGCTGTCAACACAGCAGGATCTTACAGCAGGAGCTGTCAGCACAGTGCTGGATCTTACGAGCTGCTGTGCTCTAGTCAAGGCTAAATACTTGAGTATCTCTGCCTAATGGAGACACTGCACATAGCAATCCATTTGCTGAGATTGATAACCCACTTGTCCATACCTCATCCAAGTTATCAATGACACACCCAGTGTTGATATATTGTGGTGTGCCATCCCCATCCCATGTGTATTTGAACACAGCTGATTTTCTACCATTCTTATTATCACAAGCAACATATAATTGCCTTGCATCATTCCTAAATGATACAGCATCATATAGCCAACCATTTGGTGCTTGTATCCTGCACACCTCCTGATCTATGCTACCCAATGATTTGATAACTATCCCCTCCAATCCCATTACCGCCAAGTAATCTGTAGTGATACAGATATCCAGTGGGTTAAGACTGAGTTTCACCTTTATCTGATTAGTAAACCCTGGTAACCTACAAACCACTATTGCATATGTAGTCCCTATCACAGCTATATTGGCATTGGCTGCAATACACCATGGCCTCACCGTCCCATCATAAATCTGATATTTGTCTTCATACTCTACTGACTCTTGACATGGGAACTGGTATACATAACTACCAAACTCATTGCTCATCCAGCATATCACCAGTATGCTATCAGGCATGGACGAACTCACTGCCACACTGTATGGATTCACATCTCTCCACTCACCCGCCCACTCATTACACCTCAGTTTGTAGAGTATCTGTGTTGACTCCCTAGTCACCTGGTGCACCTCCACACTTTTGTCGTCTTCTCTACAGATTGCCAGGCGGTCATTAGACACAAACTGTATTTCCCCGCGACTTTCTATCTTTTGCTTCAGTTTCCATTCCAAACCTACAAATGGAAGAAATAAATGGATTGATTTATTGGCTGCTTGCCTACCTTGTTCGAATGTTTGTTTATTTATGTGTTATTGAACCATGCAGGATGCAACCTGTAATACTATAGGCTTGATGGTTTGATTTGAGACTAGCTAGTTGACTCTTGCAATAACAAAATAATCTTGGTATTCATCCTGTAACATTCCAAGATCAGATCCTGTTGCAGCACAATGTTCTTTGTCAATTTCAAGATACCCAAAATAAATTAGAAGATCATATTGAACGTTCGACCCGGCACATTAGTTAATTTAACGAGCGAGTTGTTCTTCTTCTCTTGTTAGAAGTTATTAATTTCTCGATCTGCTTCTTTTTCTATATAATTAAAAGTTCTGTTAGAGTAATAAAAAAGTCTCAATGTTATACAATAGTCGGTCGTTTTATTGGCTGAACATGGTGTAAGTCTATAGACCCATAAAAGTATCTAAGAACCAACATCATCTATAGCTTCTCACCTACTTTTATACATATGATAGACTGCCTGGGTGCGGTCAGAGATAAGACTGGGGTATTATTATTTAACATTCAGGGCCGTAAGGGTAATCAGAGAAGTGGACTATAGTTTGGTATCAAAATAATTCTACAGGGTTTATTGAAATATGTTTATGGTTTGGTTGTGCAAACTCTAAGAGAGATACAAAGCTTTAAAAGGTATCGAAACTTATAGGCATAACTTCATATAAAAATGTGCGTATGATATCACACCTCCAAATAAATTTGTGCTAGCGCCCATCACTATCATCAGTGTTTTTAATCCAAGATAGACCCCACCTCTAACCATTAATTTAAATGTACAGAAAAGGTATACAGTGCTCTTAATATGAAAAAAAATTGTGTTATTTGTGATAGCCTATAAACTCAATATTTAACCAAAGAACCCTGGTATTTTCTGTAACAGTAAGATTTGACACAACTTTTCACCTCTTCTAGAACAAATGCACCGAATATAGACACTCAGCAATTTGGAGAGTGGACTAGTATTGGACGTCCTGTTGCGGAAAAAATGAAGGTCAACCCCAAAAAGAAATTGGTGTTCTTTTGTTGGAAGACATCAGTATCTTCAAAGAAAACAAGGATTTGATCAAACAAGTCGCTCGATAGCTGGAAAATCAGACTTTAATTTGATCCTTAAGTATTAAAGTCAATGGCGATTTATTTGGTGGTGTGAGAGCATGGGTTATTAAAAAAGATAGGAATTAATTGAAGTCACATCAATTATACTACTTCCAGCAGGATTTTTCAGCTTTAGTTAATTGATCATATCTCAGGATTAACAAAACCAAATCAGATGAAATAAACGGCATCTATTCAATATGTATAAAAATATTACACCAACTTTTAGAACTTCATGTTCAATAAAGGTGGGTAAACATGTGCACAGTTGTTTGTGGGACACAATGTATATGGTCAACTAGTCTAGTTTACCAACAGTATCTTCCATGCAATGAATAACAAATCAAAATGTAAGAAAAGTGGTTCAAAGTATCCCCATTATAATAATAACAAGGGCTTATATAGCGCCCTTTAGCCCAAAGGGGCCTCAAGGTGTTTAACACCATATGATATGATAAAATATGAACACAAACAATATATAAGAATTAGGTCTAACTCTAATAACACATCTGTTGAATCTGCTATTTATTAGGAAAATTAAATTAAATACTTTGTCTCAGCGCCTTTTGGCTAAAACGTCATGTGCTATGCGATTTTTTTCTTATTTTTTCCACCCAAAATAAGCTATGTCCTATGCGATTTTTTTTAAAATTTTATAAAAATCAAAATATAGTCAATAGCTTGTCTTTTTAATAAAAGTATTCAGATATGATCAATGCACAATGTATGTGTGTGTTCTCTTATCTCTTAACTTCACAACGTTAGTTAAAAGTGTGTTCTCAGTCACAAGGTTGCCGAGTATCACCGAAACTTAATAATCTTTTATTTTTAAATTGAAAAAAAAAATGGCTGCCGAGCGTAACGCTATACGCGAAATCCCATTTTCCGCTGAGACAAAGTGTTAAATTTGTTTGGCCTTAGTGTAAGTTTGAATTGCTTCTGTTGAATATACATACCATCAGATTTGGTTAGGTATCCAGCCAGTGATTCTGTGTCCTTCCTCAAGTCATCTATATATTCACGACATACCATTCGTACAACTTCCGCACTGTTGGGTCTCATTTGTCGATCTGCATGCCAACATGTCTCCATTAGCTCTCTGAGAAATGGTGGACAATCATCTGGGATTTGGGGGCGTAACCCATCATTGCATACTTTGTACATGATGGCTTCTTTCCTGATTCCTTTGTATGGCTCCTCACATCTCAGCATTTCCCATACAATGATTGCAAGAGCAAATATATCTACTTTAGGAGAGAGTTTTTCATCTCTAATCGCTTCTGGAGCTAGCCATTTGTAGCTTCCCTTCATTTTGGTTGTAGTTGTGCTTGATAGATCTCTTGCAATACCAAAATCACATATTTTAAGTACATCATCAGTTGTAATTACACAGTTAGGGGATTTTAAATCGCGGTGAGCAATCTTATTTTGTGTCAGGTAGTCGATTCCACTAGCCAAGTGGAAGATCCATACATGGAGTAACTTTGTCGGAAGCTTTGTTTTATCTTTAAGGTAGTCATACAGTGATCCTTTTGCAGCATATTCAGTTACAATCACCACATGCTTCGCCTCAATAATTGTATCGTAGTACTTGATGATATTTTTGTGATCAAGTTTTTTCAGGTATTCAATCTCGCGTTTTATTTGTTCTGGAATCTCTCCCTGAAATAGTATCTTCTTTGCAGCAGCCTCAACCTTGCCATGAGCTTTAGTTTCCCATGTTGCTTTGAAGACTTCACCCGAGGCACCACCTCCGATAAAATCATGATAAATCACTTTTGTCTCTTGTGCACCCATTTCTCTGGAATTAGATGATTTGTATCAGGTCTGATTAAGAGAAATGAAACAATATAATGTTTTAATTATTCAGCAATTGATGAGATATTGTGAAGGTAATGTAATTATGTAATGTAACATGAGATAACAGACACTTTAGTAATAGAATATCTGTATAGTATACCGTAGTGCATTAACTAACCTTAAACTAAAGCCCGGGCGCCGCAACAAATTTGCTGTCGCTTCTTTCATGCAACAAATTGTGTATCATACTATAATACAATACATCAATCTTCACAACATTAATGTTTCTCGTTGCATTTACCAGACTTCAGAGTTGCCGATAGCGTATTTTTGATGAATTTAGGGAATTGTTTAGACGGATTTGAATTCACAAATGTTTTGGTTTAATAATTTCAAAGGAGTTTGGTGCTGTTTTCACAGGCAAGTAATGATGGTATTGAATACATTGAAAATTAACCAAGAAGATGAGGTGGTCTTGGAAATACAAAGGGGAACACTAGGTCGAAATAAAATTAAGACACGTCAATATTCTTGTAAACAGACATGTTTACCAATGTTCTTATACGTAATAACGCGTTGATACATTACATTACTTCGACCAAAAAATATGTTGCGAGGACAAAATAATCGTGTCTGCGAAATGGAGTATATCCCGGGCTTAACACTTTTCACGCGGCTATTGGTTTTACTATTATACAAAACAGATTTTTCAGACACCTTTCCCAAATTTCAAGGCCTATCTCAAGAATTACTAAACCAATACTATAGGCATGTTTGTACTTATTTGTATGCATTTTATGGTGATTCTAATTATGGTAATGAAATTCAATAATGTTGACATTTTTGAAACATTTTGGAATGTCGTCTGCAGACGCCTACTGTGTGGAAAGTGTAAAGAAAGCTATGCATGTACAGGGCAAGTCGGAATGATTTTGACCCAATACAAATTATAAATCATTAGTTAGAAATATGTACCCATTATCAAAACAAATGTAAATCAGATGATAGAGTTTGTTTTGCTTTGAGATGAGAGATACATGGGAGTATGCCTTCAATTTTTCTGGAAATCAGTTGTATTGCACCTATGTTATACTTAAAGGGACACAATGTCATGTTGAATTTTTTTAATTTTAATTAATTAATTTCAGAATTCAAGATGAACATTACACATTGCCATTACTGTTGTTCCTACTAAAATAAAACCCAGCAAAACTTGATTAAAACAATGTTTTAAATTATGTTGGCATACCACCCTTAACCATGTAAAATGCTGGTTGCGGCTCTACCAGCATTATTTTAATCGACGTTTTGTTGTACAAAGAGGGCTGATTTTTCTTAATCCTTATAAGTGTAAGTTCGTACATGTAATACAATTGTAAAAAATATACAAATCCTAGTTGTTATAATATATTTGTGTAATTGAGGGCACTGCCTTCACCACATCTCTTAATGCCCCTTTAAGCATATACTATAATACTAACTACCATCTGGAAATGTTTACCTTAATTCGCCGTCTATCATGTAACATTTCACGATTTGGTAAGTTCAATGTAGATCAAATCGAACTGATGAGCATCACTCACCACAAAAATTGCTTCAATTAAATTTAAATCTAGCGCCTTTCTTCAACCATTTTCCGAATAAAGCATTACACTTCATGGTAACTACATTGTAACAATTCATTTTTTCAAAATTTCATTTTTCTCGGCAATTTTTCAATGCCCCTTTGAAATGTTGGTGACAAATTTAAGTGTGTGCATGGTACCATTTTAAAGAATGCGGTTGCATATAACATGCAGGCCGGGAAATGGTCAATTTTGCGCTGGACTGGTGAAGATGCAAAAGTACTCGACAGACTGGTAGGTCAAATTGTTCAAACTCTCAGTATAAGTGAGTTACACTGGCTAGTGGTGGAATTTCTTTTGGGCAGGTATTTGTGTGAGTTACGTGCCCGACTGGCTTGTTGAAAAAAATCTGAAGTTCCAACCGTGATAACATGTGCTGAAATCATCATTTTTGTGAAGGAATACCTGACATAAGTATGCTGCATGGTTCAGTTTTCAAGTGGATTTCAAACTTTATAATTCAAAAAAACATAACGCATCATCACAACCATCAATCCACCGTGTAAAGCGCAGCCAGCTGAGATTCCTTGCCATATACTCCGTCTCCCTGATGAAGAGCCTGCTAAAAAGTATGCCACCTACGCACCAACACATGGCCGAAGGGAGGCCTGGTCGTCCTTGCACAACATATCTGACATATATACAATGCTTACTAGGGGACAATGAAGGCACGATTCAAGATCGACAGATTGTCACTCTTGCTCAAGACCGTCGTGCATGGAAGAAAGTTGTGGTCGCTTGCTCTGCAGCCGAAGGATGATGATGATACGGTACACAATTCCAGTAAAATAGTTAGACCAGAAAACTGATGTAGCCCAAGTGATTTTAATGTGTGCATTATTTGCAAGTGCATTTATTCAAAAAAGTAGCATGGATATAGCATTATATACACATTTCTTGAAAATGGATACTCATTTTTAAGGATTTAAAAAATCAAAAAGGTGCAGATCATTATGATTCACTAAAATTGTGAGATAGGCTTTTACGACGGGTATTCATAATTTAAGTTAAAAGTTTAACGGGTTCGCCGTCGGACGAGTTTTAATCTGTCAAGCTTTCGTCAGGATTAGCTCTGACTTCTTCAGGACCAAATTATTATAATATTGAACAAAACATAGAGATTGCCACTTCTCTTGTTATCATCATTTGGGCTGCCCCTTGCCCGATGATTTGAGAGTAGGTGCCCTTTCCTACTTGTGAAAGAATCGGAGGCTCTGAAAAGAGCCGTTCAGATGGATTGCCGCTTCCACTGAACACGTAGGTTGCCCTTTCCTACTTGTGAAAGAATTGGTGGCTCTGAAAAGAGCCATTCAGATGGATTGCCGCTTCCACTGAACACGTAGGTTGCCACTGGCCTACTATATATAAATTTGGTTCTAATAGAACCTCCAAAGGACTGCCCCTTGGGACCAATGGAAATAACGTAGAGACTGCCCCTTGTCTACTACAGACTACAAAAGTCTAATGCACAGTAGTGCGGTCACTGATCTGTATATTGTGTTATTAAGATACTTAGAAGCCACTGGCATTGTCAGTAAATTATGATTCAACAGCAATTGATTGATACCAAGAAGCAAAAGGGAGGAAAATGCCAGTTATATTCCAAAAAACACAAAATCATTGTTGTAAATGAACACATTTTTACAAAATTGCAAAATTTCAACTATTGTGGCTTTGAGAAAGCCTTATGTTGTATAAAAATGTAAGAAATACACATTGTTTTTCAGGAAATGTTTGTTTATTTTCTGCACTGAAAATAAATCATGTATGCAAAACATACCGATAAAATATTTCATGGAAAACCATTCATTTTGACAAATAATAACTTATTATTTGTCAAAATGAATGGTTTTCCATGTCTTGCGAGAGAACTGGAGGAACAGCGAAATGATAGGGAGTTGAATGGAAAGCGGGTTGTTAAGGTAATTCTAAAACAAAGAGTTGCTAGGGTTAGTGATGATGTTGCTAGGGTTAGCAGGGTTAGTGAGGATGTTGCTAGGGTTAGCAGGGTTAGTGAGGATGTTGCTAGGGTTATTGAGGAACAGAGTGTTGCTAGGGTTATCGAGGAAAAGAGTGTTGATAGGGTTATTGAGGAAAAGTGTGTTGCTAGGGAAATTGAGGTAAAGAGTAGGGTTAAAGAGGAAGGTCGGGTTTGTCAGATAGAGGGTGGCAGAAATACAGTGGTAGGCAAGGTGAAAATTAAGCAGGAGTTAGATGAGTTGACAATTTTTGCGAGTACGGACGAAGTTGTCAAATTGGAATATGCAGATGATAGTTTGAAGTGGGTTGGTGATAATGTCGGTGGTGCAGGTGACGAAACAGATCGCGGGTTGATAATGCGACGAGCGAGGCGACATGTGGTATCTGGGTGGACAAGGCGAGGGTTGAAGCAGCGAGCGCTGTGGGTAGTCCCCTATATTGTCAGTCGGGTGGTGTACAAAATAGGTATTGGTAAATTGCAGTATTATCTCTTTGGATATAAGTTCACAGTCATGACTGATCACAAATCTTTGCAGTGGTTAGAGCAATTTAAGGCGACAAACAATCGCATAATGCGGTGGTTTTTGGCCCTACAACCTTATGACTTTGATATTATCTACCGCAAAGGCAATGTAAATGGAATGCTGATGCTCTCAGCCGATTTTAAACATTTATGATTTGTGTTAACAGTGATTTGTAGTTTTAGTTATTTGGTAAGATAGAACTTAGCACAAACATTTCATGTTATTGTATGTTATAAATACACAAGCCAATGCCAACTTGCCGTCACAAAAGGGCTAATTTTTTTTAAAAGTTTGATAATGATATGCACTCGATTTATACAATGTACTTTTATGATGTTTAACTATGATATAGTGATGACTTAGAAGTCATTTACTGGACAGAATAAAGGAGCTTCAAAGCAGATATAAACAGCGAATCGCCAAGTATTCTTCGTGCTGATAGACTCATGTGAACTGTGGATTGGACATGTAGGAGCTATTATTTCCTGATATAGCAGTGGAAGGACAGTGGTTTTGGTGATACTGTGACGTAATGAAAGGAGTGTTAAATCAAACATGCCCTAATTTTTTTTCGCGTTTTCATATTTATATACAACCAACTATATGGATGTATGAACAATGACACTATTTCAATATGATGATGAACTATAAAATATGACATTGTGTCATTTGCTTTCAGTCGTGTTTACATTTTTAAGACTGACACAGTCATTTACATAAGGGGGGCATGTGATAAAGTGTTGCTATGGGGATTCTAGTTTTAGTGATTATGTAAGAGGTGTAAGTGAAACCCTGATGGACAAGGGCATGATCTGTGCATGCATGTCCTTGTCTATGATTGGTTAGTGAGATGGTGTGAGGATGAGAGTGGGGTTTGGTAGAGTGACAGGACAGGTGTCAGGAAGCCCATGCTGGGAGAAGCTTGACCGCATGGAAAAGACCTGGGCTGGTGTGTGTGGGGGGAGAAATTGGGTGACTTTTACATTGGACTCCATCATGGATAGATGCCAGATAGATAGGCTGGAGAAATAAAATAGAAACATAGAGATAGATAAATACGAATCAATCAATCAATCAATCAATCAATCTTTATTTCCATATAAAAAAATAATACATCAAATCACAATCACATATATAAAAAACACAATATGGAGGAGTAGACTGGAAAGCCAATGAGGCCCGTTTATGGTCTACCCCTTAAAACAAGCAGTACATAAACAAACATTTTATACTACAATAAACAATAAGAAACCCACAACACCATTATACAAGACAGAACAAGGACGGGCTCAAATGCAAGAGATTACTCGTAATTTTGGATAAGGTTTTGCTTTAACTGGGTTCGGAAATGCTTTAACGATTTGGATTGTTTCATGTTTTCGGGAAGTGAATTCCAGAGAATTGGACCATTGGTTCGAATAGCACGGTCGGGGAAAGTCTTTTTGTTATTTGTCATGTTAAAATCATTGCCATGTCTTGTTGGGTAGTTGTGAACATCTGAACGCTTTGAAAAGAAGGTTTTAAAAGCTCTCGGTAGATCATTTATGGAATATTTAAACATGAATACCCCAAGTTCCATTGTGTACATATCGGTTATTGTAAGAAAATTATACTTAGCAAATAAAGGTGCTGTGTGACTCCTATAGTGACTATTAGAGATGGTTCTAATTGCCCATTTTTGCAGTTTAACAAGTTTGTCTAGATATGATTTACAAGTTTTGCCCCATATAAGTATTCCATAGCTGAGATAAGGTAAAATTAAAGTACAATATAACGAGTGTAATATACGTGCTGGAATAGAATGCTTAAGTTTGTTCATGACACCAATATTTCTTGAAACTGTTTTCGATATGCAATCAATGTGGTTTTTCCATGTAAGACATTCGTCAATTAATACGCCTAAAAACTTAGTACATTTTACTCTTTCTAGTGTAATATTATTTAAAGTAACATTAAAATCTTCTCGCATTTTTGTTGATGTCATATTGAATTTAAAAGAATGTCGTCGGTGTGTTAATTCTTCGGGACCTGTCGTCTGGTGCGGACGTGTTTTTATTTCGCTCCTCATTTTTGTTTCAATCTTGTGCCATCCACACTTATTACATTTAAATTTCATTTTATTATTGCCATATTCTGGTTTACAACATCTTCCTCCGTATTTCGGAGTACTTATTTGTCAATTTCATGAACTCAAACTGGTGAAATTTTGACTAAAAAATTTCCGTCGCTACATTCTCCATCTTCCACCATTGACTGTACACGTTGACACGGACATCGCTACACGGACGGTGAACATCCTTCTGCAACACAAATTTCCTGCAACGAGGGTTCCACCACACCAACGGCGGTCCTATTCAACAGCTATGGTATAGTGAAAAGTAGTCGTGAAGAAAATTACGGTAGGAGAAAACCATTTATAATTCAGTTATTTTGCAACTGTAGTGCTACGTCATCATTTCAACAAACCCACATGGCCCACGGCATCCATGTATTTTTGTGTTGTCATTATTTATGATATCATACAACTGCCATATATTTTTAACTATAAATCCTAACGCCCAACAAAACGTTCTTGTACGCATACTGGTGTCTATCCCACCAAAACCTGGTGTTCACAATTTAATGTCCACCTCAAAACACTAGCTTGGACGGACTGGCATGGTAAGTACGCATACTGGCGAAATTCTCTCCCACCAAAACAGGTGTTGTCTAAAAATTTCATCCACCCTACATCACTGTATTTTGTGCTTGATAGGGTCTTTTACAAACCCATCAACATTTAGTACGCATACTTGTCGAAATTCTCTCCCACCAAAACAGGTGTTGTCTACAAATTACATCCACCCTACATCACTGTATTTTGAGCTTGGTAGGGTCTTTTTACAAACCCATCAAAAATTTAGTACGCATACTGACGAAATTCTCTCCCACCAAAACAGGTGTTGTCTACAAATTACATCCACCCTACATCACTGTATTTTGAGCTTGGTAGGGTCTTTTTACAAACCCATCAAAAATTTAGTACGCATACTGACGAAATTCTCTCCCACCAAAACAGGTGTTGTCTACAAATTACATCCACCCTGCAAAACTGTATTTTGAGAGGGTCTTTTACAAACCCATCAAAATTTAGCACGCATACTGGCGAAATGCTCTCCCACCAAAGCAGGTGTTGTCTAAAAATTACATCCACCCTACATCACTGTATTTTGAGCTTGGTAGTGTCTTTTTACAAACCCATCAAAAATTTAGTACGCATACTGACGAAATTCTCTCCCACCAAAACAGGTGTTGTCTACAAATTACATCCACCCTACAACACTGTATTTTGAGAGGGTCTTTTACAAACCCATCCAAATTTTAGCACGCATACTGGCGAAATTCTCTCCCACCAAAACAGGTGTTGTCTAAAATTTAAAAAAATTACATCCACCCTACATCACTGTATTTTGAGCTTGGTAGGGTCTTTTACAAACCCATTAGTACGCATACTGGCGAAATTCTCTCCCACCAAAACAGGTGTTGTCTAATAATTACATCCACCCTACATCACTGTATTTTGAGCTTGGTAGGGTCTTTTACAAACCCATTAGTACGCATACTGGCGAAATTCTCTTATCTTCAAAAATGCCTTCAAAAGGCACCAAAAACCAAAACAAACATCGCCTCAAATTCCTATTTATCATTGCTATACTCTGTATCATTCTTGCCGCTCTATCTAAGAAAAGAGCACAGACTGAGGATGAAAAATCATCCTCAAACACAATCCTTTCCTTCAAAACTTTGCAACAAAACTTAACACTAAACTCAACTAAATGGAGCTTAACAATGGTAACATTAGCCATGCAAAAACAACAGCATATGCTGCCCAAGTTTGGTCCTTTTCGCCTACCAAACCTTCCCACCTTATGTTACTGATTTTGTTAAGTGGCCAAATTGAGCTTAACCCTGGACCCACATCATGTAATCGTAGTGACCAGTGCAGTGTCTGCCATAAAGATCACGATGGCCCAGCTTTGTGTGGCATTTGCGATCTCGATGTAAACTCTGGCATTTTCTGTGACCACTGCCACGAATGGTATCACCAACGCTGTACCGGTATCTCTGATTACATGTATAACCACATTCTCCCTAAAAACAGTTTATCCTGGATTTGCTGCCAATGTGGTATGCCAAACTTCAGCTCCACACTTTCATTTTTTGACCATTCTAAGTTTGAAGATGATAACATTTTCAGTGAACTCATGGATGACTGTGATGACCTTTCTTTTAACATCAGTTATGACTCTGAATGTCCCCAAACATCAACTCCCATAAAACCTCTATCCCATAAACCCTCGCCGCCCAAGAACAAAAAACACAAACTCAAAGCTATCGTCATCAATTGCAATGGCATTAAAGGCCGCGATAAACAAGCTGAATTCAAATCAGCGATTGAGTTTCACGACCCAGATATTATCATGGGATGCGAGTCAAAAATTGACCCGAAAATTGCAACCTATTCAGTTTTCCCTCACAACTATACGGTGATTAGGAAAGATAGAGACTCGCACGGGGGAGGCGTCTTCTTGGCCTTTAAAGACACAATGATTGTGACTGAATCTCCAGAATTGGACTCAAACAGTGAAATCATATGGGCAAATCTCCACTTTGCAAATTCCAAATCAATATATTTAGCAAGCTATTACAGACCACCAGGCTTAGACCCAGCATCAATAGTAGACCACAGCCAATCACTGTCCAAACTCTTTGCTAAACACCCACGCAAACACCCAAATCTCATCATAGGAGGTGACTGCAACTGCGGTGATATAAACTTGGATGAATGGACTACTACAAGTGCTAGCACAAGGTCGTTACATGAAAAATTCCTGAACCTGTTGCTGGAAAACTCACTTGCACAGATGGTTAGGAAAATTACCCGCCCAGCCTCTAAAAAGACCCTGGACATAGTCATTACATCAAACCCAAACCTGACTAGCGACCCAGAAGTTTCACCAGGAATTTCGGATCACGACATTGTTTCCTTCAACATAAACATGAAACCAAAAAGTCAAAGTAAAAAGCCAAGGAAAATCTTTGTGTTCAAGAAGGCAAACACTGACAAACTTAAAGAGGACACATTGTTATTCACACAGGAGTTCCTAGCCTCAAACCCCCAAAACAACACTGTAAACTCAAACTGGCAGCAAATTAAACTTAAACTTATCCTTCTGATGAACAAACATGTCCCATCTAAACAAACTAGTGGCAAGCGCCGTCTCCCATGGATTGATTTCAATATTAAGAAACACATGAGGAAGCGAGACAAACTCTTTTCCATAGCCCGGAAGTCAAATAGTTCAAAAGACTGGGCATCCTTTCGCATCAAGCGTAACACTACTTCCAAAATAGTGCGTCAAGCCCACACAAAATACATAAATGAAGTTATAGGCGGCAACATCCAAGACGAACCAAAAACATTTTGGTCCTACGTCAAGCTTATGCGGACTGAAACCATTGGAATCCCTCCACTAAAATTTAATGGTAAACTGTGTACATCAGATAAAGATAAGGCAACAGCTTTAAACTCACATTTCAAGTCTGTCTTCAATCAAGAGGATATGCAAAATATACCTAGCAAAGGCACCTCTCAGTACTCAGATATACAGAAATTGAATATTGGACTGGAAGGAGTTGAAAAGCAGTTTTCAAAATTAAACCCAAACAAGGCCTGCGGTCCTGATGAACTTCCAGCTAGACTATTTAAATTGGTCTCACATGAGATAGCCCCTGTCATGAAATTTTTATTTCAACAATCATATGACCAAGGTGTGGTTCCTAAAGAATGGAAGAATGCACTCGTCACTGCCCTGCATAAGAAAGGGCCAAAAAACGACCCAGGTAACTATAGGCCAATCTCCCTTACATGCATTTGTTGTAAAATTATGGAACACATTGTTCTAAGTCACATGGCAAAACACATGTCCAGCAATGACATTCTTCTCGATAGTCAACACGGTTTCCGGGAAAAAACTATCAACTGTCACCCAACTACTTACTTCAACCCACGAATGGGCGTCCACCTTAAATAAACGCGGACAGACAGATTTGATCTTGCTAGATTTTAGCAAAGCCTTCGACAAAGTTCCTCACGGTAGACTAGCTGTTAAACTCAAACACTACGGGATTAATGGCCCCACACTTGGCTGGATAAAATCATTCCTATCAGAAAGGAAACAGGCAGTCTCCATAAATGGCCACCACTCAACGTGGGAAAGTGTTTCCTCTGGTGTCCCCCAAGGATCTGTACTTGGACCCGTTCTTTTTCTTCTTTACATAAATGACATAAATGACCAGCTTAAATCCAACATCAGACTTTTTGCGGATGACAGCATCTTATACAACCAAATTACAAATGCTGATGACCATGCCATGCTTCAAAAAGACCTAGACACCTTAGCAGCCTGGTCCTCAACATGGCTCATGAGTTTCAATGTCGCAAAATGTGCTGTCATGTCCATCACC
The DNA here is from genome assembly GCA_035610835.1 of Ophiura sarsii. Taxonomy (NCBI): domain Eukaryota; kingdom Metazoa; phylum Echinodermata; class Ophiuroidea; order Amphilepidida; family Ophiuridae; genus Ophiura; species Ophiura sarsii. Next base: position 1,959,403 of record CM069444.1, read on the forward strand.
CTTAAAAAGAAGCCAAGCCTATATCAATACAATATCAATGGGGAAAATCTACAAAGGGTATCTCACCATGAATACCTAGGGGTAACTATATATTTCACATGACCTTAAATGGACAACCCACTGCCAAAAGACTGTCAAAAAAGCCAGCAGAAGCCTTGGTATGCTCAGGAGAACTTTGTCTGCATGTAACAAAGAGGTCAAAGCCAAAGCCTACCTTGCCATAGTTAGACCTCAACTAGAATACGCAAGTGAAGCCTGGAATCCACACACTCAAAAGGACATAAACAGCCTTGAACAAGTGCAGAGACAGGCAGCCCGCTTTGTCCACGCTGACTACCGCAGAACAACCCCAGTCACCCCACTTGTCCAGGAGTTGTCATGGACAACATTACACATTAGGCGCCTCGTTTGTCAATCTACTATGTTTTACAAAATTCAATATAAACTTGTAAACATCAATATGCCATCATACATAAAGTATGTCACCCCGTCACAACGCACCACTCACAATCTTAAGTACATACAACCACAATCAAATGTTGATGCATACGGATACTCGTTTTATCCAAGAGTAATCCGAATATGGAACAGATTACCACAAAACGCAGTTCATGCCCAGTCGGTAGTGTCCTTTAAAAACACATCACTACCTGTGGTCGTTGAAATGAGACCACCACCAAGCCTACGCACACTTTAAATATTACTCCCATTTTTACTTACACCCTTTTCACATGTACATATTTGTTGGCACACATAAATTTAAAAAATTTAAATTTATTTTCACTGAGGAAGCGTTTGTTTTGCACCGCACCAGCCGGCTAGTCACCGGCAAACCCCTCCCAGTTTAGCTCTATATGAGCTGTTAAAGGGAGTAACGATTCAAGATGCAAGATTCAAGAACCAAATTTATATATAGTAGGCCAGTGGCAACCTACGTGTTCAGTGGAAGCGGCAATCCATCTGAACGGCTCTTTTCAGAGCCACCAATTCTTTCACAAGTAGGAAAGGGCAACCTACGTGTTCAGTGGAAGCGGCAATCCATCTGAACGGCTCTTTTCAGAGCCACAAATTCTTTCACAAGTAGGAAAGGGCACCTACTCTCAAATCATCGGGCAAGGGGCAGCTCAAATGATGATAACAAGAGAAGTGGCAATCTCTATGTTTTGTTCAATATTATAATAATTTGGTCCTGAAGAAGTCAGAGCTAATCCTGACGAAAGCTTGACAGATTAAAACTCGTCCGACGGCGAACCCGTTAAACTTTTAACTTAAATTATTTATGAATACCCGTCGTAAAAGCCTATCTCACAATTTTAGTGAATCATAATGATCTGCACCTTTTTGATTTTTTTTTTGACTTTTAACTTATATTATGATTCACTAAGTTTATCCTTTTTACACCAAAGTAAAACATATGACCATTATGTGAAAGTTATTATCAAAAGAAATTGAGGCTTTTAATTGTTGGTTATGCCCAGGTACACCCTGTTTATTATGGACACTTCGATGTTATTTATGAGACACACTGTATTTGGCAATTTACTTGATCAACCCCCTCTCTTGGTAATAACGCTATGTTTAATAAAATGATCAGAATCAAAACGATGAACTATACTCTATTTGGCTTTCTCTGGACAGTGACGTTACTTAACAGGCGCAGCATTTACGCATCAACGCTCGTATGTATACGCAAGCCCCTCGAGTATGCACGCGCGTTATGTGCTGCAATTAATAGACTATAATGTAGTTGTGGGTCCTGTCCCACTTTTTTAAACATGTATATCATTATTTGCAAGTAGAAGGAAGTTGTTAACATATTTTTGGTCGCCATGCATAAAACACACTTTCCATATTTTATGATCACCATATTATGCACTTACCCGCAGTTGTAAATTGTCATGCAAACATTTGTTACCCACTTGGAGGGTGTTTGTCAAATTCATCATAAGATTCGTTGATCATATCAAACTGAAATTGGCTAAAATGGAACCCGAGTCATCACATTCCGCCATTACACCGATAAGTCCAAAGGGATTTTTATTATTTTTATTTTTAGGTTTGCTTTACTTTCCAATTCCATGGATGGATACATATACACAATACAATAAAATCATTAAGTATTGTTGAACGACATTGAACTTGCTTTAATACATGTATGGTGATATACATGTACAAAGTTGGTGCAAAGGTGATATTGTAAACCGTCTTAATTTCACGGCAACTTAATTTAGCGAATTAGCATTTCTTCAACTTTTTGCGGCAATTTAATTTCACTAATTTGTACATAATTGGCGGTTTGGCGAATTGGATCTCCTACCGAAATTATAAAAATTAAATTGCTAGCGAAATCAAGTTGTTTTAAATTAACACATAGCACATTGTTGATTGGTTTATATTAAACAGTAAGCGAATTGCCCCAACAAAAATTGTGAACTGTTCTAATAAAGGTGCTTTCCATCAGTGGCGTATCTGGGGTCTTTTTCAGGGGGGCAAAGGGTATTTTTTCCCGGTGAAATCCAGTTCGACCCTATTAAGTAAAAAAATTGCGCAGCTGGGTTGTTTATTCCAGCGAATGATGTTGCATCCTAAAGTAGATGCGCGCGCAGCGCGAAAATTTAACAACATATCTACACGAATCTGGCCATTATTAAGGAACATTTTTCTTTTAAACGGGCTTTTATACTGATATACCTGGACAAATTCGCGCGTAGCGCGAGAAAATCTGCCATTTTTATACTGAATTGCCAATCATCTTAACGGGCAAGGGGCAAAGTTGTCATTTAGAAGGGAATTAAGTAAATCCCGTAGATTTTCTCTTTCCTTTTCCCTTTTATTTTCCTCTATTCCCTTTCCTTTCCCTTTCCTTTCTTTTTCCTTTCCCTTTTCCTTCTCTTCCTCCCTTTCTTCTATTTCCCTTTCCTTCCCCTTTTCCCTTTCCTTTCCCCTTTTCTCTCCCTCTCTTCCCTCCCTTCTTCCCTTCTCTTCGATTTTTTTTAGCCCGGTAGTGTGAGCTGGCCTTCCCGATCAAAGCTGTCTGGGGGCGCCCCCCCCCCCCCCTGACCCCCGGGAGATACGCTACTGCTTTCCATTGAGCCACCTTTTAGCCTTTCATTTTTTTCTCCATTCATTTATCATCTATAAACTGCAAGCACGTCCCAACATCAATTTGGAACAATTTTGTAGATTGGAACCATGGTATGAACATTACTTTAGTGGTTCTATCTATGAGTAAAATGTTCATGAAATCACCAATATTAAACATAATTCAATTGAATGACGATGACCTTTAACGGGACACAATGTCATGTTTCATTTTTTTAATTTGAATTGATTTACTTCCGAATTCAAGATGCACATTAAATATTGCCATTATTGTTGTTTCTACTAAAAAACCCAGCAAAATTTGATTAAAACAATGTTTTAAATAATTATGTTGGAATACCACCCTCAACCATGTAAAATGCTGATCTGGCCAGATCAGCATATTTAAATCGACGTTTTGTTGTACAAGAGGGCTGATTTTTCTTAATCCTTAATACAATTGAAAAATATACAAATCCCAGTTTTTATCGTATATTTTGGAAATTGAGGGCGCTGCCTCCACCACATCTCTTAATGCCCTTTAATCAGTTCATGAATATCTTACTCATAGGCGGGCTCATAGGCGAGCTCATAGGCGGTACCACTAGTTTTGTTCAGTGGTGTAACCAGAGGAAGATCATCCCCCTCCCCCAATATTTGAGTCATGTTGGTTGAGATTGGCACTGTCGGTTATCGAGCTAAATGTTTCAGCCGGGAAGTCCATGCCGCCACTGGTCTTTGTTGTTTATTTGAGGTCAAATCAAGAATTCTTCTTTGTTTGGGATTGTACCGAGTGGTTAAAAAAAAGTTTTAGCTAATTACTAGTAAAATTTGGTAAATGTCTTTACATTTTTTTTATTATTAAAGCAGATACTAGGCTAAAAGTGTAAGACTTGGCTCATTTCATTTATTTGACAAAAAGATTTTAAACAGGAATTGAAGAGATGGAAAATAGCACTGTCTTTTAGACAACGTTTTGTCTTTAAGTAATCAATAAGCAGAAATAGGTGTTAGTAAAGATTACAACGGCCTAAAACCAAGTATTATGACCAGGTAAGACTTCTTTGAGAGAAACTTTGGAGGCATCTACCATATTTCATAAACTAAAATAATCCAGATATTTAGATTTTGTTCCAGTGATGCTCAATAACAACTGCTTTAAAGGCATATTATGTGATCTTTTCCAGAGAGCGCCCTCTCTTCATGATTTTTTTTAGAAAGTAGATTTTCTTGTAGATTTACATTTCCGATCACAAATCATACATACATTCCAAGTTACAGAGCGAAACGATTCCTAATTACCTCAAAATCATGGTTTTGGAGTGAATTTAGAGTGAAAAATATAAACTGTCGGGATTCCGACAGTTTATTTTCACTCTAAAACCATGATTTTGAAGTAAATAAGAATCGTATCGCCCTGTAACTTGGAATGTATGCATGATTTATGATCAGAAATGTAAATCTGCAAGAAAATCTGCTTTCAATTTTTTTTTCGATGTTGAGGGCGTTCCCTGGAAAGATCACATAATATACCTTTAATAAAACACAAAGACATTAAATAGAAGAAAATGGCTGTCAGATGTGGGTTAACTTTTTTTTAACCACTCGGTATAAAAAAAAGTTAGTAGAAAGAAAGCATGCTATATAATAGGGCTATTTCAGTAAAAATTGAAAATCAGTCGACCAATCATCATGTTAGTACACAATAGGGTGATTAAAATATTAGATATTGAATAATGTAAAAGGGTGTTTTGGAAGACAAAAGAATGTGTTATTCCTGTTTGAAAACTAAACCTAAAGAAGTATAAAAATAATATATAGACACGGAAAAAACTGGCGTGAATTAAATTAACAAAGACCTATTATGTTTCTTTGGCCAAACATTTGTTATACAGGGTGATAAAAGGGCGGGTAATGTTAATAAGTAAACAATACATTAAGATTGATAATTAGGCTTATAATCAAAACAAATAATAGTTGATCCAAGCGTCACAATCTAAGAGCTCCAAGGTCTTGCGACGCACGGCATTCAAAAACAACATACAACGCTGTCACACAGATTGTTGCATAGTACGCGATGGAATGGTTTGAAACGATTGACGATTGACAATTATTTGTTTTGATTATAGTAGCTCTAGAGAAAAGACAATTTACAGACAAATTTTTAGACAAAAACCATGTTACAACAATATTTAAAGTTATACCTGCTGGGTAAACAATTACGTAAAATAAGTTTTATTGACACTTTCACGCGTCTGCAGATGACATTCCAAAATTTCACAAGATGTTTAAAAGATGTCACAATTATTGATTTCATTACCATATTATTTGGAATGACCATGAGAAATGAATTGAAATAAGTACAAACATACTTAGTATTGGTTCAGTAATCCTTCAGATATACTTTGAAAATTGCGAAAGGTTTATGGAAAATCTGTTTTGTACATGGTAAAACTAATAGCCGTGTGGAAAATGCACAGAAAACTGATAAATGGCTTTTGTGATAGTCGGACTCAGTTTTCGGACTAGAGTGTGGACCATTTTCAATAGTGGAATTTAATAGATCTTATAAGAGAAAATATCGCAAATCTTGTTCGGTTTATAAAATGTTCACTTTACGCGAATGAGCATAAAATATAGAAGTAAACAGTATGCTTGTCGAAACAAATAATGAATACCTACTCACTGGTAACTCTGAAGATGACGTTTCTTCCCGCCAAAGTGGATCATTGCCATTCTGATGAAATCCTCTGATGTATGAGGATGAAACATTAATACGTGAGTTGCCAGTTGGTTCTAGTAGTGAATCATAGACGTGACTGAGCAGAAAAAGTCCCTTCCTCTCGGTCGATGGTTTTGTCCCTCTCTTTCCGACTTCCATTGCCTTGCGTACCTCTCTGGATCTCCTGTTGTTTTCACGACCTAATATGGTGGCCTCATTCTAGTCTATTACATGATGCTAGCTACATGGTCCGAAATAGCTGATTTTATCTGTTCTTGCTCTGAAGCCATTCCCTCTGATCTCGTGTATTTCTTATTGTCTGCTTTCTTTGTTAGAGTTCTCACCAACATACGTCAACTTGCAGTTGTTCGTCAAATTATCACATTTATTTTTTTTGTTGAGTTTTATAAATTTTTGAAAACAATTGAAGTTTCGATACAATGGATTCTGAATCACAGACTTTACAAATAAACTCCTCAAAAAAAGTTCAGACACTTTTTTCAATCACCAATTTTCCGGATAATTCTAAATGTATTCATATTGTGTTTACAAATCTTCAATAGCCTTTTCTCAAAATGGTCAAAATGGAGATAAGGCCTTGTGTTTCTGAGCCCTCGATATGAAAAATTACAAAATATCCGGAAAATTGGTGATTGAAAAACAGTTTCCGAACTTTTTTTTTTGAGGAGTTTATATATTAACAGTTTAGTGTGTTATGGTCTACACATTTCATCGAAATGACCCCTTTGATCAGTGCTGTGTCCGCTTGAGGGCGCTGCTTCAGTGATCGATGGATAATGGACATGAATAAGAAATTAGTCCTCCTTGTCTCTGTTCCATGCAAAATCCATATAGCCTCTCAGATGTGTTGAGATTGCAGTTCGGGCTCCTTAACAATTATTTTGAAATTAGTTCAGTCATTTATCTTAACAAGCCCACTATCTAAGACATGTCTTAACACTTTGATCACAGGAGCAGCGCCCTCAACCGGAAGATGTACGAGTCAGAAGATGTCATTGGTATGAAGTTTGTTGACCAATAACACACACAAAACTGTTGAAATGGGAGTAATGTTTACTTTGGTTGAGTAACATGAAAATGATAATACTATTTTCGAACAAACCTAAAGAATTCATTTAAGACAAGTATGGTTATTTCACCTTAACTTTACAGGGAACACACGGTAGACAGTATAGCATTACAGGGCTTTCCTAGTTTGTATGACTTTGATTTCCGGTGATCATTGAATTTCAATCATAACATTTCCTTGTATAAATTCAGCAAGTTTTGTAATGAAAAGATTCTGGGTATTGATGTGTTGATTGAAACCTTGCACTCACACGACCTAAGTTGTTATACCAAGTTTGATATAAAATTATGTTTAGATTGAGCCCATGTATTGGTCGAGCCCAATATTTTTAAAACTCATAGCGAGACCAATACATATCGGGCGTAAATCATCCAATTGTATCATTATTATGTCTTGGATCCAATATCATCCACACCTCAAAACATAATAATGGTTGAAATGTAGCTGTTTATTAACAAATACAGGGTGTATACAAAAATAGGACTCTCTTATGATATGATCCTGATTAAAATCAAACCATGACCAAGTTAATTTCATAACAAAGTACAACCGGAGAAGATAAAATCCTGAAACGATGAGACGGATCCATCATCAATTAAGGAAATTATGACCAAATTAGTCAACCCATTTTGTATTATGTACAATTGTTATTCACACAGTAAAAGTAGAGAACATGAAAGTGCCAAATTATCATCCAATTAAGATGTGTTTTTAATCAAACAAAAAATTTCTTTAATTTGTCACCATTTTATTATGATTTATCACTTTCACAAGGGTGTTTCCATAACCTGACCACCATTATCTGACCACTTGTTTTCTGACCACCTTTTCTCATTAATTCTAACCCTAACCTAACCCTAACCCTAATCCTAATTGTTGGTCAAAACAAGTGGTCAGATAGAGAATGGTGGTCAGGTTATGGAAACACCCTTTGCACAAGCATTTTTGTGTACTTTACATGCATTTTGACACTTGCCTAATAAGTACAATTAATTAACAAGCTCCTTAATATATCGGCAAGTATAGCACTTACCCTACCATGGCCATTCATACATGTATATCAAATTAAAGCTTATTACAGCAGAAATCCAATGACATAATTTGAATTTCATATTTTTCAACAGGTAAAATAACATTTTCACAAAACCTTTATAAATCTGAAGAAATTTTGAGCAGTTTAGGCAATAGAGGGGGTAAGGCCTTAGGGCAATAGAGGGGGTAAGGCCTTAGAAAAGTATGTTCTTCAGAATGTCATTGGATTTCTGCAACAATGCTGATAATTTGTATACACAAATTAAGAAATCCATTCAACTGGAGGGGGAGTCAAGTATAGTATTGTTATCACCTGTGTGAACGAAAGTGTGGATGTAAGGGTGCTTTTTTAGACTACAACGTGGGCCGTGCTAAGGGTTTAAAAATCGTCAATTTCAGAGAATGTTTGTTTGTTTTATATATTTCTTTATTGAGGGTAAACAGCTTCAGTGTATGCGTAAGCTTACATCCACACTTTCGTTCACACAGGTGATTACAATACTATACTTGATTCCCCCCCCGCCCCCCCCCCCCCCCCCCCCCCCCGGTTGAATGGATTTACTTAAATAAGCATGATAAGGGTGTCTTTCTGAATCTGCGCCGATAGTAATGTGGGTAAGTGTTCGATGTAATTCACCTATAAGTTAAAATATGGCGGATCTATAAATATTCATCCTTAAAAAAGTCGTATTCCAAAGTTTGAGTTGCATAACTCTAATGGTTCTTATTTTAGACGCAAAAGATGCCGTGAAATGTACCCATTGAGTTGTACACAAACGATATTGGTGGTATACCACCTTTCGCGGTAATTCGACGTTATTTCATCGATTTCTCCGTAATTATACCGATTTAGGCCGTCAAATTTCAGTGTGATGATGAGAAAAATACGAGCTTTCCTACTATATGAAAATCTCCGTATGTTTGAAATAATTCTGTGTTACGAAAATGTGATCGGGTCATCTACCTTTAATATTGATGGTATTAAGGGGAGGGGGGGGGGGGGGGTACTTAAGGAAGTTTTTTTTTTAATTTTGTGAGTGCTGTAGGCCTAATTATTGAACTATTAATCAAATACATATAAAGAATATACATTTATGGATGGGATTTGGGTCAGAGAATCCATTTTTGGCATCAATTTTTACCATTTTTTTGGGACAAGCTAACACAAAATTATTTTTGAGTAAAAAATGCCCAAAATTGCTTAATTATACTATTAAGACTGTATTTTTAAAACCCAGCCGCATCTCGGGGATGAAGGTTGGAGAAATCATTTCATACTTGGTCCACACATCAGTTATGATGAACCATCTCATATTATGGTGATAAATCTTTCATCGCGAGTCCCAGTGTTTCTAGATCAAAACACCCTAAATTTGCCAATTTCGACCATTTTAGCCTATATTCAGAAACGGATAGTTTTAGTTTAAACCCTCCAACCGCAAAACGAATTTGCACAAGACACTTACACTGCAGTATTATCTTAAGATACCTATAGAGTATATCACATGTGCATTACATTTTGTTTAGCTTCTGTAACTTTTGTTTTATAACGGGATCAAACTTGTGTTTTTCATGAAAAATAGCTCAAATTATGTGTCAAATTAAAAACGGGAATTATTTTACGTCAAGTAACCAATTTTAAAAATTCATATATTAATGCAATCTATACATATTAGTCTTCAACATATAAAAAATCACCGTTGGCTTTTTATTCCTACAAGTCGCTGTGTGACGTCAAAGTTACGCGTGTATATCACTCTACATGAAATGTTGGAAAATGAATGACGCATAGTATATCAACCATCTCCGTCATATGAGGGATGAGATGTAGTGTTTACGACGAGCATCTAAATAAATAATATATCCCATCTTGATAACAATCTTCAAATCCAAGATGCCTCCAAAATGGCCGCCATAATCACCAAAATACATAAAGAACGAGTGTATTAAATTCATACACTAAATTATGCAGTTTCAATGCCTATGCTCGAAATGCCTGAAAGGAGACACACATTTGAGACATTCTTGAGGATTCTTTAGCTTCCATAATGGCCGCCGATATGTCAAATTGGACATTAAATGGCTGAAACAAAGCTTCTTTATTTGTCATACCTATCTTCTGTAAGACGAGGTTTTAAAAAAAAAGATCATATAATATCGTTATTACAGTATAATATTTAGGCACCATACAACTAATCATGGGTATCTTGAAATAACTATGTTGACCACCAAATGCTGAATGTGGCCATGAAATGCTTGAAATGTCTTCGGTGACATGTTAATAACATACCGGTATAATATCCATTGCTTTTAGTGTAAGCTGTCCATTGTCCATTGGAAAACAAAATTTTGGTTTATGATATGAATTGGGAGAGATATTGTGATTTAAGCATGGCAAGTGATTAATGACCACAGAATAGTCAAACGTTTCTGCTTGCCATTAAAACGGGCATTAAAATCAGGACCCAAGCGTGTGTCGTGCGGACCCACCGTGTATAAACAAACAAACAAAACAAAATGGCCAATACATTGCTAGCAGTTACATAATGTGTGTATGGTAAGGATCATTGAAGGCACAGATTCACCGTTTAAAATGTGACCAGCAACTGGTTGAATGTCTAAATAGTAAACGGTACTCCCCAAAACGAATTTCTGCATAGGCCTACATTGCTTTAAAGATACATTGGAAAATTAAATATGTCTAGCAAAAAAATTGAGAAATGAAAATTAAGTATATCAATCGGTGATTCCAATTCAGCCACATGTGTCTGTATGGTACCATGATTTTTTTAGGACTTACATACAACGACATGTAGGAATAAAAAGCTAATAATGATTATGTTTATTTTAAAGGTTAATATGTATATAGACAGCATTGATTTGTAGATTATTAAAATTAGTTAATTGACGTAAACTAATTCCTGTTCTTAATTTGATACATACTAACGATACCGTATACGTTTTGTTAAACCCTAGTCTTAAAGAAGATAGTTATAACAAATAAAGAATCATTGTTCCATCCATTTAATGTCCATTTTGACATGATCAGAGGGCATCAGGGAAGGTAAAGAATCCTCAAGAACGTCTTAAATTAGTGTCTCCTTTCAGGCATTTCGATCATAGGCATTGAAACTGCATAATTTAGTGTATGGAATTAAATATGAGCATTCTATATGTATTTTGGCAATTATGGCGGCCATTTTGGAGGCCATCTTGGATTTGAAGATTGTTATCAAGATGGGATATATCAAATATTTAGATGCACGTCGTAAACACAACATTTCATCCCTCATATGACCGAGATGGTTGATATATATACTATGCGTCATTCATTTTCCAACAATTTATATAGAGTGAAATACACACGTAACTTTGACGTCACACAGCGACTTGTAGGAATAAAAAGCCAACGGTGATTTTTTATATGTTGAAGATTAATATGTATAGATTGCATTAATATGTGAATTTTTAAAATTGGTTGCTTGACGTAAAATAATTCCCGTTTTTAATTTGACACATAATTTGAGCTATTTTTCATGAAAAACACAAGTTTGATCCCATTATAAAACAAAAGTTACAGAAGCTAAACTAAATGTAATGCGCATGTTATATACTCTATAGGTATCTTAAGATGATACTGCAGTGTAAGTGTCTTGTGCAAAATCGTTTTGCAGTTGGAGGGTTTAAACTAAAACTACCCGTTTCTGAATATAGGCTAAAATGGTCGAAATTGGCAAATTTAGGGTGTTTTGATCTAGAAACACTGGGACTCGCGATGAAAGATTTATCACCATAATATGAGATGGTTCATCATAACTGATGTGTGGACCAAGTATGAAATGATTTCTCCAACCTTCATCCCCGAGATGCGGCTGGGTTTTAAAAATACACAGTCTTAAGACACTAATCTAGGGACAATTTTCTCATTTTTTCTTTTAAAGCCGTATTTTGAAATTTTGACCATGCAGAAATGGCCAAAAACGTGAACAAACGTGAAAAAATACTTTTTGGGCACTTTTTGATCAAAATTTCAAAAAAATGCAAGTTTAGCGTAACATTAGAATCAAGCAATATTGGGCATTTTTTGTTCCAAAAAAAATTGGGTCAAAAAAGTGAATTTTGTGATTTTCTCAAAAAATTCAACATTTTTTTGGTCAAAATTGACGTCAAATTTGGATTCACTGATCCATTTCCTTTCCAAAAATGTATACTTTTGTATGCATTTGATTAATAGTTCAATAATTACAGCACTCACAAAAATCAAAAATCAAATCAAAATCTTCCCCCTTAATTTGATTCCCTATTAACATGATCGGTGCTTTCCTACTACAACTTTCGTACATGCTCCTGAAGTTCTCTCAGGAAGAAACATTGAACATGGAAATTGTTTATCATACACATTAATTTCACAGCTGTTTTATTTACTAAACAAAGACTTCTCTACTTCTTTGCGTTGTCACATACACAGATTATTTGTGTAATCTACGAGGGTCATTCAATAAGTTCTACCTCCTACCTCATAACTTTGCTATTATACAAGCCAGTCGTATGAAATGTTTCACAATTGAAGCCTTAAATCTCAGCTACAAAATCCTTGTAGATTGATCTGAATACTTTTCTGGATATGCAGTAAAAACCAAACTTCCATTATAGTCTATGTCTATCCATCTGAGAGCGATCTTTGGTGCTCGGATGGGCAGGGGAGATGAGTAAAAATAAGATGTGCTGTCTTCTGGCGTATATTTGCTAGTTGTCAAAGGATCCCATTTCATTCCAACCTCCGGTCGAACCTCATCTATAATGTGAATTGAACCAACTAAGCTGCCTTATGCAAACACACACAACACTGTTCCAATGCATATTATTCTCATCACACACATGCACATAGCAGCTACGTCTAGCGTACCATTCAAAGAGAGACAAATATCGAACCATTTGCGCATTATCTGAAATCAAAAGGCTTTGAAATCGTCACCTGTGATTTCGGCCTATGAATATAATCACAAAGCTGGAAAAGATCGAAGGGGATGGACTTTGAACATTTACCATAATCGTCACCTGTGATTTCGGCATATGAATAGAATCACAAAGCTGAAAAAGTTCGAAAGTGATGGACTTTTTAACATTTAGCATATTGTAGGAGGCCACATTTAATTCTTATTTGCTATCTTGTAATGTTTCCAACAGTAAATAATGTATATTTTCACTCGGATTGGCCGGGCCTATAGTAAGATGAAATGGTTGTAAAATGATATGAGTCTCCGTATCCCTATGTTCTGTCTGCATGTGTCCGAATCAATCAGATTTCCTTGTTAAGTATAGAAAGAAACAAATACGCTTACAATGATATGGTATCAATATTGAAAGGTATGATTTTCATATTCAAACAAATATTATACAATTTGAACGTTGACAAACTAAATAAAGTTTAGTTTTCTGACTTATAAAATGAAAGGTTGTCTTCATTGTCTTCTATCACTCTACATGTACCTGTTCATAGAGGCCTGTAGTACAGTAGAGCTTAAAATGGCACCAAATATGACCATTAAAAATGAGATGCAGCCAGTGCTTGCCAAATTGAAAGCATTTTTTGAAATGGAGAAATTGGGAAGGGAAAGCTACCTGTCTTTGCAACGTCAATTAATTCTCATGGCACAACTTGGGTTATGATGATAAAAGTAGGTGGATAACATAATTATGTTTTATTGTGGCCGTTTTTCACTTTACTGATTCCATCGATATTTTTGTCAGAAAATAGCCTCCTCTCCCAGTCAATGGAACGGCTGAGTCACGTGGTTGGAAGATCGGTCTCAGATGGATAGACTATAAGTGCGACGGAAACGGGTAAAAAACAGCCAAATGTCTCCTAAGTGCTATTCATTTGGCCAATTCTAAGAGACAAAATGTACCTATCGGTCAATTTCAATCGTTCTAAATTACAAATATCTCTTGAACAGACTTTAAACAATACAAGTGACTGATTTCTTGGCGGAAAATGCCCTATAATTAGCCAGAACAAGACCAGGACAGCCATCAATTGTAACCCTACCCTAGATAACCGCTGCAATAATCCTATATATTTGAAAACTGATAAAGTTACTAACATGTTAAGATTTAACATTCGAGGCATCACTGTGGCTTGGCTTGTAACAACGAACATTTGACTGAATATCAGTATTCCAGTAGACTAGGCGTGTCAATACATATTCGAGTCGATATTATACTATTTGCAAGCTACAAAGGTTAATCATGTTAATATTGCCTACAATCTGATTTATACATGATTGTATAGCATTATATTCAGAAATCATCTATTGTTTTTTATTTTGAGTATTTAAATCGGGCGGTTATACCTGATCATACAATAGGCCTACGGAGAGAAAACGAAAAAAAACATGTATTTTTTGGGGGGTAATTTCCCGTGTCCGTTGTCCAAAACCTCTCTCTGGCTTTGATTGCATCATAAATGTGTAGCTATGATTCAGAGCTATAATCTGACATTCATATTAGTGACGTTATGAGTGAGGAGGTAGAACTTATTGAATGACCTTCGTAACATATGATATATTTGTACAGTTATGGATATTCTGACACAAGAGGAATTATTATTACTACATGTATACTGATCTTTGCTATTGCTATTGATTAACAAATTTACAATTGTGTAAGAAAATAGCAAGGGATTGAAATGTAAACCATGTCATTTATTGGGCATGTAATCCCATTGTACAGACTATATAGTAAATGACATTCAATCACTCCTATGACATTTATACATGTACAAGCAAGAAACTGAAATATGCGGAGTGCATTGAAAGTGTCTAATGCACTCTGCGTGTTCTGAGCTGCGTGTTCATGAGCATGCCGAGCAAAACACATTTTGTTTTAATTTGTTATTCAGGCATCGCGGGTTCGCCAATTTTCACTGTGGGTGATAGAAAACTTGTAAACTTGTTTTATTAGGTATTACATATATCAAAATTATGCTCAAATTGTGAATTTTGATTTGTGTAGTGTCGTGTACAAATATTGATATTATTCACACATTTGATTTGTCTAATTTCTCTCAAAACAACACAGGCCTACATGTACACATTTATTGACATTTAGTGCTAGTATACTTATTTTTCATTGGAATAATCTCAGATATTCAGGATATCATCAATCATTAAAGGTAGATGACCCGATCACATTTTCGTAACACAGAATTATTTCAAACATACGGAGATTTTCATATCATATGAAAGCTCGTATTTTTCTCATCATACTGAAATTTGACGGCCTAAATCGGTATAATTACGGAGAAATCGATGAAATAACGTCGAATTACCGCGAATGGTGGTAACCACCGATATAGTTTGTGTTACTACTCAATGGGTACAGTTCACAGCATCTTGTGCATCTAAAATAAGAACCATTAGAGCTATGCAACTAAACTTTGGAACACGACTTTTTTAAGGATGACCTTTCATGTAGAATAGAAAACTTCAAGTTGAAATCGGAAACTGTGATCGGGTCATCTACCTTTAATATTGGTTGACCTTTACATTGAAATTGTAACGGCCACGTGATTTTTAAAAGTACAAAATCGTCATGAAACAGAGTTCTATTTTGTTATGCACTAGTGATTTCATAGTCCCTTCTGAACAAGGAAGGATAAGGCAAAAACTGAAGAAACATTAATACCTATTCCCACCATACACTGTCAAACCTAAGACCAGATGCCCCCCCCCCCCCTCCCCATGCACTACATGTAGTGATTCCATAGTCCCTTCTGAACAAGGATAAGGCAAAAACTGAAGAAACATTAATACCCACCATACACTGTCAAACCTAAGACCAGACCAACAACAAAAGTTGACTTGCCCTTTAAAGGGGCATTAAGAGATACGTATGGGAGTGCGCCCTCAATTATCCTGGAAATCAGGGGTTTTTTTGCATCAAAGTATACTTAGGCATATACTAACTACCATCTTAAACAGTTAATACCACTTGACATTCGCCGTTTATCATATAAAATGTTATGATGATTTTCTTAGTTTCGATATGATGATATCGAAACTAGGTGCTGAATTCTGAAGTTATGCGATCGTTTTACATGCATACTTTACCGGAAGTACCGTTATTTGCTTATTTTGCATGAAGGCGATGTCGGAATTAGTATGACATTTTGGATTTGGGGTACCGGTACGACGTTGATGATTATCTTTACGTTATTTGCTCATTTAGTATATCGATACATCTCACAATGCCCCTTTATCCACTATTCAAAATATGGACAAACCCATCCATTGTCACACAATAGACCGGCAACCAAAAACAAAATGTCCATCTTTTATTCTCTAAAAATAGAATATTTAAATAAATCCACCCTAGATTTTCAGCTTTTTGGGTTGGTCGCTAAGGGCAAGTCAATTTGTTAGCCTAAATCAGTGATGTACAGTTATCCAGTAAGGGGATGGTAATAATAACAGTAAGTTACATTTGTAAAGTGCATAATACACAAGTTTCGATGCACTGTACAATAATTATAAACATTAAAAAGCGCACTCGAATATACAAATGTGCTCATAGGATTACAAAGTACATCGAGATAAAACTAAAACAGAGCATAATTAGTAGAGTCATTATCTTGGATTCCGTGACCAATTTCTTGATACCTTAGTTTCTTAGTGAATGTTAACTAGAACCATTTTAAGAGAAAATGAGCTCCCATGCACCTCTCAAAAGTGACGGGACCGTTCTTTTATAGCGCAAATTCAAAATGGCCACCATACAGGGGCCCAAAAATTCAAATGGCTTTAATTAGGCTATAAAGCACACCAAATTGTTCGGCTGAGCACAAGGATTCCGGAAAAAGTGTAGTTTGCTCTACTTCCGATGTTTGGTTAACGAGTTATCGGGTAAAACGTTAAAAGGTCGTTGACCTTTGCATATGGGGTCAAAATTTAAACTTGCTCCGATTTTGAAAAACAATATCTCATATTGTTCGTATGATCACAAGGTTTCCAGAAATAGTGGGGTTTTTTTTACCACCGGGAATATTTTGTGTAGGTCAAAAGGTCAAGGTATACTGACCTATATAGAATCTGACCTTTTGACCCCTTTATAAGGTACAACAGACACTCTAGGTGGTAAAAACTATCATTTCTGGAATCCTTGCAATCAGACGAACAATTTGAGATATCATTTTTCAATATGAGAGCAAGTTTAAATTTTGACCCCATATGCAAAGGTCAACGACCTTTTAATGTTTTACCTGATAACTCGTTAACCAAACATCGGAATTATTACCTGATAACTCGTTAACCAAACATCGGAATTAGGGCAAACTATACTTTTTCGGAATCCTGGTGCTCAGCCTAACAATTTGGTATACTTGGCTTAATTGAAGCTATTTGAATTTTAGGGCCCCTGTATGGCGGCCATTTTGGAATTCGCGCTATAAAAGAACGGTCCCGTCACTTTTGAGAGGTGCATGGGAGCTTATTTTCTTTTAAAATGGTTCTAGTTGACAAATTCACTAAAAAACTAAGGTATCAAGAAATTGGTCACGGAATCCAAGATAATGACTCTACTAAATATACATTTGAAAGCAAACCCATACTTATCAATACAAACTAAATTAAAAGATTATCCAAAAAACACAGCAATACACACAATTTAAGAAAGCCTTAAAATAGAGGAACACTGGCAAGAGTCAATTTCAGATGATACTCTTTAATCAAATTTCCATAACAATTGAGCTGCTATATCATTTCTGTCGTTATTCCCAGGGTAGTTATTCCAAAATACAATTAATGATTTGTACAAGGTACAATAAATCTCAATTAAGACTTGGCTTCACTTTGTGACAGGAATTATAATTACACTGCAATAGAAATACTTTTTTTCATTTTTGGTCCTTCTTATACCGTAGTTATATACGCTAACAAACATTCAGCATATCGAGAATGTCAATATCAGATTCATGATGGGGTGGGATGCTTTAAAGGTAGATGACCCGATTTTCAACTTGATGTTTTCTATTCTACATTGAAAGGTCATCCTTAAAAAAAGTCGTGTTCCAAAATTTGAGTTGCATAGCTCTAATGGTTCTTATTTTAGACGCGCAAGATGCTGTGAACTGTACCCATTGAGTAGTACACAAACTATATCGGTGGTAACCACCATTCGCGGTAATTCGACGTTATTTCATCGATTTCTCCGTAATTATACCGATTTAGGCCGTCAAATTTCAGTATGATGATGAGAAAAATACGAGCTTTCATATGATATGAAAATCTCCGTATGTTTGAAATAATTCTGTGTTACGAAAATGTGATTGGGTCATCTACCTTTAAAAGGACATTAATTTACCTTAGTGGTAACATCTTTTACTGATTTTTATGTAGACATTGCAACCAATCTATCTGACACTGACACCCAACCCAAGTTAGTTCCATCAATAACACACCCATGCAGTATTGGCAAACTATAGTGCGCCATTCCCGTCCCATAACTATTTGTGCACCTGTCCTAGCCCTCTTACTCAAGGCTGACATGGCTGAATACTTTAGTGTCTCCTCTGTTTGTAGACACTACAAGCAACCCATCTGTTGAGATTGACAGCCCTTGGCGATACACATTACCATCTAAGTTATCAATGACACGCCCAGTGTTGACATACTGTGGTGTGCCATTCCCATCCCATGTGTATTTGTATACAGCAGATCTTCTTTCATTCTCATTATAACAAGCAACATATAATTGCCTTGCATCATTCCTATAGGATATCGCTTTAAATCTCAAACCATCAGGTGCTTTTATCTTATTCTGATCCTCATCTATGCTGCCCAATGATATGACAACTATCTCCTTCCATCCCATTATCGCCAAGTAATCTGTAGTGATACACATATCAAATGGATTACTGTGTTTCACCATCCTCTGATAAGTGAACCCTGGCAGACTACAAACCACTATTGAATCCCACGTAAACCCTATCACAGCTGTATTGGCGTTGGCTGCAATACACATTGGCACCATCCATGGAAGTATCTTACTTCCATGCTCCATGTAAATAGGCTTATCAAGAATCTGATATTTGTTTACATTCTCTACTGACTCCTTACATGGGAACTGATACACATAATTAATCCCCGAATTAATCCTCGTGTTGCATATCACCAATATGCTATTAGGCATGGACTCGCTGACTGCCACATGGATTGGATTCACAATTCGACTCCACTCATCACACGTCAGTCTGTAGAGTAGTTGTGTCGACTCCCTTGTCACCTGGTGCACCTTCACACTGCTGACGTCTCCACAGATAGCCAGACAGTCATTAGACAAAAATTGTATTTGCCTGCAACTTTTCATCTTATGTTTCAGACACCATTCCGAACCTGTAAATGAAAGAAATTAATGTATTCATTATTTATTTATCTGTCTGTTTGTTTGTTTGGGTCGGTGTTTGTTTGTATTTTTGTTTGTTTATTTATTTATTTCAATTTGCTGCTTTTGAAATTCAATGTTATTGAACCATAGGCTGCAACCTGCAATCGGACTGAACATGGTTTGATTTGAGACTATAGCTAGTCTTGCAATAATAAAATAATCGGGGTCTACCCGCTAGTCATAAGGGTCGCTAGTCATAACATGTATTTTCCTATACCACGAGTGCACTAGTCATAAAAGTATCTTACGGTTAGGTTTAGGGTAGGGTTAGGGTAGGTTTATGTTTAGGTATAGGGTTAGGGTATGGTTAAGGTTTATGACTAGCGACCCTTATGACTAGTGACCCATATGATTAGCGAATTTGACCCAAATAATCTTGGTATTCATCCTGTAACATTCTAAGAATATATCAAGTATCAGCATCACAATGTTCTTGTCAATTTTGAGATACCCCAAATCAATTAGAAGATCATGCAGCATTGAACAGTTGACTCCTTTCACATCAGTTAATTTAACCATTATTTACAGGTAGTTCAATATGCAATCTAAAGTTTAACATCTGGTCCTAGGGGGGCCACTCATGTATAATGTTGTAATCATCCGGGGGGGGGGGGGGGGGGGGGGGGGGGGGGGGGGTGTCTCACATTGATATGGTATACGATATGTGCCTGCCTTTTGGGGTGCTTTTTCACATACATTGGTAAAATAGCGATAGGGTGTTTTCATCACTGACCAAAGCGCCCAAATTGCATACGTTGGGTGTATTTTGAGGAATTTATTGGAAAAAGCACACAATTTGTGCAAAATTAGGTGCTTTTCTAACAAAATTGGTATATTGATAGGTGGGAAATTGGCCCGAAAATAGGTATAGAGAATGTCAAATGTCCGGCAGGCACATTCACGTTCGATTTTGGCGAAAGTAACCCCTCATGTAATCATCCACATGAACGAAAACGTGGATTATAGGTGTTTTTTCAACCAGAACACAGGCCCATGCTAAGGGTATCAAAATCGCCAATTTCAGAGAATAAGGGTGTATTTTTAAAACAGAATCAGCGCTAGGCCGATAGTCATGTGTCACTGTCTTCATAGTAAAAATAGCTCAAAATGGTTAAGCGTCCTTTTGTATTCATTCGCTGCTGTAAAGAGGCATATCCAATTTGGAACTAATAAAACTAAAGCTACGCCACTGATCAGCGCTTGAGCATTCTGTGCATTTGCCAAAAGGTATATCGGCTATTATACCACTGCAGAAAAACAACTATTGTGCCAAATGAATTATATCTATTCTTTTTAGTTTGAGACCACATTAAAGAAAAGTCTTTACTCTACCTATTTGGATATTTCTTATGTTCTTCTTTATATTTTTAAAATTCCCTAATTGTTTAGACATTTGAATATTTTCAGCCAAGTAGGAAATTGCTATGTGTCTTTTACCTGAATTCTCTCGCCATTTTTTGTAAATAAAGTGTTTACTTTTTGAGAAAATAACTTTTAAAGGGATTTATTTAAGAGAAAAGGTACTAACACTCCTACTCCATTCAAAACATATTATGATTTTAAATTTGGAAATAATTACATTGAATATTATGCATTGGAATTTTGGCAAAAATCGCAATATAAAAAAACCAAGTTCATCCTAAGGATACAAAGGGTTAAAAAAAAAAAAGTATAAATATAGAGTGTGTTTTGAGAAAAGAAGTAATTTTGTGGAATTTATATGTAGCAACGTGCCAAAAACCTAACACACAAGTTAGTCTATGGGGTATTTTGAAGACAAAAAATGGCACCGTCCAAAACAGCTTGATGGGGAAAAAAAAAATCAAAATCGGCATGTGAGTTGATCTTGTCAATATACACATCCTGTATAATTTTGAAGCAAATCTGAGCATGACGCCGTAGCCGATATAGCTACCTTAAGTGTAAATTGTAGACCAAATTTCTGGTTTCATTTGATTATAATGGTTGGTGGTATATTACTCTGGAGCTAATTATAAACTTTTTGAGAAATTGGATTAATTTGTAATTCACAACGATTTAGTATAAAACTTAGAAAGTTGCCTTTTATGATACGTACCATCAGCTTCTGTTAGGAATCTACCGAAGTCATCTATATATTCACGACGTACCATTCGTATCACATCTGCACTGTTGGGTCTCATTTGTCGATCTGCATGCCAGCATTTCTCCATTAGCTCTTTGAGAAATGGTGGACAACCATCTGGGATTTGGGGGCGTAATCCATCATTGCAAACTTTGTACATGACGGCTTCTTTTCTGATTTCTTTGTATGGCTCCTCACACCTCAGCATTTCCCAAACAATGATTGCAAAAGCAAAAATATCAACTTTAGGAGAGAGTTTTTCATCTCGAATCGCTTCTGGAGCAAGCCATTTGTAACTTCCCTTCATATTGGTTGTAGTTGTACTTGTTAGATCTCTTGCAATACCAAAATCACATATTTTAAGCACATCATCAGCTGTAATTACACAGTTAGGGGATTTCAGATCGCGGTGAGCAATCTTATTTTGTGCCAGGTAGTCGATTCCACTAGCCAAGTGGAAGATCCATACATGGAGTAACTTCTCTGGAAGTTTTGTTTTATCTTTAAGGTAGTGATACAGTGATCCTTTTGCTGCATATTCAGTTACAATCACCACATGCTTCGCCTCAATAATTGTATCGTAGTACTTGATGATATTTTTGTGATCAAGTTTCTTCAGGTATTCAATCTCACGTTTAAGTTGTTCTGGAATCTCTCCCTGAAATCTGATCTTCTTTGCAGCAGCTTCAATCTTGCCATGAGCTTCAGTTTTCCATGTTGCTTTGAAGACTTCACCTGAGGCACCAGCTCCAATAAAGTCATGATAAATCACTTTTGATCCTTTTGCACCCATTTTTCTGGAATTAGATGATAGGTCTGATTAAGAGAAATGAAGCAATATAATTTCTTTAATTATTCAGCAATTTGATGAGATAATTGTGAAGGTAATGTGATGTAATGTAACTTGAAATTAATAGCAAGTGAACTTAGGAAGAGTTAAGAATAACTCTTCTTTTAAAGTCTGGTTAAGAAGAATATTAAGTCTGAAGTTGGATTTTATGAAGAAGTTGATAAGTTTGACCAGTTGATAACATATCAAAATTTGACGGAAAAACCCACATGATATTGCTTTAATAAGACCTGCTGCTTCTATGAAAACCAGGATAATGTTTGTTAATTTTTTTTTTTTTTGGGGGGGGGGGGGGTAGAGGGATCAGGGGGAATTTACTCGAGATTTGAATTACTGATTTTTGCAATCAGTAAAACGATCACACTTAAGGATTGATTATTGTTCGACAATATTTCAATTTAGATCTAAATATTTATCCTCTGTTTACCCATCGAATGGAGGGACAAGAAACGGCCTATTGTATCGCTACATCATCGTATTCAATTTCGGGTTAGCTCTAGTAGTTGCGGGTGTGTTTATATTCAAGGAACTCGAAGGTTGCTCTATTATCTTTCGAAAAATGATCAAAATATAATTTTCCAAAAAACTTAGACCTAGGTCAAACTTAATACAATTTATACGTGATTTTTTCAAAAAAATAACCTTCTAGGGTTTATATACAGATATAATAATCTGTATATTTGAGAAAATGTGATAATTTTAGATTTATAAAAAATGTGAAAACATGCTAGAACAACAATGCAATTAATAATTTTCCAGGAAAGTTTAAACTGTAGACATTTTGTTCCTTTTGATTCCAATAGCCAAATTAATTGGAAATGATGTTCTTTGATGATATATATTTGCATTTCTAGAGTAAGTACTAGTAGTTCAGTAGGAATTGCACAGGTAGTCAAGTGTATATCTTCACAATTATGAAATGACCGTAAAGTACAAATGCAATTTTATTGCGGAAAATGATACATGAGGACGTCTAGATTCAGATTTTTGTTAATGGCGTCATAAGCAACGCCCTTTTTCGATAATGTTATAATTATGTTATAAATAGTTTGTCTTATAAACATAATATTATGTTTGGTATCAAATTAAAGCTGTTGACTCCTGGAATACTTGTAAAGGATAATAAATAATGTTTTTGTAAGTCAAAAGAGGTCAAATGTGATTAAAATGTATTCATACAGGTCATGTCACCTGTAATTTCATGTCACGCACAATACAACGCCATATCCTGCCTGTCAATTTGAAGATGTGATACTTCATCCATGGTACAAATAAAACAGTCAACTTCATCAATGCCTTTCTTTTTTTTCTCTTTCCAAGCCCGTGAGGGTCTTTATTTTATTTTTTATTTTTTTTAACTCACATAAACAATCACATAAAAAAACACATAATACAAAACTGAGTACAAACTTAAACTTACATTTTACATAAATTTACAAGTTGACACAGTTAACTCAGCCACTAGATGAAATTACAAAATAAATTGTAGTAAATGACCTTAGGCCAAAAAAAAAAAATTGTTATATTGGCGTAACCCGCCCGACCCTAAAAATACGCCCGACCCTACACTTTTTTTTTTTTTTTCAGTGAAAAAAAAAAAAAAAACCAACCGACCGACCCTAAAAAATAAAAAAATAAAAAAAATAAATGTTTTTTCTCGAACGAAATACGACGGTGCTCCTCGAAACAATAGGGAATGTTTAAACTCGGTTAACATTGTTCAAAAACAGCTGCTAAAAAAAAAAAAAAAAAAAAAAAAAAAAAAAAAATCCCTACCTACCTACCCTATTTTTGTTCAGCCCGTTACGCCAATATAACAATTTTTTTTTTGTTGGCCTTATCATTAACAACAACAAAAATATTATAAGAAAGGTTCCCATTTCTTAACATGAGACCCATATTTATCTCTATTTTTAGCAATGTTCTTCTCAATCTTTTCAGTAAAAATTACCACATTTTTGTAGTCATTGAACAGAGGGTGTATTTCTTGGACCCTACATCTATAAATGTATCTTTTCAAAAGTAAAATAATCATATTCAAGAAAGAAAGGTACTCCTTATTACCATAAATTCCAAAGCACACATCCCAGTATGTTATATTTACATTAATATTCAAATCTTTCAACCAATTGCAAACATCACTCCACAGTTTGGAAACATAATTACATGACCACATCAAGTGTTTCATTGTCTCTTCCTCTGTTTTGCAAAAATTGCATTTATAGTCATCAACTAAACCAATCCTATAAAGAAATGTATTTGTGGGGAGGATTTTATGAATAAAACGATATTGCAAATACTGTGTTTTTGTATCTAGAGTACATCTATATGGCATACTATAAATATTTTTCCAAATAATTTCCTTTGAGTCTGGCATGTTGTCAAATTCAGTAATCCATTTCTGTTGTGCTTTAGGCACAACATTGACATTGTTACTCAGCAATTGATATGCAAAAGAAGTTGTTTTCTTCACAATTTTAATCTGTCTCAACAGCTCAGATTCATGAGATAAGTTTTGGTTCATCAACTGTTTATTAAAACATGTTGACACAGCATTAACTAGACCAAAATATTTCATATAATTGCAATTAATATTATGAAAGGTTGTGAACTCATTGTATGTCATAAAACGCTGATTCTCATATAGAAGATCAGAAATAAAATTCACCCCTTTCACACTCCATGTTTTATAGAAAACAGTATTTTTGTTAACCTTTATCTTTGTATTATACCATAAAACCTCATCAGTAATTGTGTAATTACTAGATTTTTTCAATCTATACCATGCTTTTATAACATCAGACAAAAATGCATTGCACAATTTATCATAACAAAAATCAGTATCTTTTGTAGGATTACATAACCATATCCACTCACCACCAATGTTTGTGATTTCTTTACAAAATATGATTTTCCATTTCCCTAAATTCTCACTATCAAGGTATCTTTTAACCCATGCAATTTTCAAAGAGTCAACAAGATTATGAACATTTGTCATCTTTAATCCGCCATCCTCCTTATTACAATACATAGTATCTCTATTTATTTTGTCTGGTTTACCATTCCATATGAACTTAAATAAGGTTTGCTCTAATTTTTTCATAAAATTATTAGGCGGGTTTGGCAAAACAGAGAATAAATAAGTCAACTGGGAGAGAGCTAAGTATTTCACAATAGTAATTTTCCCAATTGGGGTCAAATCTCTTTGTTTCCAGATATCCAGAGTATTTTGTAACTTTTTCAATTGAGTTTCATAGTTCAATTGGTACATTTCATTTTTGTTCAGTGATACATTGACACCTAGAAATTTGACCGGCCCTTTTGTCCAAATATAATTCTTCTCTGGAAAGAAATTGTCATCATTGTTTTGGAGAGAACCAATTTTCAAGAAATTAGATTTAGCCACATTTAACTTTAACCCAGAAATATCACCAAAATTCTCAATTATCTTAATGGCATTACAAATAGATGATTTAGACCCGTCCAAAATTAAAGTGGTGTCATCTGCAAATTGCGTAATTTTAATTTCACTGTCATCAATATTAATACCTTTAATATTTTCATTACAACGTATTGCAATACTCATTATCTCCGCACATATGATGAAAATATAGCAACTTAGGGGGCACCCTTGACGAACGCCGCGGGTTAATTTAAAATAGTTTGAGGTATGGCCATTATTAATAACACAACTGCTTATGTTTGTATAGAATAACTTGACCCATTTTCTTATATCGTTACCAAAACCAAACTGTTCAAGGCATCTAGCAATGAAGGACCATTCTAGTTTATCGTAAGCTTTTTCAAAGTCAATGAAAAATAAAGTACCTGGAATATCATTTATGTCTGCAAACTCAATTACATCAAGAATCAATCTTACATTCTCCCCGATATACCGGTTAGGCAAAAACCCAGTTTGATCATTGGAAATGACTGAACCAAGAACATTCTTCATTCTATTTGCAATGATTTTGGCTGCAATCTTATAATCGACATTTAGGAGGGAAATTGGTCTCCAATTCTTTAACAAAAGCTCATCCTTACCATCTATAGGGATTAAAGAGATAATACCCCTGCACTGACTATCAGACAATTTGCCATTGCCAAAAGAATGATTAAATGATTTTACCAGAATATTTCCAATTTGGTTCCAGAACATTTTGTAAAATTCAATTGGGTAACCATCACTCCCAGGACTTTTTCTGTTTGCCATTGACTGCACCGCATTGGCACATTCATTTAAAGTGATTATACCTTCACAGCTGTTAGCTTCCTCATAGGAAACTTTAGGGATATCATTATCAGTTATATTGAGCTTTTCATAAAAATCGTCATTACAGTTTATATTATTACAGGAGGTATACAACTTGGCATAGAAATCGGCTTCTTCCTCGAGTATCTCATTAGAAGCAGTTATAACATCACCGTTACAGTTTTTCAATTTACAAATACATTTTTTTGCGTAATTCCTTTTCTCAAGATTGAGGAAATACTTGGAATTTTTTTTGCCCTCTTCTACCCATCTAGCTTTGCTGCGCATCATCGCCCCTTTAGCCCTATAACAATAAATAATTTCAAGTTCTCTCCTCTTTACTTCAAGAATAGTAAGTACACGGGGATCGAGATTCTGTGAGTATTGTAGTTCAAGATCAGCAATATCTGTTTCCAGGTTATTTTGAAGCTTATTCCGTTCTCTCGATTTCTTTACGGAATAACTAATGGTATCTCCTCTTACAACACATTTAATTGTTTCCCATAAAATACTAGGATTGGCTTCATTATTCTCATTCACCACATTCTCAATAGTTTGTTTCACCATCTTAATATAATCTGGGTCACTTAATAAGGATACATTCAACTTCCAAAAACCTTTGCCAGGTTTTTCATAATTGTTGTTTAAAACAATAGATACCATAGAGTGGTCAGTTCGATAACCGTGGGTTATATCACTACTTTCAATACAAGTTTTCAGGGTCTTAGTAATCAAGAAATAATCTAGACGGCAACAAATAGGTGGATTGCTGTTTGATTTCCATGTAAACATTTTTAAATCAGGGTTCATATTTCTCCAAATATCAACTAAACACCTTTTATCCATGAACTTTCCTCATGCCTTTCTCCATACACATCAGGTGTTTGTTATAATAGATTTGGAGTTAGAGGCACATATCAGCATACTGATAATTATTTGTTTTGAAAACTTTCAAATATTTAATACAAGTAGATTGAGACTATGGGCTTCATTATTGTGGTTTTGTACTTTATCAAACATCACAATTCCACCCTCAGAACATAAGAAACCCCTATACTGCAGTTACCAGTATTCTCATTATATTACTTTTCCACTGATTTTCTTAAGGACATATGAATAGTTGCGTACAGGCATGTAAATCAACATTAGGCCTATATTAATTTGGAAACAAACACTGTGAGATATAGCATAATATTGCAGGTAAAGTGATTCAAAATAAGCTGGAAATAGAAGCAAAGACTTATATTTTGAAATTAACAACATTGAGAACAGCTAAGACACTAAAAATGCTCATTTAAAAACGATTGCGTCATTACTCATCAGCCTGAATTTGAATCTATAGGTGGTGCTTTAATTTCATACCAACTGTGTTGCAAATATATTTGTCAATTGTTATAACCATAGATAATCGACACAGGGATGGTTAAGTCCCGGATTATCTCTATTGAAATGTTGTGTGGAGCTGATCTATGTCTGTTTCGCACACACCGGTATGACTAGCATATTTGAAAAGCCCGGTAAACAGAACGGGTATTGATAGTCTATTGCGGCAACTACAGTATCTAATATTGGCTAACGGGATATATAAAATTAGTTTGATAAAAAAGCAACTGTGAAAGTTAAGATACTTCTAATATTTGAAACATTAGATTTAACACACATTCACCGATGCGATATATGTAACGCTATTTGTGAACTTTATACACACTTATTTCACCCAGTTTTCTATTACATGTAAACTCGAACCCATGATGAGCGCGATGGACAATAGCACTTCTTTTGAAATCGATTCCTAGCGATTTAATGCATCTGGGAACGAGAGTAGCGTATTATTTATGGATGTTAAGAAGTTATTTCATGACAGGGCGAAAGGCTACAAATCGGCTTTTGTGTTGAGCGACCTTGGTCGGAAACACACATAGCTTCAAACAAAACACCCACTTAACCATCCCTGTGTCAATTATCTATGTTATAACATAATCGATAAAGGGGGTGTGACTTAACACATCAATAAAAAAGAGTTGTTCAAGAGTGCCATTTTGGCAACAGGTGGTCTTAAATCTAGACTTACTCATCCATTATTTTCAGCAATAAAATCACATTTGTACCCTACTTCACAGTCATGTCGAGCTTTCACCCGACTAAGGGTCCATCCGTATCGAGCAAGACACACATCGAGTCGTGCAGTATGATTGGTGAGATTTGTACCAGTATTACGGTTTGTAAAGGACCTAGAATGCCATTATCGTTACAGATTTCACAAAACGGCCATATTCGCTACATAGGTTAACATGAATATATGGAATAAGATTTTCTCAATACGCAATTTTGTTTTGTTTATCTTAGTCCTTTTTTGGCCAAAAAACATCTTTTTGGGTGTAAAATAACAAAATCAACAATTTCCATTATTTGAATACGATACAACTTGTTCATCGCTTCTTAAAACGGTGGAAATGTTGTAACATGTTGTAGGTTTAATTGGAAATCAAAGAAAACGGAATTTGTTGATACTTGTTGAATTTGTTTTAAGCCAAAATGGTGTGTTTTTAGGGGAAAAACTCACTTTTTCTTATTTCATGTTTTGAGATAGTTTTAGAAATCACTTAACTTCTGAAGTGGCTTTATTTTGCAGATAAGACTTCAGAATTGTTTTGGTTACAATAAATTGGGTGTTATTAATGCCAAAACAGCTAAAAAAAGGTAAAAAAACGTAAATATTGGATTATTTTTTATTTTTTTAAATTTAAATATCTCATTTTGTATGGTGTTTTTACATAATAAACACATTTTTACGCCTGATTTTTCTTACAGACATTAACGTGTTATAGAGGTTACATAATATATAAGCGAATCATTTTTTGGTAATGTTTCTTAACTTTTGGAACAATAAATTGAAAATGTTTAATTGATAATTAATCAGTTATTAAAGAAAAAATATAGTATTCTCAAAAATACATTAAATAATAAGTTTCAATCACCCAAGTGTTGTACAAGTATTTGTGTATATGTGTAGTGCAATAAAATCTCTAAACGCATACTTTACGTCCATTGTTATATAATATTTGTATATAAAAACATATTTTTAAGCCAAAATACGGTATATGTTTTTCTACATTTTTATTGTTCTCATCGTAAAATGACATTGAGCAATCTGCATACTGCTTTAGTTCACAAGGCAAACGTCCGATTACAACAAATGACACAAAAAAATGTGATTCAAAATGTCTAAAGTATCATATTTTTAGATGTAAATGTCTTCATTTTAAGGGGGAAAATCGACCATTTTAAAACAAATTGTTATAGTCATCATTTGTGTATTGTTAATAATATGACGGATTAGTAATCGGAATCATTATGAAAAGGTTCATTGACACGTGTCATTATATAAATGGTTTAACAAAATCAAGTAATTGCTATCCAGGTTTTGGGGGGAAAACAATGACAAATTTGATCCTGCTTTCGAAGATTTTGTTTAACACCAGGCAGTTATATAATATATTTTTTGATTTTGAACCACAGACTACAAGTAGAAATATTTATTCTGAAAGGTAATGTAAGAAACTTGTCTGAAGCCCCTACATTTGCTGCCTATGGTCAGGCATTTATAGCATACATTAAGCATGAGCTTCATAAAACCAGACAGATTGATATCGTATTGGATACATCGCAGCTAGTATCAAGGAATCAGCCAGAGAAAAGAGAGGGAGCGGTGTTATAGTAAAGGTGGGCCGAAGAACCAAGGCACCAGCAGAGTGGAAAGATTTCCTTCGAGATTCAAACAACAAGCAGGAACTATTTTCACTCCTTTCAGAGATATTTCGTGAGGAATCGTTCCCGGATAACAAAGAGATTAACATCACACACGGGAAAGCAGTCATATTCCAATGACAGAACGTAAGACGATTTGTATACCAAGGCAGTATCGCATGTCGGGATGCGAATTACCCTAGACCAGTGGTTCCCAACCTCTGGGTCGCGACCCCAGTTATACGTATAGGGTCGCGATGCACTTTTTGTGGTGTCGTGGACTAGCCTAATATAACAAAAGCTAAAATGCTATCACAGTAGCTGTGCGTGCAAATAGAAAACTTCTCACAGGGTTGTCGCGTTTCATCCATAGAGCCACGCATTGCAATACTAGTTGCTGACAAACAGGCTCAAGTTCCAGCTCAACCATCACATTGACATTGATTATCACATTGACGCTAAGGGTGACATTATCACACAATTAGTTGTCAAACGTCATAACAAGTAATAAATGTGAATTATAATGTTATATCATGACTTTATTCTGTGAGGGGTCGCGCTCTGATGCTGGTTTCTGGAATGAGGTCACCACCAGAAAAAGGTTGGAAACCACTGCCCTAGACTCAGAGCTCACCAAGTAGTGCAGATGCAGGAGCGAACGCGGTTGTATCTTTTGCAAATGTGCAAAGGCAAAGCTACCTTGCTCGGAACTCTGCCGCTGCATCTATCAGATATCAAATTAAAGCTCAAGGAATTATTATTATGTCGTTAAAGATTGTTCTGACGCCATATGCGAGTACTACGCACATGAGCAATGTCTCTAACAGTAAATTACGGCATGATTGTATAAATAAATGTGAATAGTCTTGAAATATATGCATTCATTTACTCGTTAGCATTTGCAATATGAAACCGATATACGACTAGTTTAAGATGTGATTCTGCTATCATGTGTACTGTTTTTGACCATGGAAATTTGATAATTTCTTAATTTCTAAACTGTCTACGAATTTCAAAATTGTTTGTGCATTCAGGGATTTACTTTGTAGATCATATAGAGTAAAATCTTTAAAAATGACCTTTTCCCCCAAAAATGCAAATTTTAGCCGAATTATGGGTCAAAATGTTTGCGTCTTGAGAAATTCTTGTATCTTATCATACCAATATGTGTTCCAGAAATGGCTGTTTTGTGAAGTTTGTAACGATAAAATCCTTTACAAACCCCGCTACAGTGCCCATTCATGTATTGTGTTATATGCTTGCTCAACTGATGAGATTTGTACCCCCGCAACACACATACTTTCAACTGCAACAATGCCTTGTCAGACCTGGATCGTCGCACATAACAGGTATGAATGTTTCTTATCCCTTTAGATATGTTTGTCTCAAAAATGCAGGCTAGGTGGGTGTGGGATTTTTCCCCTTAAAGGCATATTATGTGATCTTTTCCAGAGAGCGCCCTCTATTCATGATTTTTTTTAGAAAGTAGATTTTCTTGCAGATTTACATTTCTGATCATAAATCGTACATACATTCCAAGTTACAGAGCGATACGATTCCTATATTACCTCAAAATCATGGTTTTAGAGTGAATTTAGAGTGAAAATATAAACTGTCGTGTTAACCCGACAGTTTATTTTCACTCTAAAACCATGATTTTGAAGTAATTAAGAATCGTATCGCCCTGTAACTTGGAATGTATGTACGATTTATGATCAGAAATGTAAATCTGCAAGAAAATCTTCTTTCAATTTTTCGATGTTGAGGGCGTTCCCTGGAAAGATCACATAATATACCTTTAATTTGTTGAAATTTTGCTTCAATACCATTGCTTTAAATGGATAGTTGCAGGCATTGCAAAATAATAAAAGTCTGGCTAGAAAAATAAATTTGCTATATATACATCCCTCCTTTAAAA
Organism: Ophiura sarsii; assembly: GCA_035610835.1. Lineage (NCBI taxonomy): Eukaryota > Metazoa > Echinodermata > Ophiuroidea > Amphilepidida > Ophiuridae > Ophiura > Ophiura sarsii. The sequence continues at coordinate 1,991,641 of CM069444.1, forward strand.
TTGTTTATTACAATACAAATTATGTCTGGCAAAAAAAAAGAAGATTACCTGGGAAAAAAACAAGCACATTCTAAGTACTGTGCTTGATATGTACTTGGCCAAAAGTGCGAGATTTGGAACAAGGACGAGCACAATTTAAGCACATTCTAAGCACTGTGCTTGGATGATACTTATTAACCTTATTCTAAGCACAATTTAAGCACTTTGTTTAGAATGTGCTTAAAGGCATATTATGTGATCTTTTCCAGAGACCGCCCTCTATTCATTATTTTTTTTAGAAAGTAGATTTTCTTGCAGATTTACATTTCTGATCATAAATCATACATACATTCCAAGTTACAGAGCGATACGATTCCTAATTACCTCAAAATCATGGTTTTAGAGTGAATTTATAGTGAAAATATAAACTGTCGGAGTTATCCGACAGTTTATTTTCACTCTAAAATCATGATTTTGAAGTAATTAAGAATCGTATCGCCCTGTAACTTGGAATGTATGCATGATTTATGATCAGAAATGTAAATCTGCAAGAAAATCTGCTTTCTATTTTTTTTTCGATGTTGAGGGCGTTCTCTGGAAAGATCACATAATATACCTTTAAATTGTGCTTGTCCTTATTCCAAATCTCGCACTTTTGTCCAAGTACATATCAAGCACAGTTTAAGCAAAATTCCAAGCACGCTAAAAACTCTAATATGTAAACAATTCATGATCATTGTAAATCCATGTAAATCCCCTTCTTGGCTTAGAGCTAAGTTAGCACAGTGATTTAGCACAACTCACATTTTAGAGTAATATTCACTTAACCACTGGTGTTTTTCCATTAGTAAGAAGCCATTCATAAACTTTTGTGACTTTTGAGAAGGGCAGTTTTTGTCTTCCATTATAGCTTATTCAGCCATGAAGTCATGGACATCTTTCATTTTCAAACAATACTTTAGGAAACAGTCATAGGATTATTTCTAACTTTCCTTAATGACTAACACAGTCGTTGAAGTAGAGTTCTGAAATGCCTACGCATTTGAAATAAATAGGGTCCCCATAAATCCATTGCAAATCTAGTCATATGGGTTGACAATCTCCAGTCAAAACCATGAAAAACTCCCAGTGCTATGAATATAGTTGTTACAACTGGTGTCTTTGAAAATGGCAGCTAAAAATCTCCCAGCATGCAGCTTGAACAAATATGTAAAACACAATGGATAGTCAACAAGGTGTGACACTAGCAATCATAGGTTAGACAAGTATCATCCAAGCACATTTGGGAAACAAAAACAAATACAAGCATGGTCCAAGCGCGCATATATTATGTTATAATTTTTGTCTAAGTCCTATCCAAGTATAAACTAAGCACAATCCCGGGCACAATCCCAGCACACCTATTTCTATTCATTCAAATCCAAGCACTTTTTAAGCATACCAAAAGTATACTACAAGTATACATTCGATATACTTGCATCGTAAATGTTGCCAACAAGTGCTATCTAAGTACAGTGCAAGCACAACCAAGCATAAAACTAAACCAGTAAACACTATCTAAGTACCTACAATCTTGGAAAAAAGTCCTTGGAACGCGAACGCTGAGCTGATCACACGTGCTGGGTATTGTGTGCATGTATTGATACTTAGTGTTTTCTGTTATAAATGGAAATTGTTCAAATTAGATTTTTCCTTCCCCACCCCTCATCGATCAATGTTGGGACACTCTGGCGAGCTGCAGGAGCCACTGGCCTTGGTCAACATTGTACGGGGGAGTGGGGGTGATACTTTTCCGCTAATCACACGCAGGTGTTCCAAGACTTTTTTCCAGGATTGTATAAGAGGAATGCAAAATATTTGATCTAAATTTCGTTTTTCTATCATAAATCAGAAACCGAATGTCGTATGAATCTCATATTACACACGATTTGAGCAAACAATAGGGGCATCACAAATATTATAAAAATGATGATAGGGAATTAATTTCATTTAGGGAGTGGGCACTGAAAACAATTATTTATGTCATATTTAACTACAATTTGACCCGTTTCTTGATCCTGCGCGCAATAATCTGATGTTTATAAATCAATAAAACAAAAGTATAAAGTTCTTGCTGAGAAATTAACATTTTTATACTTTTAATAATGTTATCACATTGCCCATTTCTTTATTATTTGATATGACGACAATCCAAAATTGCACAAAATGTTTCAAAAATGTCAAAATTATTGAATGTCATTTTACCAATATTTGGAATCACCTTGTGAAATGCATTCAAATAAGTACAAACACGTGCCTATTATTTGTTCAGTTATCCTTGAGATAGACGTAAAAGTGGTTAAACCAATAGCCGCGTTGAAAGTGTTAACATTTGCCGAGCATTAAACGTTTATTTGCAATACTATTCCTATCTATTGAAGATAGCTCATAACAGAAAAAAGGACAAAAATTCACGCCATGAGAGCGACTCGAACCGACGCCAAGCAGGCTATATAAAGGGTGCCAACGAACGCTCCTATCCACTAGGCCAAGCGGACAGTGCTTACACAAGCGTGGATTTGTTTTATTATACATGTTATAGTAATGCATTATTGCAAAGTGTCACACACTTTATCAACAGTTTACCATCAGTTTACCATTGGGACATTTTGCTTAAAATAGGCAATTAAATGTTTTTTCATACTGCCTTTGAGTTATCAAGATAATAATAATAATAATAATAATAATAATAATCAGTATTTATATAGCGCCTTTTCCAAATGGCTCAAAGCGCTGTGATTTTGCTGCTGGTGAATCATCAGAATCATGTCGCACTAACTAGGGTGCTGCTAATTTCTAGCGCAAACCTATCCGCAGTTAGATTGTAACATCCACCATTTTTCAATGCAGCTCCCCAAATACCTTTGGGTCAAGGAAGTTTTTGATAACCGAAACAACTGATCACAGATTTTGAAAGCAGGAGGAAACCGGAGTACCCGGAGAAAACCTGCGAAGCGTGTCCTGGATCGTGATAAACCAAATGCACATAAAGCCCGCGGTATGCATATGGCTCATTCCATGAAGTTGGGGCATTTGTTAAAATAGCAGAATTTGGTACTTTAGGCAGCTTATAAACTGTTTTACTCTATGTGTATATCAAATTTTTTTAGTGTCCAAAAACAGTACTAGGTTATAGTATTGAGCCATGAAAAATAAATAAAAAATCGACCCTTCCTTGAAGAAGAAAAAAATAAAAAATTAGGTGGTGTCCTAGACCATTTTTGCTAAAAAACGTGACATGGAAAACACAACAATTAATATGAGTTTTATGTAAGCAAAACTATCATAGAATTGCTTGGAAATCGATTTGATTAATAAAAGATACATGTATTCATAGTTTACTGACCAAAACACCTCGTCACGCTGGACTGAATTTTCACCCAAGCAACATGAAAATTGCCTTTCCGATGCTACGCACGGTGTCCACAAAATATACATGTGTAGCATCGGGAGTTTTCATTGCTGAATGGGGGTAGTTCTCTATCATACATTTTTTAATTATTTTCCAAAATTAAGAGCATTTATCAATTGAAAACTATTGCAAATGAGAATAAATTTCATGAAGACCATTCCATATATTCATGAAAAAGTATACCGTGCCGTGTGCATGGTGTCCTAACCATAAAATGTAGCATCGTGATAAACATCCTATGCAATTTGTGGGAATCCCCCCCTGGAGATAAATAAAACATTCCATATTTCTTTTTGTAAGGATAGAGGTCAATAGCTATCAGGTTTGTTTGGAATTTGCCACACGTGGGCTAGTTTTATCAAGGTTTCAGTCGCTGGTGTCCCGTTGTAGCATCGGGACTTTTATGTAGCATCAAAATGTAAACATTGGATAGTTTGTAATGGTAAGTGCGATTGTAATTATTTCTTAATGTTGCTTGTATGTCTGTATTTATTAATGCATTTTTATTGAAAGGGAAACACTGAATCAGAATTTCTTTTCATGTTATGATATTAATTTTGAGTCACGGACGCCATAATAATTTGGCGTCCATGTAGCATCGGGCATTGGGTATCGTTATAGTTCGTTGAAATTGTATTTTTATTGTAGAATCACATCATTAATAAACTTTGAAGTTAATAATGAATTAGTTTTTGCTCTTTTAATGCTAATAATATAGCTTACCAATACGATGCTACATAGACACCATGTCCATGTAGCATTTCATAAAATTTGCCTAATTAGACTAAAACAATTACCCCATTCGAAATTATCCATCACCCAAAACATTCAAAACATTGCCTACATTTTACTACACTTTACAGAAAAAGGCATATTATGAGAGATGTACAGGGTGACCCAGAAAATGTTGAACCCAAAAATCACAAACTTAAAAATAAAAATTAAAAATTAAAATAAATAAATATGGCATATTGTTTTTAACAGTTATGTAAACAATTTATTCAGCTTTCTGGAGAACTTTAGATCATGTAAATTGGCCTTACCAAACTAAAGATACACTTGATTGTGTGACAGGAGGTGTTTTCGCCCTTTTGTAAAAGTGAACAAATTGTAACTTGGTTCAGATATGAAACTTAATTCTGTTCTACATGTTCTAAGTACGGTGAGTTAAGTAATCTTTTCTTTTGATCTGTATTTATCAAATTAACATTTTCAAATGAAGTCAAGGGGACTTCAGTTTTTGTTTTCAAAGTCACTTATATAATAATAATATTGATTTACATAATAAAGGAATATTGATGAGATACTGTGCAGAATAATTTATAAAGTTCATTGCAACGGGTGCAACAATGCACTTCGTGCAATGAACTTTATAAATTATTCTGCACAGTATGTCATCAATATTCATTTATTATGTAAATCAATATTATTATTATTATTATTATTATTATTATATAGAAACTTTAAAAACAAAAACTGAAGTCCCCTTGACTTCATTTGAAAATGTTAATTTGATAAATACAAATCAAAAGAAAAGATTACTTAACTCACCGTACTTAGAACAGAATTAAGTTTCATATCTGAACCAAGTTACAATTTGTACACTTTTACAAAAGGGCGAAAACACCCCTTGTCACACAATCAAGTGTATCTTTAGTTTGGTAAGGCCAATTTACATGATCTAAAGTTCTCCAGAAAGCTGTATAAATTGTTTACATAACTGTTGAAAACAGAATGCCACATTTATAAATTTTCATTTTTAATTTATTTTTTTTAAGTTTGTAATTTTTGGGTTCAACATTTTCTGGGTCACCCTGTATATCTAATGAAATATATTAATACACAATGCTACATGGACACCATTTCCATTAGCATTTCACTGAATTCACAATAAACATTCCCTTATTTTAGTTTTATTAACTATAAATAAAACAAATAATTGTAAATCATTTAAGTTCTCTATCCTTTGCTATTCTTTTTCATGTTAAATGAATAATAAATAAAATACTCCAGCATGATTTTAATATAAATATTTTCCTGCAACACAAAAAGTGCAACATGAATAAATAATCTACTCCAATATCAATACACAATGTTCCATGAAGATACTAAGCTAATGCTATAGGGTTTATTTTTTGTTTTGCTTTGCAGGTTCTTGACATTAATTCAGAAGACAGTTCTATCGTCCTGGAATTTATGGAGATGAAGACAAGGAACCCATCATTTTCAAAAACTAGTACCTTTCCAAAGAAATCCATCATAGCAATTAAATTATTTTTTTGCAAACTGACTTTTTAAGTGATCAAACTTTTCAATCATCTTTATCAATAATAGAGGATGATTCAATCAGAAACAAGCAAAGAGACTAAGATCACAAAGGGTACTTTAAGAACAACACTGCATGAAGTTTGTTTCAGTGGACATCTTAAAAGTTCCTTTGATCAATGGTGTATTGTTATTGTGTAATTGTAAGAAATGGTGTAAAACACATACATGTTTATCATACATTAGGTAATTATGTTTTATGCTTCATGGCAGGTTATCTTTTTGTGTAATATGTAGTTTTACAATCCATGTTATTAATTTTATCGTGTGCTTATAACATAAAAAGTTAACATCATAGTACATCCTCTCTATTGATCTGAAAAAGATGCACCTGTTCAAGCTGTTCCAAATATTTTAGGGCACGGTGTCCATGTAGCATCGTAATACTTAAGTACACAGAAAAGGTAAATTTTACATGAACAGTGTTTAGATAAATTTCAAGCAATTCACTCTGTGTATCTACTTGATATGATGAACAAGTAGACAAACCATTCACACTCAAATAATTGTAACAGTATGAATAGTCTTATTATTAACAATGTTACAAGACGCGGTGTCCATGTAGCATCGGTAGTGCATTTTATAACATTATACAGGTAAATAATACTTCATATACTTACTTTATGACTATAATGTAATCAATGTGCATGGTTTATAGAGTACTTTACATCAAACAAATATTGATATGTACTTTATTTAAATTCATTATACAAATTGCAAAATAAAGAGTCACTTTTCAATGAGTTTTTACATAAAACAGTTAATCTACGATGTCTTGTTCGTTAAGTTATGTTCAACCTAGACAAATCTGGTTTCTTTTCATGTATTTGTGGTTCCAAGTAGTTAATTGAGGTATAGAAACTTGGCCCACATCTTAAGCTATTTTATTAGAAAATGATATGGAAATGAGAAATGGTGTCCATGTAGCATCAGGATTTTTGGAAATGTCATCCAACTGTTGAACATGTGCGGTTATTTTACACCAAATGTTACATTAAAATAAAAAGTTCTACATTGGACTTTGGTAAATGTAGAACCTAAAAAAGAAGAAAGAGTTGGAAAATATCCATTTTGAAAATTTCACTTGGATGTCACATAATATGCCCCAACTTCATGGAATGAGCCATATGTGTTAGCTATACCAATCATGCATGTTGTAACTCCGAAATATAAGCCGCATGGGTCACATCTACGCATTTTGATAACAGTTTACCATTTAAAATGAAAACAAAATATGTATACTAATATTATACTATAGAAACGACGGTAAAGTGTTCAATGAACACGTGTTTCAAGGCAACACTTTACCATTACCGTCCCAACTCGTCTGATGATTACTTTGTGAATAAAGCTAAATTCATTTATCGCAGCGCTATTTTAATCAATAAATAAAATAAAATATACTACTTAAATGGTTTATTTACGTATTCACGTATATTATATATTACTTAAATGGTTTATGTTTTCACTTATTTAGTTGTTTGGGTTGTTTTTGAGGATGGGATTGAACTGAAGGCCTATAGATAATATTATCGTCGTGCTTACTCGTCTGACTCATTAGCTCAGTTGATAGAGCGCTGGTCTATAACCATCCAGAGGTCCCAGGTTCAAATCCTGGATGTGCAATTTCTTTTACTGACTATCATTTATAATTTGTGGAGTAAGAAGAAACATTTACTCATCATCCAACCATGTCCAACTATTGTTTTTCCAATTATTTTCAAATATTTCCAAAAAATAAATACCAACAGTTTTTAAAAAAAAGGTGTAAGAAAAAAGTAATATTTGAAAAAAATCCATAAAATAAGGGTTTGTGAATAGCGTGTCGGGAAAAAATACCAGCAATTTCAAAATGTTCAAAATAAATTCCAAAAACTGTAGGCAAAAACGCCCTCTGACAATTTGAGCCAAAAAATGTTGGTTGATAATAATATGTGGAAATGTAGAATTAAATCCAAATGTAGTTTTTTCAAAAATTCTTTTTAATTAAACAGCCAACAAAGTGTACGTATAGGCCTATGAACATTCGAGCAGAAAAAAAGTGTTTTGAAAAAAAGGTGTTTTTTTGCATTTTTTCTTGGTGACTATTGGGCCGGGGGATTCATCGTCCCTTTGCAACACAAGTGATGCAAAACAACGACCGAAAATCAAAAAATACATAATAACAGATGGGCATATGAATAATGAGCATCTATTATTATATTGCAACCCGTTTATGCAATACGAAAGATAGCTGTCGAATCTGTCAAACAGAAGTTACTGCTATCTACTGAAGATAGTTATTTACAAGTAGGCCTAAGTTGTTTTACAATTATTTGTGTTACTTTCAACCCCATATATAGATTCCGTTACTTTTACTTTTAGACACTCCTTTTGCATATCTGACAATACATGAATAAATCTCGTAGGAGTATCTGAAAACGCCACATTATGCATTGCAATAATAGGCAATTATTATACATCTTCGAAATGCATTAGTTAGTATAGGGAATTGTTTTCACTGAACGTTCCCGTATTAAATGAATGTCTTTATTTAAAAAAATATTAGGGTTGCCAAGCCTATGGTCCACTGCCAAATACTGTGCAATTTGAGATACATGTGACATTTAGTTTTCGAGATATGATAGAAAAACCAAATTTAGATGATTTTTTTTGCAATCTGCGTATACAATCTTGGAAAAAAGTCCTTGGAACGCGAACGCTGAGCTGATCACACGTGCTGGGTATTGTGTGCATGTATTGATACTTAGTGTTTTCTGTTATAAATGGAAATTGTTCAAATGAGATTTTTCCTTCCCCACCCCCCATCGATCAATGTTGGGACACTCTGGCAAGCTGCAGGAGCCACTGGCCTTGGTCAACATTGTACGGGGGAGTGGGGGTGACACATACTTTTCCGTTAATCACACGCAGGTGTTCCAAGACTTTTTTTCCAGGATTGTAGGTAGTGTGCTTGATTTGTGCTTGTCATCAACTAAGTACACGTAAAGCACAATATAAGTACTATCTAAGCACAGAACGAGTGTGCTTAGATTTTACCAGGGTATCCTCGTCTGCCCTACCCTCGAAATCCTTCCGACCCAAAATCTTTTCTTATTGTTGTTGTTTTTTCAACAACAACAAGAAAAAAAATTGAAACATTGTAGTCAAAAATATTTTTTTAAAAAAAGTTTAGAAAATAAAAAATACTCACCAAATATTACAGATTGTTTCCCCTTTTTGGTTACCACAACAAGTACATCTTATTTTACTTTTGGTACCTGAAAAAAGGGCAAGGGAGAAAAATTCACCTGTATTAATTAATATTGAAGCTTTGGCCTCTACAATATTGAGTTCATAGTGGAGGTTTTTGCCTGAAAATAAAAAAAAAATCACATTTGAAACTCTTTTCATTTTCATCCTTGCACAAACCTCCATTGGAGAGTAGGTCACTCGAGCTGGCTGAAAAAGAAAATAGCGACCATTTGCGTGACATGCTAGCTGACTGGCCAACAAAATTCAGTCTCTTAAGTGTTTTTGTTTTGCTGTGTAATTACACCCTGTTGTTTATTCGACCACTTTTAACTTACTAATTCATTTATTAGAGACACCCTGTATAATAATTTGGAAATTCATTTAGGCAACCTAAGCCCCTTCCTCTCCTCCAAGTAATTATTATATGTCAATACAACAATCCAATCAGAAAAATGAAATGTGTACCCTGCATCAAACAACTTTAGACGTGTACATATATTGGCCAATAGAAGGAAGTTACCGACATTTTTTTGTTGGTCGCCATACATAAATCATAATTTCATTATTTTAAGGATCACCATGCACTTACCTGCAGTTGTATATATTCGCATTTAAAAATTGGTTACCCACTTGGAGGGGGTCAAACTCGCAATCATCATAAGATTCGTTGATCATATATCAAACTGAAATTGGCTCAAATTCAACCTGCGCTCGTTTTCACAATTATACTGGTGCCCATCTTGATTATTACTTATGCTTGCTTTCCTTTCATGTATAATATATAGGGCAAAATGGATGATTCATTTTGGGGTGTGAACAATTTTCATTGCCATGGATGAATGGATGGATACACATACACAAATGCAACCAAATCATATAGTATATTGTTAACACATAGCAACTGTTGATTGGTATGAACCAGTACCTGTTCTTTACATGTACAGCCATATAAATAGAATAAAATTGGCCCATCAGAATTTGGGGAAAATTTGGAAAAAAGGTGCTTCTATTGTTTATTGAGCCACTTTTTAGCCTAAACTCCAAGCAATCCAGTGGAGGATCCAGGATTAAAATTTACGGGGGGGGGGGGGGGGGGGGGGGGGGGGGCGGACACCAAAAAAAAATCGTAAAAGGGCCCCAATTTATTTTGCCGTTAGCTCGTGAAATTCTGCTAAGTGGCGGGGGGGGGGGAGGGGGGTAGCGATGTGGTTGTCCCAAAACCGGCAACAAAAATCGCAGGGTACAAGTGGCAAATGTACCGACTGAAAAAGGTAAATTGGTACACAAAAAAGGTATATTGTCAAATTTTACGGGCAAAATCCGCCACTGCAATCCATCCATCAATTTGAAACAAATTTGTGGATTATTCAATCAAGCTCAATCATCTTAGAGGGAACACTGGTATGAACATAACTTATAGTTGTTTGCATCTAAACAATGAGGTATAACGGATTTTAGAAAGCTGACAATACGAGGATACTAGATATAATTGAAGTTGTAATATATACAGGGTGTACATACATTTTGTGTATTAACTTCTTTGAATACAATACAGCTATTTCCGTAAGGCACATGAAAGTCAATGATATGTTTCCCGTAATATATTTTCCAAACCATAATGAGGAAACTTTTTCATTATTCATTATTTTGCAGGGATTTCAAATGTTCAAATAACAGCAGTTTCATCAACATATAGGGCGCTCTATACAGATTGTGTCAAAACACCACTCTGCACAACTTATACACAGATTTGTATTTAAAAGGAACAAGATATCTGTGTATAATAATACAAAATAATGATATTTTGGGGGATTTCGAATCTCAAACACGGGCAAAAAATCATAACGCGGGCGGGTAACGGGAAACATAACATTGACTTTATGTGCCTAACATGAATATCAGTCAACCAATTATCATATTCATATTTTTTACACAATAGGGTGATTACAATCATAGATATTGAATAATGTAAAAGGGTGTTTTGGAAGACAAAATAATGTGTTATTCCTGTTTGACAACTATTGAAAACTAAAGTATAAAAATAATATACAGACTCGGACAAACTGGCGTGAATTAAAACACACACACCCTGCTGGCCGGTAAGAATTTTGAAGTTGATAAATATTTTGGGGCCAACGGAAAATTAACATCCTGCTATCCCCGCTAGTGCTACACAAAATACGTATTACGTTACCTAATTTAAGAATAGAGACATTAATGCATTTAGAATAATTTGTCTTGAAAATTAAAATCGATGATGGTAATTTGTATTGTCCAACAAATGTTCAATACAGCACTTCTGAGTAACAATTTGGCCCTTCTGCTCGGAAAATACAAATATACTTTTGCTGGATCATGTGTCAGGTGCTACCTTGTGTTTTCCCAATGTATCAAGAACAAAAAAGCCCATGGCACGATAAGCAAGACTTTCGCGATTGAGTTGTAATTAAAACTTGAGGCAATTCAGACAAATAATGACACTAATTCAAGAGTATTAGCTTTTATTCGAAATCGTACCTGTTGGGCTGGTAAGTTCACAGTCGGGCTGGTAACTTTTACTTGCTACCTGCCCGCATTGGCCGGTTGGGAAATAAATGAAGGTACACCCCTGAGGGTGATAAAAGGGCACTGTTGTACCTGCTGGGGAAACAATTGCATAAAATAGGTTTTATTGCACACTTTCCACGGCGGCAGGCGTCTGCAGATGACATTCCAAAATGTCACAAAATGTTTAAAAGATGTCACAATTATTGATTCCATGAGATTTGAATTGAAATAAGTACAAACCTGCTTAGTATGGTTCAGTAATCCTTGAGATATACTGAACCAAAAAAAAATCACCATAATATTGTAAAAATATCAATAACATTTTTTTTCTTCAAAGTACAGACAATTCATTTTTTCCCCAATTTTAAAAAAAAAAATTTAATCACAAAATTTCTCAAAAAATTGCAATTTTTTTTTTAAATTAAAATAATAATAATAAAAATAAATTAAATAAAAAATTCCGTAACAAATTTCACAATATTTCAAAAATTAAAAAAGAACAAATAAAAAAGAAGTTTCTACTGCATTTTTTGACTGCTACTATACAATTGTATATTATTCGTGCAGGTAACCAAATCGACCAAGTTCGAATAAACTTGGTCGACCAAGTTCACTCCAGTGACACAATAGGGTGATTACAATCATAGATATTGAATAATGTAAAAGGGTGTTTTGGAAGACAAAATAATGTGTTATTCCTGTTTGACAACTATTGAAAACTAAAGTATAAAAATAATATACAGACTCGGACAAACTGGCGTGAATTAAAACACACACACCCTGCTGGCCGGTAAGAATTTTGAAGTTGATAAATATTTTGGGGCCAACGGAAAATTAACATCCTGCTATCCCCGCTAGTGCTACACAAAATACGTATTACGTTACCTAATTTAAGAATAGAGACATTAATGCATTTAGAATAATTTGTCTTGAAAATTAAAATCGATGATGGTAATTTGTATTGTCCAACAAATGTTCAATACAGCACTTCTGAGTAACAATTTGGCCCTTCTGCTCGGAAAATACAAATATACTTTTGCTGGATCATGTGTCAGGTGCTACCTTGTGTTTTCCCAATGTATCAAGAACAAAAAAGCCCATGGCACGATAAGCAAGACTTTCGCGATTGAGTTGTAATTAAAACTTGAGGCAATTCAGACAAATAATGACACTAATTCAAGAGTATTAGCTTTTATTCGAAATCGTACCTGTTGGGCTGGTAAGTTCACAGTCGGGCTGGTAACTTTTACTTGCTACCTGCCCGCATTGGCCGGTTGGGAAATAAATGAAGGTACACCCCTGAGGGTGATAAAAGGGCACTGTTGTACCTGCTGGGGAAACAATTGCATAAAATAGGTTTTATTGCACACTTTCCACGGCGGCAGGCGTCTGCAGATGACATTCCAAAATGTCACAAAATGTTTAAAAGATGTCACAATTATTGATTCCATGAGATTTGAATTGAAATAAGTACAAACCTGCTTAGTATGGTTCAGTAATCCTTGAGATATATTTTGAAAATTGCGAAAGGTTTCTGGAAAATCTGTTTTGTATATGGCCACTAATAGCCAAGTGGAAAATGCACAGAAATCTGTTAAAATGGCTCATTCAGAGTTTGTTTGTTTGTTTGTTTGTTTAAATGGTCGGTCCGTACAGACACACGCTTGGGTCCTGAAGGGACCAGACTCAAGCAAATTGCTCGGGTCAGGCTTAAAAAGCCTATATAAGCATGCTGGTTGAATTATTATTAAAAACAGTGTTTGATAATAAGGCCTTTCACAATTTATTCAGTTTCCGGCTTCACGCTGACATATAATAAAAAAAATAGGGACAGCGGTCCCAAATAGGTCGTCCGTTTATATGAGTAGTTTGGTTGCAATTGTACTTCATCTGTTTAAATGTAATCAATTTTACATATATGCACCCAATTTTACATCTTGACCTCAGATGACCTTTGACCTTGGTATGTGACCTTTGACCTCATTAACATATGAAGGTTCCAATTTTGCATCTATGACCCAAGTTTGATATAAAATTGGATGGATTGAGCGTGATACACAAACTTCACAAAGATATTGGTCGAGCTATGAGTTTTAAAAAATATTGTGCGAGACGCAATCATTATTAGGCCAAAAAAAATAAATTGTTTGTTTGTCCATAGAGGGTCCGAAAAAGGTAGGGTCGGTAGGTCGGATAATTTTATTTTATTTTTTATTTCTTTTAAATACGGATATTGTATTTGGGAATATAAATTCGACATGAATACTGTGAATTAAAGTCGTCCAAACACAAAACACATCACTTTGATAGTATTGAACTCTTTTTCATGAGTTCCAATATTGTAGTAGCCTACTGGTTGCAACACTGCAAACTCGGTCAAAGAGTATTTTTGTACCGAGTTTGTGTGCGCAGATACCGTGAACATGTTGTCGGTCGCCGCCATTTATTATGATTGAAAATTTGCAGAAAGTGAAACAACGTAGTGTTGAAGTTCTAGAAATATATACGTGAAAGTATTACTAAACCTATTTTTTCTCGAACTAACTACCCCAAAAATTGCAAATATGAACCGTAACTAGAGTTTTTATATTTTCTCACACAGCGTTTTTAGTATAAAAATGACATCAATTGCACGCGCGATTAAATGTTCATTTAGTCCTTTTAATAGTCCCCGCGGTTGCCAAGTTCATGCAATAAACATCATGTTACAAGGGACTGCGCATTGGGGATGGTGTTTATAAAGACCAGATTTACGATAGCGTACAAAATCAGGAATAAAACGGTCCGTTTGGCCATTTAATTTGCTCAAAAAGTTGTTTTAAAAAAATAATAGAAAATAAAAAATAATACGGTCGGCACCAAGGTACACGGTCGGTCGGACGTGGACAAACAAACATTTTTTTCATCTTGGCCTTATGCAGTGAGAATCTGACTTGACAAAAAAAATCCAAAATCCAAAAACAGAAAAAAATCAAAAAAAAATCACCATAATATTGTAAAAATATCAATAACATTTTTTTTCTTCAAAGTACAGACAATTCATTTTTTCCCCAATTTTAAAAAAAAAATTTAATCACAAAATTTCTCAAAAAATTGCAATTTTTTTTTTAAATTAAAATAATAATAATAAAAATAAATTAAATAAAAAATTCCGTAACAAATTTCACAATATTTCAAAAATTAAAAAAGAACAAATAAAAAAGAAGTTTCTACTGCATTTTTTGACTGCTACTATACAATTGTATATTATTCGTGCAGGTAACCAAATCGACCAAGTTCGAATAAACTTGGTCGACCAAGTTCACTCCAGTGACATAATGTTCAGAATAATTGGTCTTTACCAATGCATTGCAAGTATGGGACGGAAGATTCGAACTGCATAATAATGATTGCAATTGGTCAATGTATGGAAAAGAAATGGACAAAACAAAAAGTGTATACCAAATTGTTGACACACAGACAACACACCCCGACAACACACCCCGACAACACACACAGACAACACAGACGAAGGATGCTGCCATAAGGTCTCTTCCTACAGACGACCTAAAAATGAGAATTGAAAAATATTTAATTAAATGGTAGGATAAGTTGATAAGTCAAAAATAAGCATCAACATTTGATTTTTTTTTTGGGGGGGGGCGGTTGTGGGGGATTTATTCCAGATTGGAATGACTGATTTTTGCAATCAGTAAAATGATCACACTTGAGAATTGATTGTTATTCAACAATATTTCACATAGATCTAAATAAAGATCCTCTGTTTTCCCAATCTCTACCTACCCGAATTCAGTGTCCATCCGAGGCCGCTTGCTGTACCGGCAAACTATAGTTCCAATAAATCTCATAATACAATAGGACAGTAGTGTAAAGGGCGAGTCATAAAAGTGTACTCAAAGTAAAATAATTATATTTGTTATCAGAATATGAAGGCAACCAATGTATGCGGCAATGGATGCATTTATTCACTATTATCAGCAAAAAGAATTATGACATTTCATGGTATCGTTTACCAGATATGACTCTTTTGGTAAAGTAACTGCATTTTGAAACCGAACACAATCTTGAATATTTTACTTAAAAAGGCATATTATGTGATCTTTTCCAAGAAGCGCCATCTATCATTGATTTTTACTATGAAAGCAGATTTTCTTGCAGATTTGCAAGATACGATACGATTCCTAATTGCTTCAAAATCATGGTTTTAAGAGATTGAAAATAGATTGTCCCGGTACCGGGACAATCTAAATTCACTCTAAAACCATGATTTTGAGGTAATTAGGAATCGCATCGCTGTGTTACTTGGAATATATTTATGATTTATGATCAGAAAAGTATATCGGCAAGAAAATCTGCTTCCATTTTTTTCTCTCGAGGATTGAGGGCATCCTCTGGAAAAGATCATATAATATGCTTGCTTGATATTAATGAACAACTAGATTCATGTATGGTACACAATAACTAACGAACAAAAACAATTCAGACATTTTCAGTTATTTTTTCAAACATTAAATGGGAAATAATGTCAAAACAATGTCATTATGATACAAAATTAGCAACAACAATAACAAATTTTGGCTTTTGTGATAGTCGGCCTCAACTTGGACTAGAGAGTGGACCGTTTTCAATAGTGAGATTCAATAGATCTTATCAGAGAAAATATCACAAATCTTGTTTGATTTATAAAATGTTGACTTTTACGCAAATGAGCATACATTATGTTTACCACAACCAATTTCCACCAACTAAAATGCTTTAGAAAGCTATTGAGATCCCCATCTGCCTCAATAAAAAATCTGTGAATTTCTTGCACAGATTTTAAGAATAAAACTTCTTCTTTTTTTGACTGACTCACCCTGTATGAAAGCTACCATACCAATGTATGCGGCAATAGATGCATTTACTCACTATCATCAGCAAAAAAAGAATAATGACATTTCATGGTACTGGTTGGTTGGTTCGGTCCTGTCATGACTGACAGCTCGTGACCTTACAGATACTACGCCACAAATAACGATTTTCAGCAAAGGAGTAACAATCACGGAGAGGGTGTCCAGTAATCAATTTTATTTGGTCAATCCACCGGGAACGAGGTCTGCCTCTCTTACGCTTCCCTTCAATCATGCCTTGCATGATCATCTTCTCTAGGTTGTTACCCTTGCGACGTGAAATATGGCCGAAGTAGCTCAGCATTTGGGTGTTGATAGCATGAAGAAGTCGTTTAGACACCCCTATTTCTTCAATAATACTGGCATTGGTCCTTCTCATTGTCCATACGATACGAAGCATACGCATCCAACACCACATCTCGAAAGCAGCTATTCTGTTTTTGTCAGCTTTGGTTAGGGTCCACGTCTCACATGCATACATGGCAATTGGAAATACAAGGGCTTGGACTAGCCTGGTTTTTGTTGCTCTGGTTATTCCTCTGTCAGCCCAGATCTTGCTTAGGTTGATCATTGCTGATCTGGCCATTGCTAAACGGTGTCTAATCTCTTGGCTGCAACCACCCTCTTTGGTGATCAGGGATCCAAGGAAGTTGAATTTCGAGACCGATTCCACCTCATTACCATCAATTATGAGAGGCTCTCCAACACCATCTGTGCCTATGGACATGATCTTGGTCTTGCTGACATTTAGACGTAGGCCAAGCTGCTCACTCTCCACCTTGACTTTCTTCAGGAGTTCCTCCATCTCTTCCATATTTGTTGCAAACAGGGTGGTGTCATCGGCATAACGTAGATTGTGTATTTGGTATCCACCTACTGACAGCCCCCCTGGCCAATCATCCAATGCACGTCTCATTATAGACTCTGCATAAAGGTTGAAGAGTGCTGGTGAAAGTATGCACCCTTGACGGACTCCCTGACCTAGAGCAAACCAATCACTATTTCCTTTCTCAGTGCGCACACAGGCAGCTTGACCATCATACAGATTGCGAATTAGGTGGACGAGGTGGTAAGGGATTCCCATTTCTTGCAGTGCTGTCCACAATGCCGAATATCTCACACAATCAAAGGCCTTAGCCTAGTCTATGAAGCACATGAAGAGCTCCCTCTGGAATTCAAAACATTTTTCCATTATGTGACGTACATTGGCTATCTGATCTCTTGTGCCGCGGCCTTTCCGGAAACCGGCTTGCTCAGCAGGAAGTTCACGTTCAAGATGAGGTCTGAGACGTTCGTTGATGATGTGCAGTAGGATTTTGCTTGCATGTGGTATCAGAGCGATAGTACGATGGTTTTTACACTCGCTAGCATCCCCTTTCTTTGGAAGCTTGTAAGGAAAACTGATCTCTTCCAATCCTCTGGCCATACTCTTGACTTCCACACAGTATTGCACAGCTTTTGCATAATAACTGCTACAGAATCATCAGCTTGCTTCAGGAGCTCACTTGGAATATCATCTAGACCAGGTGCCTTTTGACTTTTTAACTTCTTGATGGCTTCCTGGACCTCAGACAGAAGAATATCAGGCTCATCTTTACCTAGTGGAGGCGGGGGAGACTCCTGTGATCCATTTGTCTCTTCTTGGGACGCATACAGATTTTCACAGTAGTTTTTCCAACGATCCTTGATTTCGTCACTCTCAGTCAAGACTTTTCCTTGCTCATCCTTGATGATAGCCAATCTAGTTGTCGTTTTTGAGGTGATGTTTTTTATACATCTAAAGAGCTCTCTGCTGTTTTTGTGAAAACTGTGATCCTCAAGTTCTTGGCATTGCTGTCGGATATGCTTATTTTTATCTCTCCTAGAATTCAATTGAACCTCACTTGAAAGTCTTCTGTATAGGTTACTGCCTTGCAGACCAGCTTCCTTCAATTGGCGTCTTTCATCTGCTAAGTTGATGGTGTCATGTGACAGCCATGATGTGGTCTTTCTCTTATGTTTCTTAGGAACATGTTTTTTGGCTGCGCTGAGAATAGAGTTTTTGATGTCCAGCCAGAGTTCATCAGGAGTTGTTTCCTCATCTCTAACCATCAGTTCTTGAAACAGATTTCTGGTCTCCACTCTGTATTTGTCATCAAGATGCTGCAAATCAAATCTGCAGGGTTTGGGAGCACCTTTGGTCATCTTCAACTTGATTCGAAAATCAGCAATCAGAAGTTGATGGTCACTACCTATATCTGCCCCTGGCAGGGTTTTTGCTATCTTGATAGAAGACTTCCACCTACTGCTAATGAGGATGTAGTCAATCTGGTTTCTTGTGATGCCGTTTGGTGATATCCAAGTGTACTTCCGCCTCGGGTGTTGTTGGAAGATTGTGTTTGTGATAGTAAGTCTGTTTGCTACACAGAAATCCACGAGTGTACTACCTCTTTCGTTTCTGCTTCCCAAGCCATGCGGGCCCAAGGCCATGGTTTCGTCTTCGCTTTGAATGCCTTCATGGTACTGTTTACCAGATATGACTGTTTTGGTAGAGTTAGTGCATTTTGATACCGAACACAATATTGAATGTTTTACTCAATAATGCTTGATATTAATGAAAAAGTGGATTCATGTAAGGTACACAATAGCTAACTACCGGTAATAAAGACAAATAAAACATTCTTAGTTATTTTGTAAACATTAAATGCAAAACAATGATAAACATTGTCATCCCTTACCGAACTCCAAGGCCTGAACTTAGCCTGAACTTAGCCACGAACAATCTCAGAATAATAGGCCTGAAATCCTTAGCTGGCGATAGCCACGAAAACAGCCGAATTATTTAAATTAGCTAAGCCATTTTAGGCCTCGAATAATACCCCAGCCATTTTAAGGCCTTGAATGAATATTAGCCACAAATTATTTTTAGCCTGAAATCATTAGCCTGAAATAATTAGCCTGAAATCATTACCCTAAATTCCTTAGCTGGCGATAGCCACGAAAACAGCCAACATTATTTAAATTAGCTAAGCCATTTTAGGCCTGAAATCTTTAGCCCTTTGTTCATCAAGGGCATTGGCCAGGCACCCAGCTGTTATACATTGATCACTGTGTGCCTTGTGGCAATTATGAAACTGTAACATATGGGATAAGAAATCTAACTAGTTGATACATATGAATCTGATATCCATGGTGTTTTTTAACTCATAAGATTAAACTGTAATAAGATGACACAGCATTTGAGCTTGAAAACTGCTGCAGGAGTTTATTAAAATCTTTAGAGATGGGATAGAGGTGGTTACTGGTTAGGGATAGAGGGTTGAGGTTTGACAGAAAGGGTCAGAGAGAGATGGATAGCAAGATGGAGGGTTAGAGAGTATGCAGGTCGAACTATTCAATTTAAGTTCTAAAGCATTTAGTAAAAATATGCAGATTACCTAATTATCGTTTAAAAAAAATCGTTGACATGCGACAGAAATAGTTATTCATAGAAAAATGCAATATTTAAGTTCCTATTCAGCGTGTACTTAAATTCTTATTTGAATCAATGTTTTGTTGTACAAAGAGGGCTGATTTTTCTTAATCCTTACAGGTGAAAGTTCATACATGTATAACACAATTGTAAAAATGTATAAATATTACCAGTTTTTATCATAATACAGGGTGTATCAAAAAAATTAGGACACTTTTTGATGATGGTTTAAATCCTTGTTAAATCACTGAAGCATGACCAATTTTTATTTTAATGTAAAGAACAACTGATAAAGATAAAATCCTGAAAAGATGAGAAAAATCCATTATTAATTAAGGAAATTGTGACCTATTAGGCAAGGCAATCTATTTTGTAGTATGTACAATGGTCATTCACACAGTAACAGTAGATTAACATGAACGTGCACACTATTAATGCCAATTCTACTTCTTATCATGCTAATGAACCATCTACAGTGGGTTCGAGAACTGTTTTAATTTGCACAGAATATGCATGCATCTGATTTGTGGATTAGGCCTATTTAGCCAGTATTGATTTGTGCCAGAATAATGGATTACCAAACTAATCTTTGCTATTGACTGATAGATTATTTTCTATGTTTATAATTATTGAAACGTATTGAAACGTAAACCATGTTATTTACTGGTCTATACATGTAAATCCCATTGTACAAACCAGTAAATAACATGGTTTACGCAAATTATGCTAGTGTTCTTATTTTTCATCGGATTGATCTCATATCTTCAGGATATCATAATAATTAATTGGGCTTTACATTGAGACTAAATTGGTCATGGTCCAATGATTATAACAAGTATTACACTGTCATGAAAAAGTGTCCTAATTTTTTTGATACACCCTGTATAATATAATTGAGGGCACAGCCTCCAGCATATCACTGCATAGGTATGTCTTTAATTGGGCACATCTTGAGGGTTCTGGATAGTACAAATATGATTAAAATCCATGGTGTAGGCCTAAGGATGGAACTAGAATTCTGTAAATATAAAGTTGTAGGTTTTCTGAGAGATATGCTGTATAAAAGTATCATAATCTGTCAGGAATTATATTTTAATAAGCCCCATGATAAAAAACAATTAGAAAGATAACCATTCCAGCTAAGAATATCTATAGTATATATTTAATAATTTTTATATCATATATTACAAACCATCCCTCTATTCCTATAGGCCAATTAACACAAATAGTTTGATTCTAGCCCTCCCTCCTCACTTTCTGGGAAAAGGTCAATGTTTTAAATTTTTAAATTTTCAAACATTGAGTTTCAATGACTGGCTCCAGTGCAGAATATCATTTCAGGCTAGCTTGATGATATCAGATCATTTTAGACCTATTTTCTTAGCCACAAAAAGGAGATTGGTAAATTTGTTGTGAGCTATCAATTTCAGGCTAGCTTGACGATAAGATCAGCTCTTTCAGGCCTATCTTCTTAGCCACAAAAAAAAGATTTTTGTGAGCTATCAATTTCAGGCTAGCAGGTTTTATACTTTCAAGCCTGAAAGTAACTATAGGCCAAGAAATAGGCCTCGAATAGAATTTCAGGCTTATTCCTTAGCCACGAAATAGTTTTAGGCTAAGTCGTGGCTAAGTTCAGGCTAAATAAGCCTGAAGCTTTGGTAAGGGATTATTACACAAATTTAAAAAAAATGCTTTTGTGATAGTCGGACTCAGTTCGGACTAGAGTGTGGACCATTTCCCATAGTGAAATTCAATAGATCTTATAAGAGAAAATATCGCACATCTTGTTCGATATATAAAATGTTTACTTTTACGCAAATGAGCATAAAATATTGAAGTAAACAATATGCTATTTGTAACAAATAAATGAATACTCACATATGAATATTTCATCCTCATACATTGGAGGTTTCATCATAATCCACTTTGGCGGGAAGAAACATCTTCAGATTTGCCAGATGATTCTAGTAGTGGATCATAGACGTGACTGAGCAAAAAGTCCCATCCTCTCGGTTGAGTGTTTGGTCACCTCTCTTTCTGATTTCCTTGGTGGCCTCATCCCAGTCTATTGCATGATTTGCCCTAGCTACAGGGTCCGAAAAAACCTGATTTTGTCTGTTCTTGCTTTGAAACCTTTCTCTCTGATCTCGAGTATTTATTATTGTGTCTGCTTTCTTTGTCTCAGCTTGATGTTCTGCTAAGCGAACTCCAAAAAAGTCGAGCTAGGTCTCACCAACATACGTCAAATAATTTACGAACTATTTTAAAACTCTTTTATATACACACTTTACTTTACAGGGCTATCCTATTATTGTATGACTTTGATTTGCGGTGGGAAATGAATTCAATCATACCATCAGGGTTCACAGTAGCTTCAAAATTATGTGGTCCAGTTGGACCCCCTATTCTGGCAATTCTCAGAATTATGGAGTCCAAACAGAATTTTTGGGAGTCCATGAAATAATGATAAATTCCCTAATTATGATTACTGTATCATGCCGCATGTGAATGATAGTTGCTTGCTACTCTCCTCAGTCTCCTGTTTTCTATACACATTTTGACATTGTGAAGGTATAATCAAGGAGTTAATATAATAACTCCTTGGTATAATGCAGTAAGTGTGACTGTTTACTGGGGATTACTGCATTACCTGTGACTGTACTAATTTCATGCCCATCGTATTCCAGCCATCTGAATCGCTTCAACCAGTCTGAATTCCAAGCTTTATTGCACATTTTCTTTTCTTGGCCCTTATTTTTATTGGGGTTTTCACCCCCGGGTTTATTTCATCCTCCATGGCAGCAGGATGCAGGCAGTACAACTACAATACAGTAGTAAAGCAAGCGAGACGAAAACTTTTCCCAAGCACATGCGCAACAGCGCAAGTCCTAATGAGGCCACTCAAAGCGAGATCGTATAACTTTTCAAGGAGGTTAAACGCACACAATATACTATATAAATTGACATATCAAACAGAGTTTTGAACTAAAGATTATCAATAAAACGTTCATTACTGATTAACAATATACAATATTTATATTTATTAAAAAAACATACAGAAAACTTCAGAATTAAACAATCAAATTAATTGTTGTGCATTTGCCCTGAACGTACCACCCCTATTGCCAAATTGAACCGGTCCATGTCACCCTGTGCCGTGTCACAGGTCAACACTTATTATAATACATGCAAATAATTTATCTCTTTTACCTACTGTAGAGTACTCGCAATTCCCGCACGTGCACAAACGTATATACATACATTTGTTTACGAACAAGTATCTTACTCTTGTGGAGGAGACGATAATGTAGAATAACGTGCTAGTTTGGTTGTACATCCCCTCTGTGTATATGCACTGATTTGTTTTGATACTAAAACACTGCGCAAATGAGAAGTATTTGGGCATGTTGTTGACATTTTCGACGATTAAGCTTAGCAAATTTTGATGCAATTTCAGATATTTGTAAACTGCGATGCATCGTGAATTCGAGATCGTATTTATAGTAAGATGAATAGCCTCAAGCTAGGGCGTCCAAGCAAGACGCAATAACACAGGACATTTCAATATTATGGCGTCCAAATCAAAATGAGGGCGTCTATGACGCCCAAACGCAAGGTAGCGTGAACCCTGCATACCATTCAAGTTTTTTTGAAAAGATTCTGGGTATTGATTTGTCGATTGAAACCATGCACTCGCACGACCTAAATTGTTATACCAACATACCGGGTGTATACAAAAATAGGAGTTTCTCATGAGTGATTAAAATCAAACCATAATTGATTTCATTATAAAGTACAACCGGTGAAGATGAAATCCTGAAAAGATGAGACAGATCTATCATCAATTAAGGAAATTATGACCAATTAGTCAACCCATTTTGTATTATGTACAATGGTAATTCACACAGTAAAAGTAGAGAACATGACAGTTCCCAATTATCCTCCAATTAAGGGGGTGTGGACCCTCAGCATAGCCTCCATAAAACTGCTGCAACTCCTTCATTATTCGTTTAATCTGTATAAAAGTATACATTTTCTTGAAGAAAAGGGGTTCAATGAACCCAACTATGAACATAAAATTGATCATTTTGAGAAGACAAAAAACCATGTTTTTGACTTATTTAAGGTTTCGTCACTAAAAAAATATTTTGTCAAATTTTGTCGTTCTAGATTTATTATAATCTTAATAAAATTCTCTAGGAGTCTTTTTGTTGTTGTTTTGAATATCTGATTTATTTTTTGAATTATTCACCAAAAAGTGCCAAAATGTGATTTTCATGATTTTGGAGGTAAACAAAATTCGGGGCTATGCTGAGGGTTCACCCCCCCCCCCCCCCCCTTAAGATGTGTTTTAATAAAACAAGGAATTACTTTTTTACCATTTTATTATAATTTCACCTGCACAAGAAATTTGTGCGCATGCATTTTACATGCATTTTGACACTAGCAATTATCAAACTGTAATATCTCGGCAAGTATAGCACATACCATCGGTCATTCATATACCAAATTTAAAGCTTATAACAGCAGAATCCAATGACATTATTCAAAAAAAGACAAAATTTTGACAGGTAAAATAACACCTTAAATCTGAAGACATTTTGAGCAGTTTGGGCAATAGAGGGGGTAAGGCCTTTAGGCCCTTGGGGCAATAGAATGGGTAAGCCCTTGGGGCAATAGAAGGGGTAAGTCCTTAGAAAAGTATGTTCTTCTGAATGTCATTGCAATTCTGCAACAATGCTGATTATTTTGACACAAAAAATATGATTGTTCAATCCGGGGGGGGGGGGGGGGGGGGGGGGGGGGGGGTGGTCAGGTATAGTGTTGTAATCATTTAGAGAACGAAAACGTGGATTAAGGGTGCTTTTTTAGACTACAACGCAGCCCTGCTAAGAGTATCAAAATTGCCAATTTCAGAATTAGGGTCAGTGGCGTAGCTAGGTTCTTCATATTGGAGGGGGAAAATAAAAGTGCACCGATAAGAGTTTACCGATGAAAGAAATGCATGCGGAGCGCGCGCAAATTTGCGCATTTACACTGATGTTGCAACGATTAGGTACATTTTGGCTCTAATCAGTCAGGGCAAATGTCCAAAAACGGCAACTTGTCGAATCTGGCAGCATACTGCCGGATCCGGCAATATTGCTTTTTTGCCATTGGTTATTTTTAAGAACTAATTAATTATCAATTGCCTCTTAAACACCCTTTCAATACTTATTTGTATTCTTCTTTATTCGAACATGACTTATACATCAATGGTTTAAAATAAAATATCAAAATAAAATATCTTAAGACCATTTTTGACCAAAAGTACAATTAATTATGACTAAATTAATTAATTAAGCATTTTGCTTTAAAACATATAAAACCTCACTGTCAAAATTTATGAGCTTTGGTCAAAACTTAGGGAATTATTTTCTCATCATGATTCATCAACTTATTTGATCCCCCAACTTAAAATAAAGACGCTAGAGGCAAAAAACGACTTAATTTTGCGATCTATTTAATTTCGCAAACATATTGCTGGCTCTAAGTCACGAAAATAAATACCACAAATTTTGCAATTTAATAAGATTTAATAACAAATTTCAATTTAATTTAATAACAATAATTTAATTTAATACTTTAATTTAATAATAATAATTTAATTTAATAACATTTAATTTAATAACAAATTTTGCAAAGATAATTGGTTATCATTTTGACTTAATTAAATTATAAAACGACCTTACTGAACATGCAGAAGTAGGTTCTTAATTCACAAAAATAACCAATGGCAAAAAAAGCAATATTGCCGGATCCGGCAGTATGCTGCCAGATTCGACAGGTTGCCGTTTTTGGACATTTGCCCTGACTGCTAATCGAGCACATGCCTGTTTAGGGCCCGAAAAATGGCTATCTTTGGTCTAATTTGACCGTTCTAATTTCTTTCCATGATTCCCCTTGTCAAATGAACCGACAGACTCAAAATATTGATGGGGCGACCACCCATCCCACCCCGGCTACGCCACTGATAAGGGTGTCTTTTCAACCTGAATTCGCGCTAGGGGTTGCTTTGGCCGATTATCACGTGTCACTGTAAAAAAAGCCCAAAATAGTTACCTTTAAGACACATTTTCTAACAAAAAATAATACAAAAGTACTTCATACGGTAATTTCAGTGTAACCCCTTCTCAAGGCCGTCAGATGGGGGGGGGGGGGGGGGGGGGGGGTGCGTTGGGTGCGGACGCACCCCCCCCTTGAAAATCTCTTTTTTTCTTTTTAGGGTAAAAATTGTGTTTTTCTTAGTTTCAAATTTCAATGATAGTAAAACTACTCACAAAACATGTTGTTTTATGAATGGAAAATGGGGTCAACGAGGGCAAGATACATGAAAATTGTGTCCTAAATTCGCTGTAATGCTCAGAGCTTCCGAGGGCTTCGCCCCCTGGACCCCACCCGTTATTGGCTTCGCGCCAGAGGCGCTCGCATCGTCAGCGTGCTGCAGCACTAACACTCTGACGTCATACTACTACTTCCGGTAAAAAATCGTGAAAACGCACCCCCCTTGGGCAAAAGTGTCTGACGGCCCTGCATCTTACCTATATCCTTTACTCTGAATATGATTCGCCGAGCTTTACTAATTGTTGTTAGGGTCACTTTTTCCTTTCTAGAGAATCCGTGTTTACGGTAATTTTTGAGAGTGGATTCTCACAGATGATTACAACTTTTATACATGAGTGGCCCCCTGTGTTGTTCAAAAATAGTGTGCTCAGTCAAAATAAAAAATTGAGAAAAGTGCATTTAAATTTTGTTTTGCGTATTCACGGGTAGTGAATATGGTGCAATTTAAATTTAAATTTGAGGTATGCAGAGGTTAATTATCAAAAAAGGGACTTGAAATAATGAAAGTACAGGGTCTTAAGATGTATTTTAAATAAAGTGTGAACAAATATTAAAAAGTCAAGATTGTTGGCATTTTAATAGTAGGATTCGACTTAGGTCTTAAATTAAAAGAGGACAATAAGTGTCCTTTTATTTATAAATAATTAAACCGGACAAAATATGCTGAATAACAATTAAGCCCCGAGGGGGTGGGGGGGGGGGGGGGGGGCGTCAGTCAGGTATACTGTTGTAATCATCCTTTTCCCTTTTTTGAGAATCTGTGTTACGGGTAGTTTTTGGATTCATACGGATGATTACAACTTTTATACATGAGTGCCCCTCCCCCTGATAGCATATAACCTATCTATTAATATTGATGGTATTAATTTAATTCCCCTATTGACATGATCGGTGCTTTCCTACTACAACTTTTATACATGCTACTGATCAGGCTTTCTCAGGAAGAACACTGGGCATTCATAATAATCAAGACACATTAATTTCACTAGCTGTTTTAACTACAAAATAAAGACTTCTCTGTTTCTTTGCGTTGTCACAAATATGAAGTATTTGTGTAATCTAACTATTATGCACTTATCAATTGCATCCCTGGCCCCGGGAGACCCGGGGCATGGCGGGGACTATGCGGGGACCGTACGCAATCGTACAAAATGGTTGCCCGGTTATGCGGGGGCGTGTACCGGGGACGTACAAAACGTGCCTCCGCTAGCCGGGGTGTGTAGCCGGGATGTACACCACTGACAAATAAGCTGGGGAATGGCTGGGCAGTATATAGAGGGGGTGTACGCTATTAAAAGTACACATGTACACCCCGGGCCGTAGCCGGGGTGTACACATACATAGCGGGGATGTACGCTTAGGTACACAAAATGAATACACCGGAACAGTAACTGGGGTGTATACACTTTGTCCCGGCTATTGGAGGCCAGGACCGTACGGCGACGTACACTTTGTCCCGGCCAAGGGGGGGGGGGGGGGGGGGGGGGGGGGGGGGGGGGGGGGGACTGTAGCGGGGACGTACACAAAATGGTGCCCTGCCCTGCAGGAACCGTAAACGACTGTACCCGGAATGTCACATGGGCAATTTGTACGTCCCGGCCCTAATCACCGCTATCCCCGGGTCCGGGGATGCAATTAATAAGTGCATTAATATGATATATTTGTGCAGTTACCTTAATTTTCTTAATCTACAACTCAATGGAACTCTCTAATATTATGACATTTTTTCATTTGCATTTGTGTTATATATGCATATTATTTATTGAGCCATGATTGGTTTTTGTGTCAGAATTAATAGGAATACTGATCATTGCTATTGCTATTGATTAACAATTTACAATTGTGTAAGAAAATAGCAAGGGATTAAAATGTAAACCATGTCACTTTATTGGGCATGTAATCCCATTGTACAGACTAGTATAAATGACACCATGGTGTATGCAAATTGTACTTGTGAACTTATTTTTCATTGGAATAATCTCAGATAATCAGGATATCATCAATCATTACATTGAATAGGTAACAGCCCAGTGATTTTTACAAGTATTTAACTGTCATGAAACAGAGTTCTATTTTTTTATGCACTAGTGATTTCATAGTCCCCTCTGAACAAGGATAAGGCAAAAACTGTAGAAACATTAATACCTATTCCCACCATACAATGTCAAACTAAGACCAAACAAAAAGGTTGACTTGCCCTTTCAAGTGCCAACATCTGGGTCAACAAATAAGCAAGTAACATGTATGTGTTTATGTCACAGTTAAACATAAACAGAACACATTTTGCTATTAATTAACCAAAATAGGATATTTTAAAAAAATGAGTCTAAATTTTCAGTTCTTTGGGTTGGTCGCAAAGGGAAGTCAACTTTTTTAGCCTTATTCGGCGATGTACAGTTATCGATAATTATTAAGAAGATGATTCTCTGCCATCAAGTTTCCACAGCAATTGAGCTGCTATAAAATTTCTGAAGTGTTGTTATTCTGAAATACAATTACTGATTTGTTAGACACTAAGATGCAATGAAACCCCAAAGACTTAAGCTTCAATTTGTGTCTGGAATTATGATTACATGATCTACAATAGAAATACACAACTTAAAAAAAATACTTTTCTTATCTTGTATAAGTTTATTTTGGGTCCTTCTTATAGTTATACTGCTCTAAATAAAAGACATTCAGCATTTGAGCATTTGAATATCAGATTCATGATTGGATGGGATATAGATGCTTTAGAAGGACATTATTTCTACCTCAGTGGTAACATCTATTACTGATGTATACATTGCAACCAGCCAATCTGTTGTCAGGCAATGACACACCCAGTGTTATAATACATACAGGGTGTGCCATTCCCATCCCATCTATTTTATACACAAGCCCATGGGGGGGGGGGCTTAATAGTGGATATGAGGTAACAGGGATGTGCCACCAAATAGGGTCCCGTTTTTCACCTGTCTGGTAAATGAATGACCCATTTCGTAGCCATTTTTGGTAAATATATGAGTCCAAAATCCTTAATTTTGCCATTTTTAACAGAAATGTAGAAAAATCTGTCAAATATATGGGATATGGGAACATTATGGGTTTCCAGTAAACATATGGGTCGATTCCCCCCTGAAAATTGGTAAATGTTGATTTTTTATTTCGCTGGCGGCACATCCCTAGTATCCCTACCAAAAGAATATCCTAGTACCCCAACCCCCCCCCCCCCCCACCCCCGGGACACAAGCCCTCCTACTCTAGGCTGTATACTTTAGTGTCTCTGATGTAGACATTGCTACCAACCCATCTGTTGAGATAATGGACAACCTCTTAGCCACACCAAAGTTACCATGAATGATACACCCAGTGTTGAGATTACACACTGGTAAATGATTGCAGTCCTTGCCAACGACAATCAGATTTAGCATCTTGTTGTAGGCGTTATAAATGCTATGGACATAATTCTAACAATGCAGGGATGCGGGGGTGTGTGCATACATGGAAGTGCGTATACCGGATTGGTCAATCATGAAAATATCATGTGCATGCATTGCATGCAGTTGTTCGTGCAGTTCATGCATCTGGACGCAGTTCAGCGAACAACAACTTGGGTGAAACCCGAGGGAGGGGGGTACTTAGTGGATATGACGTTACAGGGATGTGCCGCCAAACATGCCAAAAAGGGTACCATTTTCACACGTCTGGTAAATGAATGACCCCTTTTCATAGCCATTTTTTGTAAATTTATGGTTCTAAAATCCTTAAACTTCTGTTTTTCACAGATATTTTAGCAAAATATGGCAAATATGGTAGGAAAATTATTGGTCTCTGGGAAATTAGGGTTCATTTCCCTGCGAAAATTGGTAAATGTTTGGGTCAATTTTCACTTGCTGGCGGCATATATTCCATACCAAAAAAAGTATCCAAGTACCCTTTAGGAGCACTTTCATTAACATCTGGATACCTCTGGGGTACTCAGATTGATGTGAGGGAGTATTCCAGGTACCGTACATACCTAAGCACTCACTGATCTCACTTGATCCTGGCCAAAAGATATTTATGGTGATCTATGGTTTTATCTATTGTCACCGGTCTGAACCAGCTGTCAATCACATGCACAGCAGCTCTAGCAATAGCGTAGGGGGTGCAAGGGGGGGGGGGGGGGTAGAGTGCCCCCTGAAAATAAAATTGACCGGGAAAATCTGGAAGGCAAAGGAAGAGAAAGAAAGAGAAAAGAGGAGACAAAAGGTAAGGAAAAGGGACTGAAACGAGAAAGGAATACAGGAAAATTAGTTGGAAAATTGCAGTTTTTCACGCCGATATGGGGACTTAACGCCTGTAACACCCCACCCCACCCACTTGTCATTTTCTTACTCGACGGCAACTCAAAAAGTTACATGAAAAACCTGGCTACGCCACCGGGTCAAACTGGTCATGAAGCTAGATGAACTGGTGTTCACAGGGAATAAATACCCTTTGCCCCACCTGACAAGTGACCCTGGCTACGCCACTGGGCTCAAGGCTGAATACTTGTGTATCTCGAAATAATGGAGACATTGCAAGCAATCCATTTGCATTGATTGACAACCCACTTGTCCACTCCTCAACATCTAAGTTATCAATGACACACCCAGTATTGACATACTGTGGTGTGTCATCCCCCATCCCATGTGTATTTGTACACAGCAGTTCTTCTTTCATTCTCATGATGACAAGCAACATATAATTGCATTGCATCATGCCTATAGGATACAGCATCACACACCCAACTATCAGGTGGCTGTATCCTGCAGACTGTACGGCACACCTCCTGATCTATGCTGCCCAATAATTTGACAACTATCTCCTCCAATCCCATTACCGCAAAGTAATCTGTAGTGATACAGATATCCTGTGGATTAATACAGAGTTTCACCTTTCTCTGATAAGTGAACCCTGGCAGACTACAAACCATTATTGCCTTTTCACCTACACACCCTATCACAGCTGTATCAGCATTGGCTGCAATACACCTTGGTTTCACCTTCCAATCATGAATCTGATATTTCTTTACTACCGACCCCTGACATAGTGGGAACTGGTATACATAACTACTACCCCAGCATATCACCAGTATGCTATCATTAATGGACTCACTCACTGCCACACTGCATGGATACCTATGTCCCCATTCATTACACCTCAGTCTGTAGAGTAGTTGTGTTGATTCCCTCCACACCCGGTGCACCTCCACACTTTTGTCTTCTCCACAGATTGCGAGACGGTCATTAGACAAAAATTGTATTTG